>LOEQ01000196.1:577775-618426 GCA_001685075.1 Bramus lutescens | reverse complement strand
AAAAAAGAGCTTCCACGAATGACCCATTAGTCAGTGGCACGTGAGCAGAGCGAGTTAATTAGCCAGCCCATCACAGGTGAGCCAGGGTATCCCGAGAAACGCGAGGCACCGTCTCAAACTTTCAAAATCAGCCTCGGGGTGCATTTTGTTTGAGGGGATTGAGTGAAGTTGAGTTGATGAAATGCTACAAGTGAGAAGGTACCAGACTCGATGCGGTTCCCTGCTTAGATGGACAAATCAAAGCCCAGAGTATCACACAGCTTGCTCAGAGACAGAACCGGCGATGCCACCCGGGTTTTCTGACCCCTTGGCTACTGAGAAAACATTTCATCTGTAGATAGCCATGTTAGATGTTTTCCTGGATTTCCTCTGTGGCTCTCCGGGTCTCGGAAAGGAGTAAAGGCTTAGATCCCCTTGGCATTATCCTTTTTAGATTACATCTTACTCGGGATGGCGCCAGCCAGAGAGAGGTGGTATGTGCAATAGGACATTACCTGGCTTCCTGGCCTTCTGGCTTTCTGTGTGGCTCTATGTCTCTGTGCCAGCATGGTGCCCCAGCATATCGCAGGAATTCAATGAGTATTAACCGAGTGAACAAATTTTAAGTGTACACTGTCACATCTTGTTAGTTCAAACAATGCAACGAGCATGACCTTTGGCTGATAAGAGAGACAGGCGAGGGGGTGGGGTAGCGTATAGAGTAACTGGCTAAATAAGGGTCTCAGCAAGCAGGAAGAATGACTCTCCACTCCTGCCTTTACCACCTGGCTGACCAATGACCTGGGACAAATTATTTACCCTTCCTCAATATTGTGTCTCTCACCTGTAAAATGAAATAAAAACGGCTCTTCCGTGGAGTTTTGTGAAGACAATGGAACAGTATTAACTGAATGCTTGTCTTTCGACTTTGTGCACACCATGGGTTCAACAAATAAAAACAAAAGTACAAAGAAGAGACAGCATGGAGACCTGATGGACTGACTGCAGGAAAATACTGAAACCATGGCCACTCTCACACCCTACACCCCATCTCCCTTGCTCCCTGGCTGCCATGAAGTGAGCAACTCGGTGGCCCCACATGCCCCATGCCAGGATGCTTCTCCCTCAAAAGATCCAAAGGCATTGGAGCCAATAAACCGTGGGCTGAACCCTCTGAAACCATGACCCCAAATCAATCTTCCATCAAGTGTATTATCTCAAGCATTTTGTCACAGTGTCACAGTTATAAAGTTGATAAATACATTTATATTCTGAAGTACTGTACCACACTGTATGTCACATTCTGAGGTTTTATATGTATTGTATGTCACATCCTAAGGTACTATATATATTATATGTATTCTGAAATAATTTGTGTTTTGTATGTTGTGTTTCAGTTTAGGATTTCCAACTAAAAACTTTGAGGAAACACATGTCAATCAGTAATACCAATTTTTCTCTCATATTTTCTCACGCTCTTTCAGAAAGATCACAATATTTCAGCACTGTGCTGGGACCACAAGTATTCTCATTTAATTATCACAATAGCCTACATATTCCTCCCAGAAACAGGAATCTCTCTCTCTTGTATCTCAGGGTGACCTCAAACTCCTTGAAGCAAGAGGACCTTGAACTTTTCTGGTCCTCTTACCTCCACCTCTCTAGTGCTGGGATTACAGCTGTGTGCTACCACCCCAGTCTTATGTGGTGCTCAGGACCAAACCCAGAACCTTGTGCACGCTGGCAAGCCCTCTACCAATTGAACCATTCCCCAGTCCAGGAAACTGGCTCCCTTGGGGATTCAATAACAGAAGTCTAAAGTCAAAAAACTTATTATAGGTGAAGCTTACAATCAAAATGGGTCTGGCTGATGCAAAAGACCACTACTCACCGAAACCCCTTCTTTCTAGAACTTGGTTTCCCATTTTAGCGAAGTGGGTTGCTCTAGGGTTGCAGGCCCACAGAGGACACCAGCCCTGAAATCTGAGAACATGGTCTTATTCTAAAAAGAAATGTTACAGAGGCAAAGAGGTTTAGAACCTTAAGGAGGACATCGTCATGGGTTCTCTTCCATGAGAAAAAGACAAGGTGTCACACACAGAAGAGGCGAAGATGAGGCGGCAATAATAAGATGAAGACAAGGATTGGAGAATCTGCACACAGCCCAGAAAGCATGGAACCATCAGAGGCTCGAGGAAGTGTCTGAGAAGGATCCTCCCCGAGTCAGAGACTGTTAACGTGGCCCCCAGCCCATTCAGCCTAGATTTCTGGCCTCCCAAACAGTAAGAGAATATATCTTGTTTCCCAAGCTCCATGTGTTAGACTCCATATTTACAGCAGACACAGAAATCCTGCTACATGAAGCTCATGGTTCATTTCATGTCTCATACACAATCATGCTGTGCTGACATTTCTGGACCACAGTCCTAGAATCATTAGCCTCTTATCCCAGCCAGATCACTCAAGCCCCTCTGAGCTGTCACAGACCATGCTGCCTGCAGACAAAGCCTTGGGCAGCATCAGGAGTCAGATCAGCAGGACTTGGGTTGTCCAACTGCAGACGGAAAAAAAGGCAGGGGATGGCTGAAGGCAGGGATGCAGGCTGACAGGCACTTCACATCTTTCTTTTCATGACCTGCAAGATCCCTCACCCAGCCTAGGGGGTTGAACTTGAACAGGTCCCTGCCTTTACTCACTGGAAGAGCGTTCACCATCTTGGGAGTCAGGCTGCTACCTTGGGTTGCCCATGGCATCTTTACTGGAAGGAGCCACAGCTGTGGAAAGAGAAACATCTATAGGAATGGGGCCGCTCAGAGTCAGCTCCTTATTATTTCTCAGAAGCCCATAAGGGAGCCCAGTTTCCAGCTAAGAATGATCCACGCCCTCAGTTTCCCAGCACTTGGTGCCTATGATTCTTTATAATGCCCAAGCTTTCTATGACAACTTATCAGCCTTTCTGTGTATTGGTGGGGGAGGCATTCCTCCCCTGACTCGGACGCATCTCTCCTTTTTAAAGCTTTCCCCTTAGCCCGGTGTGCTCTTCATTCAGACTAACAATAGCCATGGCAATAATGAGGTGGCAGCAGGGAAGAGCTATGGTTTAATAAAGCTGAGGCCTAGCAGCCTCCCACTCCCCACACTAGGGCTCTAATAAAGCCTTTTCATAGTTCCAGGGCTGTGGTTTCCACCCTGGCGTCTGTGAATGGCTTTCTCAACTGAAAGGACTCTTTATTTGTTCTGTAGGATGCAGTTAAGAGTGGCTGCAGATTTCAGTTGCCTCGCAGGGCACCGAGGGGAGTCAGATGTGGAACTCTGGCATAGTCAGACAACAGGTCACACTGGGATGTCCCAGAATCTGGAAGGTTCTACAAGTTTCTAGATCATGTTCTTGAGTAAGAAATCCATGTGGGTTTTTACCCGTAGCTTCAAACTTAGCTAATGTATTATTTTGTACTCTATATAAAAGTGGTCTTTTTACGCTTCTGTAAAATAATGGGCTAGAACAAAGCAAGAGCCCCTTAGCAACAAGTCTTTCTAAACACCGCCGTCGGATAGCACTTTAGAAAATATGAGTCAAGAGCTTTCGTCACCTCTGTGTGTTTACTCAATAAATTGCTTATGCTGTTACTACGTGTGTTTTTAGAAAGTGTTTTCTGTGCTGTTTTTATAAAGTGTGACTTAAAAAAATTGCAAAGCCATATATGCCATTGGTTAAAAAACCCAGGCACTCATGAGATGTAGGGTTTAGAAACTGAAAGGTCCCTGGAACCCCGCCTTTCCAAGATGTTGCTGATGTGTGTGTGGTTTTTGCTTGAATTTCTTAGGCCTGAGGAAATTAAAAGCTGTCTGGAGGGGAAAGCGCTACAGGCACAGTCCGTTCTCCTCTACACGCCTCACTCCTTTCCACCAATAAATGCCAATTTGCACCAGGCCCCTGGTATCTTCTGCTGGTGTGAATGAAGGGCCAATGAGTCACTGTGACTGCGGAGTGTATGATACAGTCTTGGTGTGCTCTCTCCCATTCGTAGGTGGGTAAGACATTTAAGGGAGTGCCTGAGATTGAAGAAGGTTCAGATAGGTGAGGTACTGAGGTAACCGCCTGTGTTTTTTGGGAAAGATATGAGGCTGAGGGTGTTACTTGGGTGGAGCATTTATTTTTATATCATGAGTTAGGGACTGGGTTCCATTGCCAGCACTGCAAAAACTTAACCAAAATGCAAAACCAAACAAACAACAAAACACCAATGAGTCTAAAACTCTTCACTCTTTCTAACAAGTGTGAACACAGCAAGAAGGCAACTGGCAAGAGAACCCCCCTCTCCCTGAGCCCCAGCGGGCTGGCTTCCTGATCTCTGACTTCCCAGCTTCCAGAAGTAAAAACTAAATACCTGCTTTTGAAACCCCCAGTTCATGGTATTTTGTTATGATAGGCCAAGCTGACTAATGTGGAAAGTTGAGGGTGGGGGTGGTTACAGCCCATGTAGCTATGCCCTGCCCTTGCCTTCCCGTCTTTGGTAAAGTCACTTTCTTTGCTTATTGTCATTAGAAGCACTCTGGAGAAGGGAATGGCAGCTCTGACAGCAGTGTTGGTTATAGACACACATATCAGGACTCAACCTCTCTCTTCGCACTGGAACTTGGGCTTTCCCTTATTTTAATGGTCCACATGGTCCCCACATATAGTCAGAGGCTGCTCATTAATTCTGGCTTCTCAGACCTGAAATAGTCACACAGAAACTGTATTAATTAAATAATTGCTTGGCCTATTAGCTCTAGCTCCTTATTGGCTAGCTCTTACATCTTAAATTAGCCCATTTCTATTAATCTGTGCATTACCACAAGGTCATGGCCTACCAGCTCCAGTAGAGGCAGCGGCTACATGGCTTCTCCCTGACTCTGCCTACTTTCTCTCTCTCTATATATATGTCTTTTCCAGCCTGTCTATATTCTGTTAAGCCATTGGCCGAAAGCAACTTCTTTATTCATTAACCAATAAAAGCAACACATATACAGAAGGACTTCCCACACCACCCTAATACCACTGACCTTGACCACAGTGGAAAGAAGCAAAGTCTAGGCTACATATAGAGACTTTTGATGGACAGCAGTGCTGTGCTTTAGTCAATAACTCCACCAGCTTGGCTCAAACACAGCTATGTTTACCAGAGCTCCCTCGGATGCCTCATTTTGAAAGCAACCATTCTTAAAAGCTGCAAGTTCGCACTATAATAATATTTGTGTGACTGATGACCTAGCCACGCACCTTCCCTGTTGTCCCCACAGGATCCATGTGGGTAGCCAAGATTAAACACCCCCAATTTTGGAACACATAGACACTGCAAACGGCAACAACACGAGGCTCGCATGTGATTCAAAAAATAAACCAAGTCCCAGGAGGCATGTGGAGTTGAAAGAAAGATTTTAAAGTTTTGCTATCAATCTTTAACACAAACACAACTAATACCACCTACATGTTATTTCAAGGTGTAGAATTTTTTTTAATAAGTAGGAGTGGGGAGAAGGGCAAACTGGAAGGTGCTGAATGGAAGGCAGCCTGGAGTCCATGTCAGTACATCTCAGACCTTTCTGCTGTGACCCAAAGGAGATTTGACATTGCCACCCTAAAGTACTTGCATAGGTTGACAGATAGACAGACAGACAGGCATGCATGCACACACGTGTGTACACGTACAGATGTGTGCATGTACCTGTTCATGCGTGTGCGCACACACACACACACACACCACATTTAAGGCAATCCCTTCCCCCCAAAATACCAGCTTTATTGTCTCTGATAGTATCTAGGCTACTCTATTTCATTTAAAATATTGAGAACTAAGTTGACGTGCAGGCAGTAGCATGTGTTAGTACTTTTCCAAGTATGTAGAAGAGGAACAGTATTTTCCAATTAGGGACAAAGGCTGGTCAGAGAGAGCCCAGGAGACTACGGAAGATGCTATATTTGGAGTTCTGCGATGAATCTGGGTTCAGGTGGCAGCTTTTCTCTTTCCTGGGTTCTCTGAACTCTCTGTTTGGTAGGGAAAATGAGACTTTCCTCCTGGAGTTATAATGAAAGCTCTAAAAGACAGGTTATGTAAAATGCTTAGCATAGCTCCCCACAAACTGCAGGCTGAAGAGACAGTTGCTGCTATAAGTGGGCAAATACCCCAAAGCCATGAAGCCCCACTTCTGTTCCTGCAGGAAGCTGGCCTTGTATGGTGAGGGTAGACAGTGATAGCTGTCTCAGATGCACCTCTGTGAGGTGGGTGCCAGGGTGTCCAAGGATAACCGTAAATGGAATGTCACAAAATAAGCTCAGTCCAAAACGGACTCACAAGCGATGCGATTCTTGGTCCTGGGAACCTATTGTTATTTTTGTTTCAATCTTGAGCAGCACTGCCTTTCTGGGATGGGACAGCAGGAGGCTGGCGTTCTAACCTGGCCTCAGAGGCTAATTCTCTATGTGAGATTCTGTAAGCATTTATTTCATCTTTATGTGCTGGCCGGTTCTTGTGATAATAGGATGGGAATCAGAATGCCTGCCCACTGTGTCTCCCAGGCAGGTTGAAAGGCCCTGAGTACATTAAAAAACACAGAAAGAGGCTTTGAACCTCTGGTGGATAGGCATATCATCAATACAAAGGTTTAACTATTTATTATTACCATCTATCTTGCCTAGGAAATCCATTGTGCAGAATCGCGGTGAGCGCTTTATCTTTTTCTCTTCTTCGTTTCTTTTAAAGAGCAAAATTCATTTCTAACTATCTTTCAAAAGCAAATTTATGCTTTGGTCATTTGATTAATAGGAATGGAGAACACCAGCTTCTCAGTCAAAGTGCTATTGAATAATTCAATGCCTGATATTAAAAGTGGAGAGTCATTGCCTGGTGTGGTTTACTCTGCATTACGAAGAAAATCTGAGCTGCCTGTCCACACGGACACCTCACCTGGCTGGCTACTCAGCTTCTTGGGTCCACGTTTCTTGTTCATATCAGCCCTTCTAGTCCCACAGTTTGTGTGTGCCATGAGAGCCCCAGCCAGGACTACTTCAGTTCTGAGATTCATTAGGGCCTCAGGCAGCAGACCTGGAGGCAAGGACTGGTTGGTTGGTTGGTTGGTTGGTTGGTAGGTAGGTTGGTTGGTTGGTTGGTTGGTTGGTTGATTTCTCTTTCATCTTTCTTTCATTTGAGATAGAGACCTCTTTCATCCCAGGTTGGCCTTGAACTTGCTATGTAGCCTACGATAAACTTCTGATCTAAGTACCTCCACCTGGTTTTATGCAGGGCTGGGGATCAAACCCAGGGTTTGGGGCCTGCTAGGCACCAAGGCACACCTTTTCCAAATAAACCTCCCAGAATGGAGCCTTTTGTAAATCAACACCAACTCTTTGGGTAGATTAGCTGAGACCTCCTACCAAGTGAAAACCCTTAAGGAAACAGGAAGCCAGGCAGTGACCCTGTAGGCACTTTGTGCATGTGACCCCAAACACAGTGCAGACACCTGCATGAAAGGAACCATCTGAACCCAAGTCCTCCCGCCCACAGGTGGCTCAGGGTCCTCAAAGCATTGAGGGCAGGAGGACACAGAGCTCTTCTTGTCTTTGCCCTTCGGTGGGACAGTTTCTACAGCCCTATGGAAATGGTCCTGGGTGTGTGGGACCTGGCTCAGCCTCCCATGAGACTTGGAAGCCAAGAGGGTAAACTCCAGTGTTGTCCTTTCAAAGATTATAAATGAGATGAAAAGAGGTGTCACCTGAGTTCCTGGAAGATCTCTGCCTAGTCCCCCAAACACATGACTAACCCCTCTGCCATTAGCCGACCTTCCTCCTTCAATTGCCCACATCCAACATCTGTACCTGTTCAAGTGCCTGGAGCGGAGAATGATTTAAGGCCCCAAGTCCCCTTCTCCATTTTTCCAGCCACTGAATAAAGTTAATTCTCTCTTCTGTAGTCTTGGTAGCTGTCTTTACAGAGGGACAGCAGAATTAACCTCCTTTCTGTTACATCATTTATGTCTGTTATTACTTAACCCTAATTTACCTTAAGCAGAGTAAAACCCGATCAGCACCCCCCTGTCTTTTCCTCTGGTGCTCATCCCACCTGCCTGGGCTGAGCTGCTTCCCGAGGCAGATCTAATATACTCTACTTGCAGATGAAAGCTATGGGGTCTCAGTTCTGCTATGGCAATGTATTAGCTGTGCATGCTTTGGGATGGATTTTTATAATTGCGTGTATGTGTGCACACACACACGCAGACACACACACACAATAGACTTTTTTCTTCTACTTGAAATTCATTCATTAATTCATTTGTTCGTTGCTCACCAATATATTAGAATCTAAAATGTCAAGTTTTGAGCACTTGGTCCCTGGCTGGTAGTGCTGTTTTGAAAGGCTGGGGAACTTAGGAGGTGATGCACAGTTAGAGAAATGAGTTCACTAGGGTGTTCCTTCGAAGGCTATATCTTGTTCTGAGCTCTTTGGCCTTGCTGACTCTCTCCTTTCTTGGTGCCAGGAGGTAAGCAACGGTGTTCCACCATGTACTCCTGCTGCCAAGGACCATGCAACTGACCATAAGTTGGAACCTCTGAAACTATGAACAGAAGTTGATCTCTTTACCAAGTATTTAGTCCAATTAGTGCAAAAAAACTAACAGCATGGTAGGTGGCTTCAGGACTGGTTGGGCTGAGTGCTTCCAGCAGGCTTTAGAACGTTGGTTCTAAGTTGTCTGTGAAATGGTAAGGGGGGGGCTAAAGTAAGTGGCCTGAGCAGGTACAAGGTGGCCCAGACTGTTGGAGTGCTCATTGGGGCATGAACTCTGGTTGATCTGAATATACAAGCAGCACTTACAGGCCTATAACTGGCAGTTTTTCTGTCTGCCTCCCAGTTCCTAAATAACCTTTCAGAGGCTTAATATTACCTATAAATGCTTGGCCGACGACTCAGGCTTAATACTACCTTGCTCTTACAATTAAATTAACCCATTTCTATTAATCTATGTGTTGCCACATGGCCATGGTTTTACCTCATTCACTACATGTCTTACTTCCTCCGTGACTGACTGTTGTCTCTCAGACTTCGCCCTTCTTCTTCCCTGTATTTGGCTTTCCTGCCTAGCACCATTCTGCCCTGCTATAGGCCATGGCAGCTTCTTTATTAACTAATGGGAAGAAACATATTCATAGCAGACAAAAGTATTATCCCACATCACAGGCCAATCTTCTGAACACTAGAAACTGACTCACTTAAGAGGAGCAGTGTCTCCAGAGCCAGCAAGTCCCCAGGATACAGAAACATCAGCATAAAAGGATGTGACAATATATGAATATTTTAATAGAACCAAAAGAATGATAAGTACCGTGCTTCATTAACTTACACCATTTCCCCCATGTGACACTACCGAGTTCTATTTCTCCCCACCGTTAGCCACAAGGTTATTTCTCCCTTAGATGATCTCCTCTCAGGCAACTCATGACCTTCTCTCTGCCATCCCTTATATTGACTTTTGTGTGACAAGGCACAAAAGTATGTTTGTCCACTGTTATGCATCCATTCCTCTGTGGGTTGAAGGAAGAGGACAAGTCTTAGGCATTTTGGTCATCCACTCTCCACAGTGCCCTACAAATCGTCAGGAATCAACAGATGCCTGTTCAAAATGCTGATTAAGTAATGTATCTTATGGTATCATGTCTAGATTCTTTCTGGGCCAACAATCCAGCTATATTAATAAACAGGAAGTCTTGCAGGGGAGAAAACGCCCATACATGAAGAAAACACTGCTAAAAGTAAAGAGATGCTACAGCGTATGTTTATTGGAGATTGTACATTGGAGTGACATCAAAGATCATTATGGTTTAGTTTGGGTTTCATGATGGCATTTAAGCCAGAAATTTTTAGTATGCGCCAATTCTGTTCTGAAATAGTCCTGCCTTCCTATGAGATCCACAAAGCAACTACATGTGTGGAGATTTACTTAGAACGTTCTGTTTTGCTTGCCCTTCATACCACCAATCACAATGTATATCTCTGAACTGGACTGGGTCTCTAATCTACATGGACCCTGTTTACAGTCTAAGTAAACAGGCCTGGTGGCATTTCTTTCTTTGGCCATTCCTAAGAAGAAAGTCCAACCCAGGCTGAGCCAAAGCTTGGGCTCAAATATAGAATGAAGTTAACATCATAGTTAAACCTCCAACTAAGATCCCACTCCATGGAGGAGGAAGAAGCCTCTGGTGGGGGTGAATGAAAGAGGGATCACATCAGCTGGGAGGAACCAAATTAAGGACAAGTCTACCTGTGAACATGAAATGTCCCAGTCCACAACAACCAGCAACCTATGGACTAATGACATGCTACATCATGACTGATGAGAATAACTCCTTTTTTGGAGAATGCTGCTTTCTCCCATTCCCAAATTAAGGGTAGGTGGAATACAGGAGAGCAGTAGGCTCCTCCTGGAAGCAGATAGACTGCCATCCTCCGTCTAGTTTACCCTAGCAATGTTGTATGTCCTCACTGAGGAGACTCGGCCCCTTTCTGACTACAACCCTTCAAAATCATATCCCTCTAGGTGTAAAAGCAGGTAACATGCTAAGGATTCCAGCTCAACAAAGGATAGAATCTGTGGGAAGAAGTGCTGATTTTGAAATGAGCCAGCATGCACACGGCACAGCCCTGCAATGCTTAAGCAGCTACTCATTCAGACACATAACATACATCCATGTCTCATGTAAAAACACACCTGTCCTTTCTGAGAGGTGTTAGACAGGTGCACAGTCAGCCTCCTATATATAAGAGTTCTGAACCCATGAATTTGACCTGCCACAGGTTAAAAAATTTGAAAGCTATTTCATCCTTTTGAACATGTGTACATTATTTTCTTGCTCTTACTCCTTGGGTGGCAGGCCATCCCAGCTACTTGCATTGTGTTAGGTGTTATTGTGAGTAACAGATGTTTTAGGCTATGCTGGAGGATATGAACAGATTACAATCAAACATGACACATTTTATAGAAGGGATTTGAGCATGTGCCATTCTGATTTTTGAGTATGGAGTCATTCTCCCTCAACAGAGAGATAATTTCCTCTCCTTGCATTCCAAAGACCCAAGGCTGTGTTTTTACAAGGCAGACTCAGCCATTTCCTTTAGTTATGAAGTGTCCTGTCCTTTTTTTTTTCCCAGTGCTTGCTCTACTGTGTTTGTCAGTAGAGTTTTTAGGGTTAAAAACTCGGGCTCTGGCGACCTCAACAAGCTAGGCTCAGCCACCCATCTTAACATACCAATCACAGAGATGTATAATGGAAAAAACAGAAAGATTTATTCAGTCTGGGTCTGTTGGAACAAATGAAGGGGGCGTCCAGTGACATCTTCCCAAGTCACTCTTAGGTTACTGATATGAGATTTAGGTTTAAAGAAAGGACAGGAGGTATGCATAATTAAGCAGCACCAATAAAAGTGTGGTCCAGCTCATCTTTGATTCCTTGTGGTCCTTGTCTTTCCTGTAAGGTGATCCCACAAGTTGTGAACTTGCCAACATGGGTTTTGCCTTTGAGGAGAATTGTCCTCAACTAAAGGGAGGACCTATCCTGTGATGTTTTGTTCTTTCATCTTGCTGGCCCTTGCTTGTCCTCACCTGCTAAGCTCACATGAGGAGTTGATGCTTAGCAGAAGCCACCCAAGTCCCTGTTTCAGAGTCTCCCAGAAAACCATGTCTTAAAACTGAGTTCCTCAGATTCCGTTCAGAGAGCTAAGGCAGTGTCTTCCCTTTTCCCCTGTGTTATGTGTCCCATGTCCTAACAAAGTCTTTGTATAAATTCTTGGAGATTGGTGCAGAAAGCTGAGTAGCTCGCTCTCGTTTTCACTACTAATCTGTGTTCGCTCTGCAATTTAGGTTTCCTGCTTTCTTCTTGGGGCTAGCTACTTACTGACCCAAGGATAATTTAGAACAAGAGTCAGGATAACCCCAGGCCTGGCAAGAGCACAGAGTGGGTGCTCACGGTGACATTGTGGATGCCCTGAAGGTAAGTAGACAGGACACCTAATCTGCTTCCCTGGTTTCTCTCCACATCAGAGCCCTCCTTGTTGAGGTCATATTTCTTTCCACGGTGACAATAGTTGCTTTCTAGGACTCATCCCTTAGCATAGATAAGGATTCCTTGCTTAGCATAAATATTCTTTCCAGAACCTGAAAGTTATTGTACATGCTTTAACATATCTAACCCCGCAGTAATAAGAGGCTAATTATGTCACCCAACACAAACACACTTTAATTTTGTATTGCATTCAAGTATATAGGCATGGCTGTGTGTACACATACATCCACAAAATAATCAGATAGCTAAATGAAAAATGGCAAGCTGGAAAAGGAAAATTGCCCATGCAAAGGTGTGGCTGCTGCGAAAACAGCCAATTTAGAGAAGAGGTTGGCTTTTAATCGGCCAAGCTAAACAGGCACAATTGCTACTAACTTGATCCCCAAAGATCGACTCTAATCAAATCATGTTTAACTTGGCTGGTTAAATTGCAGACAGCACACCCCTCTTCTGCTTTGGTTCGTTTGGCTAACATATGGCTTTTCTGTGGCTGATTCTTCCTTCCCTGGGAATGAAAACTCCATGGATTAGGAACCTAGGTACCTAGGTGATTGTTGTTGGTTCTTTTAATGGCAAATTGTGTCTACGGATTTTGTTTTTGTTTTAAGCCCTCTCTGGCAGAACTCCATGAGCCCACAGTCATCATAAGTCTGTCATGAAGTAAGAGTTTGTCAAAGATCTTTCTAAACCCTTGTCTCAGTATCACAGAGAGTTCCTGCATAGTTTGTTTTTGCTGTGTGACAGCTGAAGAGGAAGGTTTTGTTTGTAGGTTTTGTTGGAGCTTTGTTTTTGGTATTTTAACCTTCTGTGCCATGGGAACAGATTTTTGGTAATTTAACCTCCTGCATTATGGAGAGATGGACAATTTAACTTAGCCTCTAAATTAGCCAGCTCAAGGATACTGCACAGTTTCTTGGAGCACAAAGAAGCATGGTTAAATATTCATCTCCATTTCTGCCAAAGAGTGTCTGACTTCAGAGAAGGCTGATTTCTTAGTTCAGAATGGTCAGCTGCATGCATGCTGGATGAGCAGACATCTAACTTCATACGTACCACCATGGACACATGACCTAAAACATAGGAAATCACTTTCTTTGGTAAAGAAACACATGTGCACACATGTATGCAAGCAAGCATTTGTTTACTAAAAAATGAATAATCATTCCATTGATTACACATGCTGAGTTCTTTAGTAGGCCTTGAATAAGACAAAATAAATAAAACAAGCCTTTGTCCCTTCAAAACCTGTGTCATTTGCAGTCCATCTGGGCTGGGTTATTAGCATTGCAGAAACTCAGGAGCAAAGTGGCCTCAGACTGTATTTTGGCTCTCATGCCTGTTCTTAATTCATACCATAGGAACGACTAGTCTTCAACCCCATTTCCTCTCCCCCCTGTTTCTCACTGACACCTCCTTCTGTTTGTCCTCCCCCTCACAGTGATGTCCCCTCTCCAGTCTTGGTCTCAATTGCCCTTGTGCTCTTTCCAATCTCATAATGAACTCTGAGGAAAGAGCTAATTTGTCTTCCCTAGTTAAAAGGACATGCATAGTCAGAAGGCTCTGTGGTAGCTGTCCCATGGTGATTAGCCTTGAGGCAGAGCCAGCAAAACTCTGTTTGTGGAAGAGAGAGAATGTTCAGTTACCTTCGTAGATATCACTTGCTTGTGAATAAGCCACAGCTATCAAGCCCAAGTTTCATGCCTAACATAGGTTCTATTCTACCAAGTCAAGGCCTGCTCTCAGATGGGAGACAATTGCTGAGAAGGGTACTTTGGGACATGAGAGTGATGTTCTGGTTCTCTCCTTTGTCCCTGGGAATCTCCATTTTGTGCACTTATTATCAAAAGTAATATCCTGATGGTGAGTCTTTATCTGATGCATTACTGTTTAGGGATCCAAGCCTGTAGTCCAAACTAATAAATTCTGTGAATTGGCCTATTGCCCTGCTGGGAAGTTTGAACTTAAAATAGCACATGGACAATAATGTGATGCTGTGTATTAAATGTCTCTTTGTCACGTTGATCAGTAAGCATTCAAGAGAGACAGCCAACAAATAATAAATGGAACATGAAGACCTGAAATCCCAAGAGTGTCAATAACATAGACTCTATGCTATAAATAATAATTTTACAATTAGAATGAATTTCTTCCCCTCTGGGATTCAGGAGATGATATATACAGGATATGGTGACATTTGCTCCTGGGAATGTCTGAGATCAAAAATGCTTTTTTTATTACTGTTTTTCCAACAAAATATTACCCAACGTTAGTAGATTTTTAAAAACAACAAGACTTCCTTCTAAAGACTGCTGATGAGATGTTGAGCCATCCACCTATCATGAGTGGGCATACACGCACACTTGATTGTGAATGTCGTGGTGCTGTGGTTGCTGAGGGTCCTTCATAGAGCAAGCACACTGCTCTATATAATATTTGTCCTGGTGGAACCTCAAGCATTAACAAGTCAGACTTGGCTCAGTGCTTAAGCTATATGTCCATAATTAATTCCATGGGGGGAAAAGTCTAAAAATGACTTGGGAAAAGGGAAGGAAATTATGCCTGTGAATGTACATGCAACATACTGGGAATCTGGAGTTCTGGGTTTAACTTTGGCTCCTAACAAATCCGTGACCTTGAACAAGTTGCTTAAGCTCTTGGATTTCTCATATTTGTGTCTTGCTTTTGCTCATGAGTCTAGCAACAGACTTCAACAAGTGAACTCTGTTTCCAATCCCTCATGCATATGCTCTGTGTTACCCTGTAGTTTAAAAAAAACACTCTAAAGACAAATATGAGGACACCTAAAATTCTTTCCCATGAACACATTTTACTGAACAATACAGAAAAAAAAGAAACAAGGTCACAGTACAAAATTCAGTCTATCATTTCCAGTGACTCTGATTCATCTTTCATGAACAAGGCACCTCTGGTTGACAGAACCAATTCTCATATTTAAAAAGATAAAATAGTCTTCATTGGTTTTCTGTTGTTGTAACAAAGTACTCGAAACTGAATCATTTATAAAGAATACAAGCCTATGTGGCTCCTAGTTCTAGAAGCTGAGAAATCAGAGGGCATGAAGCTAGGACCTAGCAGGGGCCTTCTGGCTGCATCATGAGATGAAGTATCCCCTGGTGAACCTGAGCAAATGCATCTGCCCAGGTGTCTTGTCCTCCTGTGAAGCCTGTAGGCCATCATGGAGCCCCAAACATACACCCTCCTCTAACACTAATTACTCCCAGAGGTTCTACCATCAAATGATATTCATAACTACATTTGGTAATTAAAGTTCCCAGGCCTGAAGTTCTGGGGGACCTGGTCATGCCATAGAATCTGCCATCTAGACCCAAAGGAAAAGAATCCAAGAACAGGATCAGAGTCTAAGGCCAACCATTCTATGTGCTTTTTCCAGCTTGCCAAAGAAATCAACAAAGTAGCCCAACTAGAGCATTGCTGGGCAAGAAGAACCCATCACTGGGTCAGACCAAAGCTGAGTAATATTGTAAAGAACTCCATGCAAACACACAGCATTCATTAGGCCATGATGCGAGACAATGGTGAAATACAGAGCTCTGAGCATATTAAACCCACCCTGCCCCTCTCTGCCTCAAGTTACCATGTCCAACTCCTTCCTACCAAGTTCCTTATCGTCAACTCTCCTGGTTGCTTCCTGTGGCCTTACCACTCAAGTCTTCATTTTCATGATTAGAAGCAAGGAGTTTGAGATTATATTCCATCTGCACAGAAGATAGTATGCACTGAGTGTTGCAGCTGACCTAATGGAAATGAAATCTGTGGTCAGCACGCATGCTGAAATATGCTTCAAGGTGGTTCCAAATATGTTTACATGCCATTCAGCCTATCCTTGGCTAAACCCTGCCTTTTGGGAAAGATCGTTTGTTATAGCTTATTATATCAACTTTGGTGCCATTAATTTGTGGAATTATTTGAGAATTGGCCCTTTTTAATTAACTCAGGTAATTGAAATTTTCTTATGTAAGATTAAAAATGCTCACCTTGACATTCGATTTTATAGGTTGTGTAGGTCAAGTGAATAATCAGGGCAGTTTGTTTAATTTAAGATTCTCTACCTGAAGAAAGAAGAAAAGCAGGGTCTTTCCTTCTAAACAATGCTGAACTTTGGGTATGGGGGTGCATGCCTAAAATCCCCACAATCAAGAAACTAAATCAGAAGGTCTGTGAGTTCAATGCCAGCCTTGGCTACAAGGCTGGACTATCTAGAAATAAAAAGTACTGGAATGGATTGCTTACTCATTCAATATTTATCAAACTAATATATGCCAGATGTTGCCAGAGATACTCAGCAGAGAGAAAATAGTTACTCAGAATTTGTGAAATTTTGTTTAAACAAAATTTATTTTAACTTGTGAGATAGGTGTCTCCCTGACTAGCCTGGACTTGCTATTGTAGCCCAGGCTGACCTCAGACTCAGGATCCTGCTGAATGCCAGGATCACAGGCTTACACCATGACACCCAGTTCATCTTGTGAGTGTTTCTGTGAAGTTATTTTAGATCTAGGTAGCATGGGGTAGAGAAGGATGGAGCCAAAATGTTACATTCAAGCACAGCTCAAAACTTTAGGGCAGTTATATATAATAGAAACAAAAACTCTGCTGTTATCAGTGATTATCAGTAAAATAAAATTGAATTGTAAAACAAAACAGAATAGGCAGGGGCAATTACTTAGACTTAATAAATGCTAATAATGTTAGTTCTTTTTTTCAGCAGAAATTCTCATATGAACTTAACATCAGGTGACAAAAAATGTTATCTAATAAAATAACAAATTAAAGATTTTTGTCTTAAGAAGTAGGATGACATACCAGGAAGGAGATTACTCTGACTCAGAAGGGCATAAGAGATTATCCCTGAACCTCAGTGAAGTTCCATGTACTCCTTGGGCATATGAAGGAAAGAAACGGTTCTCAGACCTCTGCCTTGGACTTCATCCTCATCTGTGGTTGTTTTCTTCTAGGACAGGCAAAATCGGTGAGGACATATTATCTGTTCTCCTACCCTGCTCCAAGGTCCTTGTTTAGGTTACATAGTCTAAAAGGCACTCAGAAATACTTGTGGAAAGCATCATGAGGTGAGTTGAGCATGTGTGGCTCGACACTGCGAACCTCTGTTCTTAAGGGGAACAGCTAATCCCGCGTGGCTTTAGATTTTGCTCAACAGCTCTTCAATGGGTACTAAACTGCCTCCAAGGGAGACCTTTAACCTGTGAAAGACCCAAAAACAGGCTCGATGTTTTCACCCTCATCTCTGACACTCCCAACTCGGACTTCCAAGGTAACTTCATCATGCTTCTGAGACTGTGGTCCAACCAGACAAAGGTGCAGTTTGCAATGACTGGCAGCTAAGGCCCATGCCAAGCAGTTTAGTCTAGTCTGACAAAGTGCAAGACAATGACAGAGATCCACAAGGACCACCCAGAAGAGAGGATCTAGACAACCCCGAGCATAGCCATGTGACTCATGTTACCTTCATCTGTGGTTAGGCCTCCCCTGCTGCTTTTAGATAGCAAGTTCTTTCCCAGCTACTGACCCCAGCGTTTCTTCATCCAAAGCCTACTACAGCAAGTGTCCTCCAAGGAGGTGTGGTCACCACCCTCTTGGCTCACTCATTGCTGTCATGAGTTCTGTGTTGGAGGGAAAGGCCTTTGTCATCAAGGTTCCTTCAAAACAACTGCCCTTGTCAGCTTCCTGTGACATCTCTGGTCCTCATTTTCTTCTCTCCACACCACCTCAGATGGCGGCATCATGTCTGAGATCTGTAAACCTGACCTCCTCACCAAGGAGTTGTGCTAACTCTTTCTGGGGAGATGTGAACATCTGTTTACCTCAGTGGGGACCCAAGGACCAAACAAAAGATGGTTCTACCAAAGTTCAGCTTGAAGAACCAATGGGTTTGTTGGATTTGCTGGTAAAGTGTGGGTGATGGATTACTGACGGGAATGTGAGAGACTCTCAAATGGCCGCACCATCTCAAAGTCCCACCCCATCCTGGATAGGGACTTCATGGAGTATCCCCTTTCAGACAATCTTCCCCTTCCTATGTATCCTACGATCCTCCTAATTCACTTGCAGCATGGGGAGAGGCAGGAGGGGGAATAGCAGGGATCCTAGGTGAAGGTTTCCTGACTCTCTCCTCTTCTGTCTTCCCCGGGGGTGGCAGTAGCTTCCTGACATTATCAATGACTGCCTATCTCTGTGTTATTCTGCTCTAGCTGCTGCGATTACCGGGCCAGGTTAATAGCTACTTCAAGATGGCTTCATGCTATACTCAGAGATAAAGTATCATGCAGTACCAAGGCCAATCTCCTTTCCCTCAAGACTGAGGTTGCCTCCCAGACACAGCTATGTCTACCCCCGAGTCTCGCCAGTCAGTGTGGTTCTCCCACTATGTTTTGTTCCAGACAGTGACTCACTGGGCTCCCTTCTGAGAGCTGACTGCCGAGCAATAAGGGCTGGCTCCTGATGTCCGTGTCGTTGCCCAAATCAAACTGTACAGTGGCTTTGTGATGACCACACAATCTGCCATCATGTCTGAATTGTTTCCTTTATTTCCCTCAGGGACATCAGTATATTTCTTTTCCCTAACCCTCCATGAATGCCCCATTGGAATCCCCAAAGAGAGATGACTAACCTTTAGGACACAAGAATTCCAAGGTCTGTCTGGCCAAGCCAGACACAGATACCATATACTAAGCCCTTCTCATTTCTTGAGAGACAACATTACTCTGCTGTCACCTGAGTCCTGATAATCGTACGCAACAGAGGTTGCAGCCGTGTGTCACACTTAACTGTTGATGGTCAGGTGCTGGGTACTAGATATATGAAACTGAAATTTATCATCCAGTCTTGGTAGGAAGACATGCTTAGTGTGTTTATATGCATTTTTGTGTATAGATGGGTGTGTATATGTTCACACATGCATGAAACAGTATGTATATACAGAGGAAAGATTAAAAAAAAAGATATTCCTAGGAAATGATAGAGCTTTAGGAGTGCCAGAGAGTCCCAGGGTAGCTCTAGCTAATGAACAGTCAGTAGCAGATGTCCTGGTTAGTTTTCATTGTCAGCTTATCACAACCAAGAGGGAACCTCAGCTGAAGAATTACTTGAGGTAGATTGACCTGTGGCCTCATCTGTGAGAGACCGTCTTGACAGATGATTGATGTGGGAGGGCCTAGTCCACCGTGGGCAGCAGCATCCCTAGGTATATGGACCGGGGCTACATAAGAAAGTTAGCTGAGCATGAGGCAGTGAGAATCGAGAAAGCAGGTGCCTCCACAATTTCTGCTTCAAGTTCCTGCCTTGACTTCTCTTGATGATGATCTGTGACCTGGAAGTGGAAGCTAAAAGAAACCCTTGCACCTTAAGCTGCTTTTGATGAGGGTGTTTTATCACAGCAGCAGAAACACAAACTAGCACCATGAGGAGAGTCTTTGAAATGTATCTGAGGTTGGGAGGCCACCCTGCAGAGGGGACATGTGTGCCTTGCTCCCGTCTCTCCTCCTTCCCACAATGTCATATCCAGCTCCATATAAGGGAAAGGATCTGCTCTCCCATATGCCAGCACAAGGCCGTCCTTCGTCACCAAAAGTCTTGGAAGTTGTAAAGATGGCCTGGCTTCCTGAGCAGCTGACACACCGAGCCCTGTGCAAGCAAGCCTCAGCTTTCTCCCGGGTGACTGTTCATATTGACGCAGCCGGAAAGTCCCGTGGTCCATCCACAGCCTGGGACGAAGCCAGCACTGACAAACGCCAAGTGCTGGGAGAGGAGCCCTGGGGTGAGAAATGAACTGAGTAACCCCTGGGATGAAGCCCAAGCAGACCCTGCTGGAACAAAAATGCCAGTTAATCAACTTCCAGATAAACAGCCACTATTGCTGGCTCCCAAGGAGTAAGAATGACATTTCTTTTTTTTTTAATTTTGAATAATTCCAGGCCCAGAGAAAAGTTGAAATAGAATGGAAATTCCCATAATGACCTCACCCATAATCTCCAACTGTTAATAACCTGCTTTTACCAAAGTTTCTTTATATTTTCTCTGATTATACATATATTGTAATTTTAAATTATGTCTAATATATGTTTGGCAAGCAGGGTCTCACTCTGTTGTCCAGGTTGGCCTGGTGCTCCCTATGTAGTGAGCATGGTTTTGAACTCACAGAAATCCATTAGCCTTATTCTCCCACGTGCTAGGATTACAGATGTGAACCACTACATCTGGTTTAACTATTAGAAATTTAGTTGCAGACATTGTGTCCTTTTATTGCTAAATCCTTTGGGTCATACTATTTAATTGATAGATTTTGTCTAGTTTTCTTTGCTTGTCCTAACACTCTTTCAGAGCTAAATAAAAGAAGATTTTTTGTAGTTGAGAATCAGTTAGGTCCTCTTGTGCTCAAATGGATTATTTTCTTTTCATGTTCCTTTCCGCAGGAATTGTGGAGTCTCATTGTCCTTCATAAACTTAATTATTTTTTAGACATTTCCTCAGCTTGGTCTTGTCCATTGTTTCTCCATGATGTGGGTTGGACAATGATGCACTTTGGGCAGGAATACCTGAGAGCCGTGTGGTCTTCTGGTGCATCATATTGGAAGGGCCCAGGATGTGGGTGTGAAAAAAGCACTTGGTCAGATTTCTCTACTACCAATTCCCCTCCCATTTGTCCCTAATAACTGCCTCACGGCAAGATCCTTTTAAGCAAGGTGAATATCCTATTGGTCATTAGACACTTGTGCTCTTGTTTTAGTGTCTGCCAATGAATTCCACCTCAGTCAATTATAGCTCTCATGTTTATAAAATAAGTTTCCTAACATTCTTCCTCCTACATTTATTATTTGACTTTGAAATTCCTTTATTCCTTTAACTTTTAAAGTTTTTTTTTTATCAATGTGAACATGAGCGGAATGACTTTATTATTTTACTTCGAGACAGTCTACATGTAGCCCAGGCCAGTCTTGAGTTCATGACCTTCCTGCTTCAGCTCCTGAATGTTGAGATGACTACTGCTCATTACAATGCCCCACCATGATTAATTCTTGAAGGGAAACAGTAAACTCTGGGATCGAGAGGTCACAGGGAAGCACAGCCTGCCTTTGGGATGACCCTAGGGTCCGGTTTCCTGAAAGCTAACCAGGAAAAGAAACTGGTGAGATGCTGGGATGTTTCTCAGACTCTTAATCAGCAAATTCAATCAGTGACTCCACAGCTTTTACTCCAAAGCTATGGTAATACTACAGCTGTGTGCCTCAGACAAGGCGAGCTAGCCTAGAGCTGACCAATGTCCCAAACTCAGGAAGAATCAAGCATCTTCCTCCCAGGTGCTAGACACTGAGCCAGAGAGACTCACCATTTCTGCTGAGATTATTTGAGGCAGCTGTGACAGAGCCCGATTTTCCAAGAGAGAAGAAACGGAAGTGAACGGTAGACTGAGATACAGTTGAGGAAGCATCGGATGGAAATAAAGAAGCTCTTTCGTTCTCGAGGATTTTGTTTTCTGGTTTCAGTGTGAAGTTAGAATTCAGCACAGTCCTAGAGGGTGTGGCTTGCGTGCCCAACACACACAAAGCCCTGCATCCCATCTACCACGGTGTGAAGAAGAAACTAAGCAGTTTCAGTCATGTGTTGGGTTGGCCCAGGGTGTCCACCCAAATACCAATATGATTAATTAACGGTCTTCAGATGACATTATTCTGAATTGAAGATGAGCTTTAAATTCAGTGCCTAGTGTTCTTAAAGGAAAAAAAAACACCAGACCCAGATAAGGTCATGGGACACAAGCAGACAGTCCGGCCTCTAGAAGATGAGAGTAGCAAAGATTCACCCCATAAGCCTCCAGAGGGAGCTAGCCATGCCAAAACTTCACTGGATTTTGTGTTCCAAAGCTGCAAGGGAGTCCACTTCTATTCTCTCAAGCTACCTCCTTGCTTATGAGAGCCACAGGAAATGAAGGTAGGTCCCTCCTGCACCACTGCCCTTGGATTCAGACAAAAGGGGGCTCTTGCTTGAGCCCCCTGCTTTAGGATCCCTGACTCACCTCTTAGTTACTGTTCAGTTCTGTGAAGAGATACCATAACCAAACAACTCATCAACTGGGGACTAAGCATGCAGATATATGAGCCTTTAGGGGGATATTCTTATTCAAACCACCCCATCCTCCAAGCCATTCCATGGAGATAAAAGTTGTGTCCCTGAGAAGTTTGGGTCCTCTCCTCTTAGTCACATTTGAAACCAAGTCCCTTAAATTTCCAAATGGCCAAGGAAGTTTTGAGGACTGTTGAAAGCTTAGTCTCTCAACCTGCCCTCTCAAGGACATTCCACATTGCTGGTCTGTGCACTGTGCACCCTTAGGCCCGGGGAAGATCCTGTTGGGGGTCAGTGTAGATGGAATGTATGGGCTGTTGGAGCTACTTATGCACAATGAGTCAACAAAGTTCTTTAGACGTGAGCAGGTAGGGATGAGAAGGAGAGAGGTTAAGGCAGAAAACCAGGGCCCTCCTCTCTGCTAACCATATTTCTAGAACTTTCTGAGAAGTCTGGTGCTCCAGGTTGATTTAAGGGAAGACTGGAATAGCTCAGAGCACAGTGTTAAACTGTTTGTCAACCAGGTGTAAACAGTTTTAGATCATTAGAACTAAACATTTCAAGGACACGGCTGTCCAATGTTGCTTGAAATTTACTCCCTGTCCCATGCTAATTTTATGTCATCAACTCTCCTTTGATTTTGGTGAGCTGGCATGTCTCAATTTCTGTTTCTTCCCTCTATAGAATGTTGGTAAACTTTGCCATTATGGGCATTCTTGCTGACTTTAGTTTTGGGCTAGTTACAGCTTTTATAAATATCACCAAAAGCCCCATGTGTTAAATGCCCAACCTGTTGTATCATGGGGAAGTGACAGAATCTTTAGGTAAAGCCAATGGTAAAATAAAGTTAGGTTGTTGATAGGCACGCCTTGATGGAAATATTGAGACACTGGCTCCCTCATGTCCTTCTTTTTGCCTCTCTGCTCCCTTGAAGGGAGCAGCTTTGTCCACCACTGTGTGTGTGTGTGTGTGTGTGTGTGTGTGTGTGTGTGTGTGTGTGCCTGCTTCGCTGCTGCACTGCAGGCCCAAAAGGATCAGGGGTGATTTCTTGAAGTCTGGAACCTCTGACACTGTAAACCCAAATAAACATTCTCAGTTTAAACTTGTCTCCAGCATTTTGTTAAGTACAGAAAACTCACAGAACATCACAAATTAGATTGCTGTGAGCACCCAGTGCATACGATGTCACACAACTCCAGCCTTTTCAATTAGATAAAGTACTAGAAAGGGAATTTCTGAACCTGTGGGAGTACAGATTTTTAAGACTTTTGTATAGAGAAACCCCCACCTCCATGAAGTGTGAAAGAGAAGGGCTAGTATCTCCATCACTGACAACAGCTTTTTAAAAAATCTTTAAGATCTCTTTATCTCTGTAAGGCTGGTAGCCAAACCCAGGACTTCAAACATGTTAAGCAAGCAATCAACCACTGCCCTACATTTTTGACCTTGGTTGTTTATTAACTTCAAGCGCATTGAATTTTGTCATAAATGAGTTAGTCTCATTTTTCTAATGAATGAAACATTCTGGAAAACATTCTGTCCCAAGTGGAAGATATGCAGGACATACTAAACCTATTTGTCAGGAAGAGACAGACAGAAAAGACTTCCCTCCCAGCAGTGTTCCGGATGATCATCTCCATCTCAGAGATGCTGGACATCTGCTCTTGAGCCTGTCACAGAAGGCGACCTTCAAACATCTGTTCTGAGGAAGACACACCTGTCTATCCCCATCTGGCCCCACCCCCACCCGACTCCCAGGGTTTCTACCTGTGGCCTTGGGTTTTCACTTTGTTTCCTGGAGAGTCAAGGGGATATCAGTGGTAATGTGATGGGAAGACGCTGACATCTTTCTCCTGAGAGTCAGGGTGGCTTCTGTCTTTGCTGCAGTGCCAGGACAAGAGTGGAAGGACAGGTGGGGTGGCAGAGTGAGCAGCCTTTGCATGATGCTTCTCCCAAAGTATGTGACAAGGCTTCTATGACATACAGAAGGAGGGGGATGTTAGTTCAAGAATAAAAGAAGTTGAAAACCAAAGATATTAGTCAACAACTTACTTCACCCTCATATTCTTAAGGGTTATTTATTTATTTTTATGTGTGGGGGTATTTTACATGCATGTCTTTATGTACACTACATGTGTGCCTGGTCCCGGAAGAGGCCAGAGAGAGATTTTGAGGTCTTGGAGCTGGAGTTCCAGATGACTGTGAGTCATCATTTGGGTGCTGAGGACCCAAATGCAAGAGCAACAAATGCTCTTGGCTGAGCTATCTGTCCCTGTCACTCACATATTCTTACCAGGCTTTCTCTGTCTCCCCTGCCCCCATCCACACACCCATAGGCTGAACATCATCCCTTAACCCATCTGTCTGTGGAAACAAAGTCAATATTGTGTTGCACAGAAAACAAACCTAAAATAGCATTTATAGTCGTTTACCAAAGTGGAGTAACCCAAAGTCAGCAAGGCTTTCTGTTCCTCAAGCTGGGCTTACTCTTAATTGTTCTCCTTGACAGTAAACATGTAAATGGGTGTTGAAATAGACTAGAAAGCTTTAGCAGGAAACTGTAGCTTGGGGATCCAAGGATGTGCACACATGCACACACATGTGCACACATGCACACATGCACATAGTTAGCTTTCTGTTCTTTCAGTCACTGTAACAGAAAGAATGAAGAAAGATAAGTATTTAGAGCTGTGTGTGTGTGTGTGTGTGTGTGTGTGTGTCCATGCCATCCTATGAATTGGTGGCAAATGGGTGACAATCTCAAAAATGTAGGCATGGAACTACAGCAGAGTCCATAATGTGTGCTCTCTGACTTATGGGGCCATTTATTTTAGTAATCTTCTATTCTTTGGTCAGTCAATTGTATCCTTACAAGGAATATCACAGTCCAAGATCACTTTTATGTACGGAAAGGGCATTTTGACAAAACACCACTTAAGCAGAACTATTCTGGGCATTAGGAACCTGTCATTTGAAGGATCCGAGGTTTACAAAAGTCCCCATCTGTAGTTGCAAGTGGCAGCCACAAACTCAGCTCACCCACGACCGCCATGAGAGGGAGGGTAGCTTTCTCCACTTCACTTGAACCTGATTTCTGTTGGGAGCTACCATCTGTCCAGGTACAGGACGTATTTGTGGTCAGTTTAGTATTTTCCCCTCTCCTATATAATGCCAGAGTGGTGACGCCAGACAGGGTGTCTCTGCCGACACCCACATCAGAGTCCTCCAGTATGCTAACCTCCGCACTCTGAATACTTAGGCAGCCAGCAGCTGAGGGCCCTCATAGTGATGGCTTGGGCTGAGCAGAGTGTCTCACCTACAGCAGGGCCCTTTTCTGGGCAAGCCTGAAATACATGCATGATCCACGCAGGAGTAGCAAGACCCACATACTTGTTCTTAATTTGGGACAACACTGAAAAACCACTGCCGCTTGAGGCCTTCCTGAGAGCTCCGCAGCTCAAGTCTGTCTCCCACCTGGTTCCACTTAATTCCACTAATATCAGGTGTTCCTACCAGAGCTTGTATCCTGGCCCTATGCAGAGGCAGAAGAACTTCCGCCATTCCCCTGTGAACTTCCTGCACGTTAATGAGCAGACAGATGCAGTTAGTTAGGGATAGAAACTCCAGAGACAGAATTAGTAAACCAATTCTGACGTCATTAGGCGTAGTGGCATTTCAATTGCATCTTAATAAATAAAGACTGCCTGAAGATCTGGGAGTGAAACAGCCCCACTGGTCAGCCTTACAGACCAGATTATGGTAACACACACCTTTAATCCTAATAGCCATACTAGTTGCCGTAGAAATTGGGTGGTGCACACCTTCAACCCCAGTGGTACATGCCTTTAATCTCAGCCCTAGAGAGGAATATAGACGGGGGATGGCAGCTCTCTGACAGTCTAATTCTGAGATTCTGGGAGGCAGGATCGCTGTTTCAGACTGAGGTCAAGGTAAGAGCCCGTGGCTGGCTGTTTTTCTTTTCAGATCTTCAGGTTGAACTCCAATTTCTGCCTCTGAGTTTTTTGTAATCATGCTTCAATTGCAGGTGCCATGCTTGACAAGATAGTCTCTGCCTCTGCACCTCTCTTTCTTGTCTGAAAAATGTGGTAAAATATTGTTCTCATCTTACTGAAAAGGAGAGAACATACATTCAATAGGGCCTAGCACATGGAAAGCTCTGAGTGAATGTTGGCTGTTCTATAATGCACTCACAGGTCTGGGTAGTTTTTAGAGGGTATCCTGGTTGGCTTTCACATGACACAACCTAGAATCATCTGAGAGAAGAGCTTCAATGGAGGTGGGATTGCCCTATGAGCATATTGGGGGGGGCGGGGGAGATTGTCTTGATTACTGATTGGTGTAGCAAAGCCCAGTCCACAGTGGGTGTTGCCATCCCTAGGAAGATGGTCCTGAATCATACAAGAAAACTCACAGAGTATACACCAGGTCCCCGCAAGCCAAGCAACAAATGGCGTTTTCCATGGTTCCTGCTATGCTTCTCGGATGGGAAGAGGTGTACTTTGGTGCGGAATGACAGCAGACTTGCCTTCAGTGATGGGACTCTGCCCTGGAGTTGTAAATAAACCTAAATCACTTTTGGTCAGAGAGTTTCATCATAGCAAGAGTTGAGGAAATCAACAGCCATAGAAAGACTTCATGTGTCGCCTTGGTCTCTGCTTCTAAGATAACGAACTTAAAATAGTCTAGGAGACCAGATAAAAGGAAAAACAAGCAAGGGGTAGGGGAGGAAACTGCTAGTATTTCAAAACATGATCCTGGTAAGTAGGCTGAGATCTTTTTGCCTTGGAGTAAGCTTGCGCGCGGAAATTGTCGCCTAGTTATCTTGAGAAAAGACTTCCTTTACAGTCAGAGATCCTAATATTTGGTGACTATTTTCAGATCTGTAAATGCTTCCAGTCAAACTTCAAGCTCTAGAAGTTTTAATTAGGCTGTTCCAATTCAGAACAGTAAGTTAGGAGAAAGGACTGCATAGAATCAGTCAAAGCAGTATACAAATAAAGTCCTTTAGTGAAGAGAAGGGACACCAGTGAATTTTCCCTTGTGATCGTTGGCTTTCATTGGAACTTGAGTGGGCTGGGGCATACCTAAGAGGTTGTTGAGGAATGGTTCTGGGTGTTCCTGTGAAGGATGTTTCCAGGGAGAGTTATCTGAGTAGGGAAAACCTGCCCTATTAGATAGCACCATTCTCTGAGCTGAGGGTTCAGACAAAAGAGGAAAAAAGGCGAGCCCGAAGTGGAGCCAGTGTCCCCTCCCTCTTTCTTCATCCTATTAACCGTGACATGAAGAAGTATCTTTGCCACCCACTCCCAGCACCATGGTATCCTGCCCAAACACATGTGGCTAAGTGGCCAGGGACTGAACCCCCAAAACCATGAGCCAAAATAACTTCTCTCTTCTCTTTCTAAGTTGTTTGTGTTGGACATTTTGCCACAGTGATGAGAAAAGACAGTTATTACCCTCCCTGATATAAAACTTGCTTTAACGGTCTTAGATTCCTCAGCAGTGAATCTAAAGCCCTCTTTTCTCCTTGGCAGGTGCCGAAGACACTTAATTCTCACCTCACAGCCTTCCCTCTTACCTTACCTCTCTGGCATGAAGCGGGAGTCTGAGGAACTGCCAGCTAATTGAACAGCAAGTCTGAGACACTTACCCCTGCTAACCTTACAGTTGTATGAATCTTCCAGTTCTGAAGCCAGCAACCTTGGGGGGAGGTACCATATTGACAATAGCACTAGAAGTCTGGCTTGGCTTCGGGATAAAATATTTATAATCCCTCTCTGGGGGAAGCGAGCTGAGCAGAATGAATCCACGGGCTTCGGCTCTCCTGAGGTATTTTTCTCATTCTCCCTGGCACGGATAAAATCTAAACTGTACTTAAGAAACGGTGTTAAATGTGTTAGTTGACTGAATCTGGCATTTATAATGCAATTTAGCAAAGTTTTATATTGACAGTATGACATTTTTAAAGGGCCCTTCCTGATTAACAAGGTTCAGAATCACTCCCTTGATTATGCTCGCAGAGGAGTATAAAACGCTACAGGCTCTGAGAGCAATGAATCGGGGCTCTGTTAGCATTAGACACATTTCATTTTGTTAGTGACCATTTCCAGGGAGGCGCAGACTGCGACGGCATGTTTCCCTGACCGAAGAAAATCCGGGGTTTTTTCACTTAATGAGGCCTGCCTGTGGGGAATAGGCCTCAGTAGGTGGGGGAGATGTGTAGACTCCAGGTCAAGACCAGGAAACCTGTCCGTAGAAGCTCCCTCTTGCCTCCAGTTGTCCCATCTAGACAAAGCCAGTCTAAGAAATCCAGAGAAGTAGGCATCCTTCCAAAGGGCAAATTGGGAAAGGTTTGATTTATCTTAGCTTCATTATTGTTACCGTGTCTTCTGGTTCCCCCCTAAATATGTGACGATTTCATTTGGATCTCAAGATGGGATGAAAACACCCCAGGAGTCTTTGTACCAATGGAATAAATGCAATGTAAGAAAGTAACATGAATTATCCCTGCTTCATTCACAGAAGGCTCCACTGTGAGTTCTAACCTCTTGTCACGATGCTCTGCTGAACATCTTTCCAAAAGCAAGACTCTGTGAAGGGTACTACAACCTTCACGCGTATGGATATAAGTACTCTTTATATAAATTTCTTTATTTATATTATATTTACACATTTAAGTGTGCCCTTCAAGAGCTTGAGAGAATTTACTGTTACAAGGCCATCACTACCATTCATCTCCAAAACTTTTCAGCATCCCAAACTAAAGCTCTGTGCACAATCAATGGTAACTTTCCCTCCCCAGCACCATGGCCCATGGCCCTGCTGACCATTCTATTCTGCCTCTCATTTTAGGTACTTTACGTCAGCAGAGTCACACTGCTTGTCCTTTAGTGACTGGCTTTCTTCTTGGAGCACACGTCACGGCATGCGTCAGTCAGAACTGCCTTCTTGGGAATGTTGAGCGGTGTCACTGTAGGTAATTGCTGCAAATTGCCAGTCCCTTGTCCTTCCACAGACACTTGGGTTGTGCACACTTCTTTTGCTCTAGCAGACAATGCTATCTCATAAACATGAATGTGCAAGTGCATGTGCACAGGTGTGCAAACTATCTCACCTCTGATTGTGATGCTGACCCTGTAACTGAGATACAGCACCCACTTCCCAGGTGAGAAAAGGGGTGTCCACAGAGATAGGCTGAACAAAACCATACTCCTGGTAGATGGCAGTTCTGGGGTGTGAAGCCATGTCTGCTCGTCATCCTCTTCACCTCTCTCCTGGTTCAGTTCCATCCCTCTGTGATGTTCATTCAGCAGTAATATGTCACTAAATGGCGGGTGTCCTTCAAGACGGCATCTTCATCACCAGTTGTAAAGTGAATTGTCCTACCAATGAGCTAACAAGAACCTAGTGAGGTATACTATTCTAAGACATTATATTTCAAGATTCTAGAGAGGTTTGAGATGTCACATGACCCTCCCTCAGCTGACAGATAATTAATGACCTGTAGAACCAGCAGATGATTCTTGTGCACACCAGTAGAGTGGAGTCTATCTTAACAGAGGAGTGGAAGCCACTCCAGTTTCAAAGCTATTTGTCAGTCACCAGAGACAGGGTCTAATGTAAGAGCTCAGGATGCCTTCCAACTCACTCCATAGTCAATAACGACCTTGAACTTCTGATCCTCCTGCCTTTATGTACAGAGTACAGGAATAGCAAACATTCAGCACTGTGCCTGGTTTATTCAGTGCTGGGGGTTGAACCTAGGGCCTCACGCCTGCTAGGCAGGCACTTTACCAACTGAGTTACATCCCCAGCTCCAGATTCTACTACTATCATTTTTGTTTCAAAGTAGAAAAAGGGAGCAGGAGACAGAAGTCACAAGTGACAGGGTGAGCCAGCTACCGCCTGCCTGCCTCACCCAGGAGTGTCAGTATGGCTGGGGGTCAGGTCGTGGAGCTGCCCTCAGAGACGCAGTTCATGCCCTGTGGTAAGGGGAAGGCATTCCTCCCTGACACCCTAAGTCCTGAGGCTTCAGGGAACACCACTCATGTGACATTCTGCAATGAGAATGGGCAGTGGTAGTGGGGAGAGGTCCTGACAGTATTGGAGGCAGGCTATCATTTATTGCCGAGGTGACTAGAGAGAAAGACAACGCATTAGGTAAAAAGCTGATGAATGGTGAGGGTTCCCCAGATTGGACACCGGTTTGTCAGCCTACCTGTACAGGTGGGACAGGAACAGAGAAACCCAGCTACTGTCACATCCTGCTTGGACTTCTCTGTCACTAAAGGCTGTGGACCAGCTTGAAGAAAACAGATATATGTACAGATATATAACAGATATATATTTGACATATTTGGAAAATACATGCATATATATATATGAAAATGATTGGATGAAACCCAATTCTCTATGTGCTAACCAAAAAATTAATAAAATGAAAATGAAAAATCCATGAGAAAAATAAACCAGATGACTTTGGAGTTCCTTCCACCCCTTACATCCTGAGATTGGAATCAGCAGTATTAACAAAGTGCAACTGGACGCCTGAGAAGCCCCAGGAGGGAGAGTTGATAACACACACCCCGGGGACCACGATGGTGTCAGTTCCTGGGAAACAAGCTCCCAGACATGTTGTTTCTGACCAGGGTACACAGCTCTAATATGAGACATCCACCCCCCCCAAAATCCAGGCCCTGAGCAATGTGTCCTCTCTGTCATCCCTGTGCATGTCATTCAACCCTCCAGGCACACTATAGCTCCCCAACTCAAAGCCTGCCTTGGCCAAAGGTCACAGTTAAAAGTCTTATGAGCATCTCCACTCTAGGTACTTCCTGCCGAAGGGCGTATTCCTTCACCATTAAATAAAAGCTTTGGTGAAATGCAGGGCCACAGAATATAAGCGATGTATAAGAGGGTTTCTGTCTCACTGGATGTGCCTGACTCTGTGTGTGCACATGTGCACTCTTGTGTGTGTTCACATGTGTAGGGTGAGCCTAGGCTCAAATCCAATGTATTTGTAATGTGAAATACCATCAAGGGAGGTCTTGAAATCAATATTCATTTTTTGTTCTAGAAACAATAGCAAAGGACAGTCAAGGAATGAAAGTCTCATCTGGAAAGGACTGGTGCTCTTCCTCCCGGATACCAAAGTTATGCCGTCTACAAGGCTCAGGCATAATGTATCAGTTGGTTGGATGTTTACATGATTAAAGCTGCAGATAGGTGGTATCCAACACAGGCAGTGTCCCTGCATGGTTTCCAACTGATGTTAAGGAAACCCCCTAACAGCAAGGACACTGCAAGCAAAAACATACACAAAAGAAACTCGAGGCAGAAAGAACCCTGTTCTGTTATGTGATGTTACTGAGGGTGAATGAGTGTTAGACCCTAGTTGTGAAATGCCTTCAATACCAGTGCACATATTTCTCGTGTCTATGCTGCTTAGTGATTTGGGGCTGAGGCAAAGGCCAGTCCTTTCTGTTCATTTCGAAGTTAAAATATGAGTTCACTACTGCCGAACAGGAAAGAGACTCGCAAGGAAGTTCCAAAGATTGTTGTCAGCACACTTCTTAGCCCAAGTTGGCAGGATGAAAGCTGTGATGTAAAGAAAGGGAGCTCAGCTTGGGAAAGGAAGCCAGAGCCTTATCCAGCGAAGACTTTGTGAGGCAATCACGGTGCACACGCTGCTCTTTCTGATGTCAGCTGACGGGACCCCCTCTAGAAGCTTCCCGTGTATGAACACAATGAATCCTAACAAAAGCTGTTGGTCTGTGGACTGCAGAAAGGATGCTGCGTCCTTTGAGGTTGAATGACTTGTCCAAGGACACACACACACACGGGATATAGAGCACAGGCATGTAAGCTCCATATTCCACAGTCAGCAAGCACTGGCCTGCTTCCTCTGACTGCTACAGACATACTTCTCTTACAAGGGCAGCTTGGCATATTTTAAGAAAAAGAGGATTTGATCCTTTATTTCACTATGAAAGTAAATCGGCCCACTTCCTTGGGTACTGGAAGAAAGGATGTGCAAATTAATGCATGTGTGCCTGGCTTTGCTTTGTATGACTACTTATCAATGTTTATACAGCTCCTGGGAAAACAGGAGAGAAAGGGCTCTAAAGAGAATGCGTGTATTCCAGAAGGTACCCTGCCGGCAGCCTCCCTTGCATGTCCCTATGGGGGCCTGAGGAGTCTTTGCTACGGTTTGAGTGACTCCTCAACATGCTCATGTGTTGGAAAGTGAATCTTCAGGTTCGTTCGTTAATGGCTACAGGAGGTGAGGCCTTTGGGAAGTTAAGGTGGCAAGGGTGAGGTGGTGTTCATGGCTCTGGGAGAAAATGAAAAGCCCAAGGTAACGTTCTCTCCACCATGATATTAGAAACAGCATAAGGTACTTAGCAGCTAGCATGGTGTTCTTGGATTTCCCAGCCTACAGCACCAAGAAATAGACTTCTTGTCTAAGTTTCCCTTTAATAGCCTTTTCTTACAGGGATAGGAAATGCAGCCCAGATCTCCCCCTCAGCCCCTAGCTCCTCTGACTACGTGAGTGAGCAGAGGTCAGACAACAACCCACAGAGTCAATTTTCTTCCAATACCAGGTGGGTTCTGGGGCTTGAACTGAGGTCATCGGGCTTGACATTAACCAAACCACCTAGGAAGCCCTGCTTATGTTTCTCACTGAACATTGCTCCGTATTTATAAACATTTTTTAGGAACTGAAATCTGATAGTCAATATGGCAACCAAGTGAAGTGGTGGCTGGGTTAGTACGGCATACAGCATGGATACAGCGAATGGCGAAGCGGGTCCTATCTTAGCTGAGGTGGAGCAAGAGGCCATTACAGCATGAGGTTTCCTCACACCCCTCAGAACGCTATGCGATTAAAAACCTGTTAATTACATATTTCCAGAATCTTTCATTTAATGTATCTAGGACATGGTTGACCAGGATGCTGGTGTACAGATTTCCAGAAGACAGAAGTCTTCGCTTCATTAGTTCACTAGCATTTCTAAAGCTTCCAGAACAATGCATAGCGAATGGACATCCTTAAAAATACTTATGGAATGAATATTGCCCACTGAACAGATACTCCAGAGATGGAACGGCTTCAAAGCCGGCTGGTTCCAGATCCACATACCACCTCTATCACTTACTATTTTTTCTTCTCATAACTGACTTATTATTCCCATATTCCCTTCCTCCTAAAGTAGAGAAAACCCAGCTACACCAGGGATGGTCCCATGGGTTGAGAACGGTCTATACAAAGAACTAACAAAGGAGAGGGAAACAAGTGCCTTGGCATCTTAGATGCTGGGATTGAAATGAAAGAGTCTGGCAGACTCTGCACCATGTGATGCTGATGAACTTGAAAATGTAATGTGTCACACAGCATCCAACATCCCAGAGCAGAGGTGGAGCCCATGACATGGGACTCCAACTCGAGTTATCCCAAAAACTTACCCTTCTGCCTGTGTCCTTGAAACAAACGACCATTATTGGCTCACTGTTCTCCTCATCATTGTCACTGAAACTCACAAACAGTTAGTATCCATCACACTTCCCCTTAACTCTTCCTAGCTCCCTCTTCCTCCTTTCCCAGCTTGGTGATTCCAGGCCAGACCTACCTAGAGAGTGCATAGTTATCCTTAGTGAGAATTGCTTGGCTAAGTTATAGCCTCCAGCCATGCAAAGCTCTATAGCTTTACCTGTGAAGAAAAGAGAAAAGTATATACCAATTGTGTGTGTAGATGTATATACCCCTCCCTGCAAGATCAAACGATTCCCACCATGTCAACACTGACAGCTTGCTTGTACTAGTATGACTTAGGTAGAATTCATATCAGTATAAATATTACTTTAGCTTTACTGCTAATTATATCAACAAAAAGTCAATTTATAGTAATAATCACCATCATAATGGGTTGCTGCCAAACATCCCCACTGCTATTTTGCAGCATGATGTACACTCAGCCATTAGCAATCACAGAAATGCACCCATCACTCATTATAATACTGGTTAAAGAATTTCCCTAATTGTCTTTTTCCTGAAGTTCACAGGAAGCAAGAACATTGGAAGACTACACAAAGTTCCAACATGCTATTAAAAAGAACCTCTTTCTTCCCAGCATCCTATGCAGTCAAGTCCAGGCTGTGAAGGGGGACTTCTCCATCCCCCTAGTATGGCACAAGCATATTATCAACTTCAAATTCAGTTTGGGACACACTGGTTGAATCACAACCGTCACACTCAAATGGCAGATGACACTTGTCGTCACTGATGTGCCACCCCTCTAAACTCTCATGCCAAGCTTTTGTTTTGAAATTCTGCTGCCTCCTGTGAACTCATTCTACCTGTTAATTTAAGGTGTTTAGATAGAAATGATACTGCACATGCTACTCCCTGTGGTTTCAGGGGCCATGCAGGCTCTTGGAACACAATCTCTGGAGATAAGGGGCACTTTAAGTAGACGTGCGATGGCTGGAGGAAATCTGTTACCATGCACCCCATGCTTGTTGAAAGCCCTTCCAGCTCCCACAGGAGTGTGTGGGTGAACAAACTCTTAGGGGGGCACACTGTGCTCTCATGTCTCCCTCTATCTTTTAAGTTGAGAGATTCAAGGTGTTTTTGCACTTTAAGTCATTGCTCCAAGCCATTCCTTGGGTAGTCTCATGTGATAAATCAGAGGATTGTTGTGGATGTCACCTTTTGTCCATTTCTGTACCACGAGGCACTAGGCTTACCTTTGCTTGAGGGATGCCTCACCCAACTCTCGGTACATATTGTTCTCAAGCAGCAGGCCAGGCTCTGGGCATGAAGTATGTGGGCTAGGATAATGGAATCTGCATGCAGACTTCTCCATCACAGTGAATAGTCCATGGCTCAATATGTGAACCAATCTAGCCGGTCAACATGTGAGCCAAACTAGTCAGTCAAAGTTATTGAGATTCAAGGTTAGGAAGCAAATTGTTTTCTTTTCTGCTCTGGGTAACAGGCTCAAGGAAGATGTTGCAGAGTCTTGCCCTGATCTCAGTTGAAATTCCAAGAACGAAGCATCTTACTGGAAACAGCCTGGGGAAACTGAAAGCAAGATAGCAGACTTCATGGCATTTGAGCTTTCGAATAACATTGCAATTGACACCAGCCCTTTTCCTGATTTTTAAATGAGAGATATCAAGAATCTACTTTGCTTAATGTTGCTAAGGTCTTTGCTGTCATTCATGACCAGAATCCTCCTATTGGATGTAAGAAGTAAGTAGCCATTGAGAGGATTAGACCCATTCTAAGATGGAAAAATGGACACAAAGAAATGAGACCTTGTCAGTATGAATCATAGGATTTAAATACAGATAAAGGCAAATCCTGAACATTCAGTTATGGTTTGAGTGCCAAACAGTCCTTGTAGGCTCACATGCTAGAACTCGTGCTTCTCAGTTGGTTGCTGCTGTTCTTGGAAGCTGTAGACCCAATAGAAGCTGGGACTCCACTGAAGGACACAGGTCAATGGTGTGTGTGGGGGGGGGGAAGTCCTAGGGGTCACAGCTCAGCCTCATTTCCAGCTCAGTCGCTCTCTGCTTCCTGATCCATCAATATGCAAGCAAGCATCCTCAAAGCCGGCATGCCGCAGCTCAGAGCTACCAAGATCTCTGCCATACTTCCTCTGCAGCCTCTCAATGCCTGAGCTGAAACAGGCTCTTGATCCTTTGTGTTGCCTCTGCCAGGTATTTTGTCATAGCAACAAGAAAAGTACCTCGTAGGCATCCCAACACCAAAGGGCCCTTGAAATACAGCAGAGTCTTAACAACACTCAAAAACTTGGCATGAATTCCTGGTATAGGAACTGATGTCTTTTGTTTTTCAAATATTTCTGAGTCTTCACTTTATTCCCTAGCAAAGAAGGCAAGTCTCTAGACGCACAGAAGCCAGGAGAGGTGCAAGAAATCTGGAGGGCCGGTAGTAGATGTATAATCTAGGTGATGATCGATTCTCAATTCAGAAAAGTCGGAGAGAAACAGAAAGAAAATATGGGAAACTAGATTCATACAATCCCCTTGTCCTTAAGAAATCGAGTTGAATGTGCCAAGCTAAATAAGTGTGAGAAAAAAATCAAATCCTGAGGACTTTTGAAGATGCCCTGTTTCATCTCGGAATCTGTTCTCCCAGCACCCCACCTGCTGCTTGGTGTAGTGCTGGGGCCCGTTATCTGTCATGGTCTCCCCAGTTAGCATGAATGCAACCACAACAATGGGGGCCATGCCCCCTATCTGCCATGGGCAGGCTGGTTCCTACAATTAAGCTGAAGTTCAGATTTTGGCTAATAACAGGCAAGAGATGTGGTGGCAAGGAAATGCTTATTCATTAGCTCATGCTAATGGGTGCTAGAACCAGCCCCACTGCCACCAGCCTGATAGTGTGAGAGCCCAGGCAGGTGGCGTCACTCTGCTCTCTGAGTGTCTGTGGGTTTATTTCACAACACTGCTGAAGTCTGCCAGTTATCAGATCAGGAACAGGTTTTAAGGGAAAAGAACAGGGCAATTTGTTTTAAGTGCCAGGCTTCAGTCTCTGTCTTCTATGAAACAGTCATTAATTATCAATACAAGGCTGATGGTACTATTATGAGGCCTGTGTGCTTATAGGGACTTTTTTTTTTTGATTGCACTCAGAGTTTGATGAGTGTAGGGAAAATAATCATCTTTTATTTATATAAGGCAAACGGTAATTATCACATCAGTCTGATGTTTCTGAAAAGAGAGGTCACTGCAAAGAAAGAATTGGACTGACTACAGTCATCGCTCACTATAGGATCCAGACTCCCACTTAGACAGCATAATCCTCACATGCTCGAGACTCATATAAGCTGGCACAGTGTTGGCATAGAAACTGTTTATAGACCCACGTACTTTAAGTTGTTCCTAGGTTACTTATGACACCTTCTACAATGTAAAGGTTGTGTAAATAGCTGTTATCTTGTATTGTTTAAAGAATAATGGTAAGGAAAACTATATATACATTCAGGATCCTCTCTTTCTTTCTTTTTTTTTTAACAAATGTTTTTCAATCTGTGTTGATTTGGTCCCAGGATGAAGAATCCATGAGAGCAAGCTCCATCTATAACACACTGGACAATGGTGGGCATGGAAAGAACAAAGCTGCTTTGCTCATGGCTGAAGCTATAGCTACACACATAGCCATTCTTTCCACACAGAAGCATTGAGGGCTGGGGCTAGACAGACAGGTCAGTCAATAAAGTATGTGCTATGTAAGTGTGAAAACCTGAGATCCCCAGAATCCACGTGAATGAACAAACAACTGGGCATGCTGGTGTACATTTTTAGTCTCTGTTGGGAAGTAGATGTGGGTAGTTCCCTAGGGCTCGCTAGTCAGCCAATCAAGAGGAATCAAAGAGTTCCATGCCAGGGAGAGAGTGCAGAGAGAGGAGAGAGAGGATAAAGGATACCTGGTTTTCTCACCCGTGCACACATACACATTTATACACACTAGTACTAATACATCCACACAAACATGCCACAAACACATATGTATTGGGCACCTACCAAGCACCAAGTGCTCTAGTAGCTGTGTCGTGTTTGATACTAAACAAAGCAGAACCCCCTGGACTTCTGCCCATTGGAGTTCTTTTGGCTATGGAGAATTAGATTTCAGGAGGCAGACCCTAGTTAGATTTCATGTAAAGGAAAAGTTGTAATGGAGCATTTGCTACTCCCAGCGAGACTTTGACTACCTCTCATAGGCGGGTCATTTGCACTTTGGCATTAGTGACCTAGAAAAAGTACTGAAGGTCATGTAAACAGCATATTTGAGCATTTGGGATTGCAAGGATTAACCTCCAGGCGTTGATACAGACTTTGTTCTTTCTAGGTCAGTTGGATAAAGCAAGCACACAGTCCCTGATCCCCTTTGCCCCAGTTAGACCATTATCCTCTATCACTCTATCACTCTGCCAGGGATTGTATTCAGCCCTGGTGCCAGTTAGACGTCTTGCGGGACCAAGATAGAGAGCACACAAGGGCGGTGCATGGATAAAACAATGCTTACCAATGACTATAGAATAGACAGCTTAAAATATATGGTCCAACACAACGAATCATTTTTCAAAAACAGGAATGCTTGTACAAGCCCACTGAACAGCCATAAGGACCATGCAAATCTATGGTGATGTTAAAATCATCTGGGGGGGGCGCTTGTCATGTAGGTCAGACTCTATTACAGCAGCTGCAGATGTCTTTCTAATTTGATGCTTCCATTTTAACTATTAATAACGTGGAGTCAAGTCCCAACTTCCCTCAAGAGCACCATCTATTCCAAATTAATTTATTAAAAATGCATTCCAGTCATTAGTGCTGGGCAGATTTATGAAAAGCGGATCATCAAGGATCTACAGACATGTGAGCCCTGATGATCAGGCCATGTGCTCTATTATTTATCTAGAATTCTGGTCTCGTGCGGCCGTCCTCGTAGGCACCCTCACTGGAAGCTATTTATTTCTCTTGATGCATTTCTCATGGTAACATGGCTTTCCAGCAATAACTGAAGGGCAGTAGTTGACACCCGTCTAGGTTATCTTCAGTTAAGGCCGAGAGTAAGTGAAGGTTCTGTTCAGATTCTTGTGGGCGTGTTCATTAAATGTTGAGGAGATGCTTAAAGTTTCTTCATATTGCAGTGATACGCCTTGGGGCTTTTTAAAAAAAAACTGGCAATTTTTATGACTTTCATTTTCTTTTTGTAGGTTGTGCACTGATTTAATGACAGTTGGCAACAGCAGCTATAAACTATACTTCTAAAGAGAAAACTTAATAGAAATCTTGCATGAGTTTCTTTGTTAACCATTTCATCAGTGGACACTGGGTTATGCTAATGAAAGGATAGATGAAAAAAGCCCCCCAAAGACTCCTTGCTTTCAACCAGCAATCATAAGAAGAGTTAATAAAGGGTCAGTCCTTCGTGATAGCAATATGTTTTTCCAAAGAGTTACATCCTTGAGCACCCCTTCGCCAAAATGCACGGGCCCATAAGGTTACTCTTTATATTAGTGCAATTAGGGGGAAAGAGGAAACTGCAGAATTTTAGAGGTGGAGAGGATTCATTGACAGTTCCACAAGGCATAAGTGTTTCTTCAGTCAATCTCAGCTACGTTTTAGGGTTTCCGCTAGACAGAGGAGCTGCTGTGGAAACTAGTGTGAGTTATTTTCCCGCCTAAGGTTTTCATAATTGAGATTTATGTTGTGTGTATGCATGCGTGCATGTGTGTGTGAGAGAGATTTATGTTGTGTGTATGTGTGCATATGTGCGTGCATGCATGCATGTGTGTGTGTGCATGTGTGTGTGTGTGTGTGTGTGTGTGTGTGTGGTCAGAAGAGACAACCACCTAAGGAGAGAAGCAAGTGCATGGTGAAGAAGGAAGCTTGAGATCTACACCTTCCAATGTGGTCTACCATCCAGAGAGTTTAGTTTCTAAGAAAGTAGTGTCCTGAGTCTGTCTTGGGATCAGTATTGTGAAATCTCCAGAACTGGAGGAACAAAGCAGCTTTACAAAAATGTTTTCTGGTTAGCTGTGGTGTAGATAATCTGTTTTATCTCAGCACTTGAAAATCTAAGGTAAGAGGATTTCTGCAAGCTCAAGTTCAGCCTGGGCTACAGAATAAGTTCTTGGCTACAGTATGAGGCTTTGTCTCATGAAACATAAAATGAAATGAACTGTTTTCTCCACTGTCCTGCTGGATGGGCAAAGTTGGCACCATTTGTTCTAGTTTACCCAGGGCTTAGGCACTAGTCAGGTGGATCTGTAGGGGCAACTCTCTCTCGAACTAAAATCTGAATGCTGGCAGGGACCTTTCCAGGTTCTTAGAGAAGACCAAGGACCCACTCAGTTCTGGCCTTCTTGCTTGCAGTTTTAACTCCATGTAACCCACAACAATCTTGGCAGAACTGAAGCTGAAGGATCACTGAACCCAAACCCAAGGTCTGTGTGTTCCTCTCTGGGCAGAGACCTAAGCAACAAACCTGTGGAAAAACCTGGACAGGAAGACACAGGATTGGGTGGTGCCATCCTAAAGCTCTGGATTTCTCAGTAGGATCACAAACAGGAGTTCCCTGTTCACAGCAATTCCCAAGAACCACGTGCTTTTCACTGCATACTCGAGCAAAAGGAGAAAAGACAGGAAAATCAGGTAAGCCTTTCCAAAAACTGCCCATGCTCAGACTTTCAAACCTTTTCAAATCCTCTGATTAGAGGATTCTCTGATGTGGAAAGTTCTTCTGCATATGTGTTGCTTTGATTGGTTAATGAATAAAGGAGCTGCTTGGCCTGTGATAGGGCAGAGAAGAGCTAGGAGGGAAAACTAAACTGAATGCTGGGAGAAAGAAGACAGAGTTAGTGAGAAGCCATATAGCTGCCACAGGAGACAGGCTCCTTCACT
>LOEQ01000196.1:523424-544006 GCA_001685075.1 Bramus lutescens | reverse complement strand
TGCCATGGTCTTGGGACCTGCTGCCTACTGCCGCCACTCAGGGACAGTGCATTGTTTTTATTTAAACCATAACAGTTCCATTTGAATTATATGACCTAATATAAAATTTTAAAATATCTTTTCCTTTTCTCTGGAACAATTGCATATGATCAGTGTAATAATGTGTTTATCAAACTTTTGAAAAGGTTAATGGAATCATCTGGACTGGAGTTACCTTGAAGTTTTCCTAAATAAAAATCTCAAGTCTAATAAATTTTTACCATTTACAGAATTCCTATTTTGATGTCTCGACTTTATATGAACTACTTTTTATAAATTATTAAGTACTGACATGAAGGTGTTGATATCATCTCAATTGTGTCAGTAGGATCCCGTTCCTAATATGGAGATGGAGAAGTGACTCAGGGGTTAAGAGTGAGTATCGCCTTTTCAGAAATCCCAGTTTCCATTTCCAGAGAACCCACCTCAGGCCCTCACAAACACTTGCAACTTCAGCTGGAGTGGACTCAGTGCCTCTGGCCTCCTTGGGCCACACACGTGTGGTATATATTCGCAGAGACAGACAGACAGACACACACACACACACATACACATACACACACACACCGTTTATGAACTCTTCTTTTTTATAACCCCTCTGTTGGCGCTGTGGATCTTTCTTTGCTGGAAGCCTGTTGTCTACTTCACTCCGCCCTCTTCCCTCTACCACCCTGGAGTGAGTTTCACTGAGCAGCACCTCACAGAATCGCCATGTGAATAGTTCACTTACTTTTCTTGCATTCTTCACCCCCTACTTTTGCACTTGTGGATATGCACTTTTGATACATGAATATTCATAACTTTTAAATATATTTTAATTTATTCTTTGACAATTGCATGCATTTATGAAATATACCGTGCTTGTATCATGCCCCTCCCACCATCCTATGCTCTTTGGTTATTGTTCTAATAATCCAACGAGCCCAGTTAGTTTGACCTGCACGTTCATGGCCATCCTTCCAGCAACCACACTGCCAAAGAAAAATGGCTCTCACCTCCTGTAAAACTACACTACCAGTTCTGTTCCCACACTCTACTCACGCCGTGCTATGGGAACTAGGCAGATTTAAAAACACAGAAACACAGACAGAGACAGACAGACAGACAGTCGGGGCCGTGGGGACATCCTTGAGACAAGAATGCCAAGAATGCCCCCTTTATTGTGTTCAGGGGCAGCTTATGTAGGGCTCTGGCCACGCCCCAGCTCTTAGAATCTTTCAGTTGCAGACCCACCCACCAGCCTGCATCAGGGTCTCAGAGCAGAGGAAAACAGGTTGTTTACAAGAAATTCAGGGTCTGGTCGTCCACAGCCTCCATCAACCTCCCCACAGCCATCAATTCCTAATATGAACCCCTCCTCCATCAATGCTGGAATTACTGAATATAAACACACATTTGTGTTTTTCTCCATGAGAATAAATCAGCCATAATCCCCAGGTGGCTATTACCCAATCCTTTTAATGGTGCCAAAATTCATTATATTGTTTTAAATTGCCTCATTCATCACCTTCCTCAAGCCAAGAAAGAGAAAGGTGAGTCCCTAGCAGTTTGTACAGGGCTCTGTGTTCTTCGACTAAACCCATGAAATCGGGCAGGGTTGGAAGGCAGCATAGCTGTCTCTTTTCAAGTCCTGGCATCTGGTGTCGGAACACTAATCTACTTGGTCATGGTCACCCTTCCTTCCTGAAACTCAAGCCCCGAGAGTTAACCAAACTCAGGTGGCATGAAACAGAACGACACTACAAGCCATCTTATGGTTATAGATCTGACTTTTGTTTAAAAGGATGCCTGTGGAAGGGCGCGGAAGTTGCCAGCTCACCTGGGAAGTCATCATGTTTTGACACTTGCCATTGTGATAGATGTTGCAGACCGTCCAAGTAAGTGCCCTTTCCCTTGCAGCGTCTCTGTCAGCTTCTGTGTTCATAATCAGGTGGGGCGGGACACGTGGCAAAGTGGGTACCTGGGAGAGGCAAGTGGTTCTTTTCTCACGAACATGTTGGGGACAGCCTTATAAGATAATTCCTGCAAGGAAAATGGTGATATTTTACATTCACACAAGTCTCAGGTTCAATCCCCGGCATTGAAAAATAAACAAACAAGCAAGCAAAAAGTCAAAGGAGGCTAAAGAAAGGGCCACAGGGTCTCAGATGTCCTTTAAAAACTGAGGTGTAGTCCAGGAATTGTTTATGTCCCCCACAGCCTGTGTGCACATTGATGGCCACAAGCATGGACAGAAGCAGACAGGTCCTGGGCAGCATAGAGAGGGCGGGCAGGGAGCAGGGTCCTCCAGAGGAGGCTGGCAGCAGCTTTCCACCCAGCATCTAAGGCAGGCCACCACCTGCCGCATTTCCCCTTCCCCACTCAGCTACGCATCTTGCCACTCTCTCTGAAGAGAAGCTCTGTGCCTGGTCAGCAGAAGACCTGGCTCAGTCTGGCCTCTTCCTGGCACAGCCATCAGCTACCATTATTCTAGAGGCTGNTAGAGGCTGTCACAGAGCCTAGACGCCCCACCCACCTCAATTCCCAGGAACCCGAAAGGCACAAGGTTTCTTTTCTACATACTAGGCATCCACAGAGGAAGCCGGTGTTCTCGGGCTTCTTCCTGATACTCTTGGCTCCCCAGCTGCCCCCAAGAAGCCACTTGCCCCTGACAGCCACCCAGGCTGTTTTCATTGCCTTCCCTCCCTCCCAGTCAGGTGTGAGGGGTGGGGGCTGAGGGTGAGGCTGTTAATCAGTTAGGCAACCCTGATTGCATCTTAATAACAAATGCAAAGCACCAATGCAGAGCAGCAATTTCCAGTAATGGGAAAAATCAGCGGGTCCCTGGGGTGCAACGGGAAGTAAACACTCTCCAGGTTCAAATTTGGGGGAGGAAAAAAAATCCCTTGTGAGTGTCCTGGTAATGCCGGGAAATGCCTGTACCTTCGTGCTAGATAAGAAGAAACTGGGGTTGCCCAGAGCAGAGCGAGGGGAGGCTGAAGTCATGGCCAAGCCCACTGGCTCCCAGCCTGTCTGCAGGAAGAATCTCTGGTGGGATTGCTGCCAANNNNATGCATTGGCTCCCCCAGCGCCGAAAGGCTAGGCTCAGCCACCAGACCCAATGCTGTTTAAAGAGACAAATAACGGAGAAAACAAATGAGAAGAAATTTAACCGGTCTCTTAGAGAGAGGCACAAAGAAAGGGGTCTCGTTCCTCCTCCCCACAACTTCATCTTCAGGGTATAGACCTGAGTTTTAGGTTAAACAGAGGAAGAATTAGGACAAAGAGCAAGAGGTGGCCAAGGTGGGGTCCCATTAGTCATTGTCTCAATACTTGTTCTCTAAGGTAGTCCCCAAAGTCCTTATTGCTTCAAGGGGCAGGCTGGCTCTGCAGAGATGATTATTTATGCCTCAGATTGCAGCCCTAGCTATGGAGAGCAGTGGGAGTTTGAGACGCTACCAGTTTTGAGACAGGACCATGGCTCTGTCCTGCAAAGCTCTGGTCTTCCTGGAATCCTACGAGATTTCAGGTATAGGGCGTAGAGGTCGCTGGCTTATCTTGATACTTCAGCCTTGAAGGGGAAAGATAGAGGTTAAGTAGACACTCCCTGGGAGATTAACAAGCCTCTGCAGAATCAAGCTGGAGTCTGAGCCAAAGCAAAGGAGACGGACACAAAAGAAGACAGCTGTGTCAGACTTTGATCTTGCTCTTAGGCCCAAGGGAAGGGTCTATGGGCCTTTTCTAGGAACGCCACCCTCTCTCTCATCCCTTCTACCAGGAACCAATAGAAAAAACCTCTCCTAGTCAGTTCTGGCTAAACAAGTATACTCCAAGTGTGTCTGCTGTGGGGAGGCTAGGACAAAGATGTCTGCCTGCCACCAGTCCCTCTTGCTGTAGACACACCAAGTCAGAAAGCCCAGAGACCTCATCCAGGGCACATCCTGCCAGGGGAACGGATCTCGTTTTCTCTCTCATGGATCTGTTTGGAATGCAAAGGAGCAGTTATTTCCCACTAGAAGGTAAATTGCTTCACAGCATCCATTTTTCTTCCTCTTTGAGAACATTCCCAACACTGAGCACACATATTTTTCTTACATGTAATTTGATCTGGATGGTTTCTTGACCTGCATCCAAATCGAGCCGTGGCTAATTATTACTGTCACTGTTGGTATTAACACTGATATTTATCATAATCTCACAAATGCCGGGGACAGCCCTTAATCTTGCTGTTTTATTTGGTTGAAAGGAAAATGTGAGGTGCTGGCCTCCCTCCCAGTTTAGCCTCTTGTATTCACTTTTACCAAGCTCCTACTATGGGGATAATTAGCCCAATTTCCAGGGATCCCGAGTCAGCTATAACTCTGAATTGCATTCACGGGATCGCGCCAAGGCCAGCAGGTGGAAGTCACAGGAGTTAGATTAATCGCACTGACATGAGGATATATCCAATTGTTAAGGCTTGTAACCAGATGCCTTGTTCAGCAATGAGCTCCTTGTATCTAGAAATATTCGAGCAGGGACGGAACAGAATCTATCATATATGAAGCTGGAGAATTGGAGGGAAATTCCCTCCACCCTTTGAGGAATTACTGGTCTCAGTTGACCAGAGGGAGGCTGGAGGAAAGCTTTGCACACTTATTTCAAGCATAGAAGCAATCACGGCATGTTTACTAACTGATCCAGGAACTGACCATCTTCTTCTTGGCAGTGAGTGGGGAGAGGAGAGAGTGCAGAAAGTTGGCAGAGAGATAGTAAGTGACTCTCAGGGAAACTCGACGGTGCAGTTTGGAGAGTATTCTGTGGCCTGGGACAGTCCGTTTGGTCTCTATAAGAGACAATGGTTTGGAAAAGATTCTCTGTGGGCCGAACAATGGCGTGGGACGAAAAGTCTATCCAGGTGTGCTCATCAAGCTCAGCCTGTCTTCCTGGGGTGTGAGATTAGTTTTCTCTGATTAATGGAGCTACTAGTGCAGCCTGAAGGGCATTCTGCTTCTCTTTGTGCAGATGGAAGCCTTAGGAAGATGAGAGACCGTTGTGGAAAATCTCTTTCTGCTAGAGAAGGGGAGAAGACAAAGGAAGGTCGGAGGGAGACCTAAATTCGGAGCCTAATTTAAGGCCTTTTAGATTAAATTGCCCACCATACCCAAAAGGCTGCATTCATTGATATCTACTCTAAGAAAAAGAATCCTGAGAATCAGGACTGCATTCTCAATATGTCAGAATCACCTGGAAGGCATTCTTAGCTTTGGGGATTTCTGTCTGGTCCAGACCCAGACAGACCAGACAACGACTGAACTACGAGTCAGATTAGATTGTTAAATTTTGCTACTCTTCTAATGTTTTATGGTGCCCCGGGGGACAAATTACTTAAGAAGGAAGTAGAACCTGTCTCTGAGTAAAGAGTTAGGTGTCTTCTTAGGAAGGTAAGGCAGATTCTGAACCATAGCAGGGACTTAATCCTTACCTTTTAGCGTTTTTCTGCCTTCGTAGATAGCCTGGTTTATCCCACCCGTTTCTCAAGGTCTGTTTTTTTCCCTTGCATTCCGTCTCAGTTTACCGGAAGTTGTCCATTGCTCACTGAGTTTGGACGGGAAAGCACAGGGTGGAAAAGCTAAAGCCGTGACTTCCATTCTTCCTGTACCAGTGATGCGCTTTCTGACTCTGAAGCCTTAGATAAAACAGAAAAGAGAAAAAAGAGAGGGCTTGTTTCCTGGCCAGTGGTGAGGGTGGGAACAGCCGCACTCCCTTACCTGATAATCTGTACCACTCCACTCAGGGGTTGGGAAGTCACCTGACCAAACGTATCTGGGTCCCACAGGCATCTCTAATGGGGACTAAAGACAGAAGAGCAGTCTCACGATGTCCTGTAGAGCATAATTCTTTATGAGAGCTCTACGGTCGCACATCCTTTCCCACGGAGCGCCTTACGGTGCGAGACAGACCGGGCACTGTTCGAAGAAAGAATGTGCATTTGGGAAACTTCTGAGTCACGTGAAGGACACAACAAGCATTTTCGGTGACTCAGGCTGTCTCCACTCCAGAACTAAAGCTTTCTTGGACTAGGCAGATGGGGAAAACAGAAGTGGAGGGGCTGGAAGGGAAACTGACAAGCTCTGCTTCACCAGGGAGCCAGGAAGAAGAAGATATGGCACAAACCCGGGCAGAGGGGACCCTGGGGTGGTTCTCCTGGGCCTACCAGGGACGAGTCACTCCTCCTTTGATTCCAACATGCCTGCTGCAATGAGACAGCCGCCAAGAAGCCCTTTCTCTATATCCATACTCTCCCTGCCTCTCTCCCCAACCTTCTCCAGTCCGGAAACTCAGGAAACACATCAGTGGTCCAAAAGAGCGAGGAGACAGACAGCAGACTAAGAATATCGTGGCAGAGGTCTGGGGATGATGTGACCATTCCTAGAAGACCAGAGCCCTCCCCTGGAAATACATATTTTAAGGCTGCAGACCTCCTGAGGTAAAAATGAAACTTGAAAGGAAGAGGAGGATCCTAATGGTGGAGGAGGCCGCTTGTTTAGTTCCCGGCCACTTAGCCCTGAAATAATCACACAGAAACTATATTAATTAAATCACTGCTTGGCCCATTAGCTATAGCTTCTTACTGGCTAACTCTTACATATTAATTTAACCCATCTCCATTAATCTGTGTATTGCCACCTGGCTGTGGCTTTCCAGGTAAAGTTCCCAGTGTGTGTCTCTGGCCGGTTACATGGCTTCTCTCTGATTCCACCTCCTTCCTCCCAGCATTCAGTTCAGTTTTCTCCACTTACCTAAGTTCTACCCTGCTATAGGTCCAAAGCAATTTCTTTATTCATTAATCACAGCATACAGAGGGAAATCCCACATCATCCTAATTTAGCAAGGAATTTTTTTTTTTTTTAGCACTGGAATGAATGTTACCAAAAAGCACAGAGAACATTTCAAAGGTGTTTTATTTTTTTTTGCACTTTGCACTTTAATTTGGCTTCATATCTATTATAAGAGGCTCAAAGGAAAAGAGGAAAAGCAGCAGGTGAAATTTTGGAGAGGACAGAAGAGAGTCCTGGGGAACTGTCTTATCTTTGAGACAGCAGCAATGGTAGGGCAGCAGAAATGGGTATAAGGAATTCTTTATGGTTCTGTTTGCATCCTAGAACTCTTGGTCCTCATAGGCCCGTGACATCCTAGAGGCTATAGCAAAGGAACAAACTTAGTGACTCCAAAAAGATCCTGTCCTACTAACACTACAAAAGGATGTAAAAGTGGTTCCTGAAGTTGTTGCAATGGCTCAGAGGTGGTGCAGGAAGCATGAGGACCTGATTTCAGACTAGCACAGCCATGTACAAAGCTGGGCATCGTGGAGTATTTCTATAATCCCTGTGCTGGGGTACAGAGTCCATAATCCCTGTGCAGAAGTAGAGGAGTCCAGAGTGAAGAGGCTCCCAGGGGCTCATTGGCTAGAAGTCTAGCCAATCAGTGAAGTCCAGGTTCAGTGAGAGACCCTGTCTCAAAATTTAGAGAGCAGTAGAGGAAGGTGCTAACCATTGACCTGTGACCTACACATGCACACATTATTGAGGGCACACTTATGCACATGCATGCATACAAAAATGGTTATTGGCAGCTCTCCACAAGGAGATAAGTAGTCCCAGTGCATCTCAAGGGTTAAGTGGTTGCTTCAGCCAGCAGGGCAATACCCAGACCCCATGGTTTGCCAGCCTCAGCTAGAAGGAGCCCTTCTCCCAGACCTTGAGCAGTCTGAGCCAGCCAGTGAAGCCTCCAACAGACCACAGGGAGAGAAGACTGGCTCCTGGAACACCTGCAGACGTCATTCCATAACCTGGCACGAATCCTGTCACCTTCTGATGTCCTCAGCAGTGAGGACATTCCTGTCACTTCACAAAACACCCAGGATCACCTGAGGACACTTTTTGCAAAGACCCAGCTGGCCTCCGTCTCTTGTCACCTGATTCTGTGCTCCTCTCAGGAGCGATGGCTATGTTTCCTGCAGTAACAAACACCCTGTAACTGAGCTTGTTGAGGAGGGTAAGCAGAATCCTTGTAATCTACAAAGCAAGGCCTTGATCCTTTGTCCTCATGCAGAAAAGGAGAGGGCAACTAATACCCAACAGTCTTTGTTGAGCCTGGAACAACTGAAAAGAAACAAATCCTTTGTGAAAAAAAAAAGAAAGAAAAGAAAAGAAAAGAAATGTAATGTGAAACTGCCACACATACAAACATCCATCTGGATGCAGAAAACGTCCCCGGTGTAACATTCTGGGAAAGAGTATCACAATACAAGACTGGCTCAGATCACCTGCCAGTGACATAAATATAGGTGTATGGAAAAGTAAGTCAAGTCTCCTAGAAGTCACCTCTAATTCCTTCCTAAGTTGTTATTGATAGGGTCTCCAAAGCCCAGTCCTGCACTCCATACAATGAGCAACATATCAGTAGAACATATATGCTGTCTTCCTTCTCACGGAAGTGACAGTCTAATGTAGGACTCAAGATTTTTTTCCTAGAGGCAACCATTGGAGAAAGACACAAAATTTATTATAATTAGAAAATATAAGATGAACAGTAGCCAGTATGTCTGTCTTAAGGACTTAAACTTTTCAGACAAGTTGGCACATTGAATCCTTGAGAAAACAAAGAAAAATTGTGATTAGGGTATGAGAAGGCTGAGATGGTTCAAGACCTGAACTCAGATCTGCTGGATTTCAGGAAATGAGAGCATCCCTGGTCCAGAGAATAACCCCAAGAAGAGCAGCTGGCTTCACCCAAGGAGTGCGGCACTAGATGCCAGAACAGTAAGAGACTGCCTTGTCCCAGGGCCAAGCGAGGGCTGACCTGAACCCATGACGACTGAAGAGAAGACACAGGCAGCTGGACTCCGGCCATGGCCATGTGTGGGAGCCATGTGTCCTTGACATCATAAATTCTGTTCCCAGATCGGCCTGGAATGGCAAGTGACTTTTTCAGCATCATAGCAATCTCTTAGCTGTGAAAGGTGACAATTACATGGGATATTATCCAAAATCTGTCTTAGGTACATGGCTGTGCTAGTCTGAAATCAGGTCCTCGTACTTCACTGTGTCAGAGACAGAGACAGTGGTGTAGCACCTGACACCACCTGGGCTCTTCTGGGAGCTTATCTCCTTTATAGGAATTTCTCTGATTGGCTGTATTTGTGCACTTAGGGTATCAGATTGGCACAGACCCCAGGCCCAACACCCAAATGAAGTGGGAACATTTTCCCTAGCCTTTGTTCTAACCCTCCATGTATTTCGACTTGAGGTCTTAAGCTATCATGAAGTCACCCAGATCTTCAGAATATCAATAGAGTGTTTCATCTCAGCCAAGTGAAACAAGCCTCTGCGAGCCTATCCCTTCTCAGGGACCTAAGAAGGGCGGGATTGGGAGATGCTGATAGGAATGGGAAGAAAGGACAGTCTCGTGGGAAGTATGAAAGATGGAAACTCAGGACCAGATCCTTTTTCTGTATTGCCTACTGGCTCATTCATTAAGTGGGAGAAAGGTATTGAGGGGAATGTTCTGGGAACTTTCTGTTAGATTTTTGAGTCAAATACTTAAATTATCTAGAATATGACAAGGATATCCTCAGTTCATCTCTAATGTCACAGTCTGGATGTATGTCCCATTCTGGTCCCCTACAGAATCTATAAGTTGGGTGTGGTGACAAGAAGCTGTGCAGTTTGTTCAATGTCTAGTAGATGAGGGATTCTGGAGCCAGGATTCAAACCCACCTCTGCGTGAATCCCAGCCTTTGTCTAATTCTGCCATCTGCTCTGGTGGCAATGTGACTATCAAGTCACTTTGCCCCCCTCCCATGAGTCACAAGGAATTCCAGAATGGAAAGACTCTGCTTAAGACAGGTCCCTCATCCGCACGAGGAGGCACACAATGTTATGTAAAGTTCACAATGGTTCTTAAGGGTTTCTTCAAGCCAAGCGACCACTGTCACCAGCAACAACAGTGATCCAATACATAAAGGATTTACTGTTTGGAATTTATACCTGTGATTCTTAGGCATGTGTTTGATAGAGTGAGAGATGCATGCCTTAAGTATCCACGTCAATATACCTGGCCCAAATGTCACCTATATAACCACCATAATCAATATACAAAAAAAAAAATACTGTCATTGCTCCAGAAGTTTCCTTTTTCCACCTTTCTACTCAACTCTTACCCCATAGATACCCACCATTCTAGCACTAGGATTAGTGTACCAAGCATAGACCTTTTACAGTTAGAGCTGGAGACTCTGTACTCACTTCTGTGCTTAGCATATTCTTTGCTTCTTCACCAGTGTTGCAGACATTCCCCCGTAGCGTGCTTTTTGTAGCTGAATGCTAACCCAACGTGTGGCTTCATCACAACTTGTTCCTCCATCCTCCCATTGATGAATATGTGGGTACTCTGATTTTTAGCTATTGCTAATAAAGGCTGGCTATTTCTCTACGTCTTTTTATGTTCACATACTCTCCTTTTTCTTCTCTAGCAGTGGGATGCTGAGTCATTGAGAAGGGAGCAGGTAACTGAAATACTTAAATTCTGTCAAAGAGTTCTCTGAGGTGATTTTTAGAAGGTGAGAGTCCTTGTTGCTCCACATCACTGTCCACATTTAATGTTGGTTTTCCATTCTAGCTATTCTGGTGAATGCTATCTCACTCTCATTTAGGTTTGCATTCCCCCAATACCAATGATGGCAAGCACCTTTCACCATCTTAGCAGAAGAGTCCTAGTTTGCCGCAGTATTTGTTGTTCCTATAGTTAGGAGCTGTTCTTAGTTTTGGAGGATATTTGTATAATAAATAGAAAAAAACCATGGAACCAGACTTGGGTCCAAATTCTCATTCTGCCACTTAAACTCTCAAACCACCTTTGCTTTGGAGGTCATCCTTCTTCCCTCATTTCCAAGACCCTGCACATGTCCTTCTTGTCTCTCCCATACAGAGGTGATTCCTCTAGAAAGGAGAGCTATCCTAAACTGAGTCAATTAGATCACGCTCCCTGGGAAGTTTGAGGGAAAAGAAAGGGATGGTTGGAGGGGAGAAGGAGGATGGGGGAGGATGAAAGAAAGTGGGGGAGGAAACCAGAACAGGTGTTTCAGGGGCTGATCAATAACATTGACCTTGAACACTGTTAGCAGCGAGAGAAGAACCACTGAGTTTGAAGGGATCCAGTCTGCATGGCAGAGAAGAATTACTCAAAGAGGCAGGACAGGGTATAAATGCAGGCTTGATCAAGGGCAGCAAATGTTACTTCCCTTCTCTCTGCCGGACATCACTGTACTCACCAGTCCATGGTTCTGTGAAGGCTGAGTCTGTCAGCATCTAATCAGGGTCTCCCTGACTCCAAGTACCATGTGTCACCTTCTGACTCTAAGCAATGAAAATCCTCCAGGAGAGACTAGGTCTCTCACTTTCCCTGCTGGGGCAAATTCATAAGCTTCACGTTGAGATAACAGATCCACCAGTGTGAAAGCAGCTTGATATCTGAGTAACCATGCAGAGGACAGCTGCCCTGAAGAATCATGCAGACTTGCAGGCTAGGAGAAATAGCATTTGCTGTCTTATACCGTGGAGATCTCGAAATGGTCATAACATAACTTAATCTGTTCCTGTTAGCACCCTCTCTGAGCCTTAGTTCCCTCTTGGATAACAAAGGGATATGTTTGCTGTTCATGCATGAAGTAACATCTTGAGGTCCTCTCCAAGGCACCTTGACATAGAAAGATTCTGAAGAAGCATAATTTCTTCTCCTTAAAAGTCTGTGACCTCCTGGCCTGGTTTATTCTAGAACAGTCTAGGTCTTCCAGACTCTTTCAGCAATAGGGTCGAGTCAGTGTACATACAATGTCATGGGACACACAATTCACATCACTCTCAGGGTTTATAGCACTGTTGAGAGGGAGCTGGGTGGATGAGGATGACCTGTCCTTTTTCAGGAAAGGCACGAAGGACTGAGAACAGCACACAACTAGAGGCTGGCTTGCAGGGCTGCTGGAAACTACAACTCTCACAGTGCTCATGGGCAGCAGGGGCAGACACCCAGACTCTGTGGGACGCCCTCCTCCTCCTCCTCCTGGCTGTGACAGATGGACAGTGACCCATAAGCCAGCACTAGGAAGAAAGGAGTGGGCTCTGCCAGCTGGTGCTGAAAAAGAAAGCAAAAAAAAAAAATCTACTCCCCTGAAATATGCTGGAAGCACCAAGGTAAGCCTCGGACATCCTTTCCATACCCTATGTGTGCCTGTCTTACCAAACTGGGCTCCATTGTGCCACCGCCCCCCTGTGTGTGCATGTGTGTGTGTGTGTGTGTGTGCATGTGTGTGCATGCACGTGTGTGCATGTGTGTGTGTGTGTAAGGTCATATTTGGGCTCAGCAAAAATTATTCTTTGTCATGCTTTCTTTCAGTTCTGTTTGGCATTTACCACACTTGCTGTTTACAGTTGGAAGGGGTCCCACTATGGCCAACGCCTCACTCTCCAAATTAGCATATTCCCCCAGCCAAAAAAGGATCCAGTCATGGGAAAAGGATTTGAAACTGAGTTCAGTGTAACTTCATAAGCTGAAATGATTCTGGTGTTCTGTAGTCACCAACTAGGCCCGACAGAGAATGGTTCTGTGAGTTCTTCACATAGTCAGCAAAGTTCCAGCCTCTCCTGGTATCCGAGTCCTAGGGCTGGTTGGTGAACCTACAGAGAAAACAACCCCTTTCTGGGCAGAAAGGAAGTTCTCTTCCTTGAAGAACCTCCAGGAAGCCCTTACAGACTTGTTTCAGGCTGTTTTCATCTGTGACACAGGGCAGGTAGAAATGAGCCAAGAAAATAGAAATGGCACATCTACCTTGTATCTACTTGTCTCCAAGCGCCATTTTCATTCTCACCTTCTTGCCTGTGACTGTTTCAGTGGGTGGGGAAAAAGGGTATATTTTCTGGAAATTTATTTTATCTAGTCAATATCCCTAAAATCTGAGTCTGGGACCAGAAATAACTATATGTGTGAAAGTACACTAACCCACTCGATCCTGCTCTGGCAGGCCTTGCCCTTCTCCCCTATTCCCACTGCCTTGCTAAAAACCAGTAGATAACATTCCTAAAGCTAGCCTCCAAGGTCTGTTCCCTTCTTTGGATACTTCCTCCCCCCTGAGGCTGACTACCAAGGTCCAGCAATCAGAAGCCCATTTTGGCTCACCTAGTTAACATTCCCAATTACAATTAAACCACTCATCCTAACATGGCATTTCCCCTTTACCTTTATAAACCACCATTTGCTTATGTGCCACATCTGTCTCCTCGTTATCCGAAGGCAGTCCTTTGTCCCTCTGTCCTTTCCCTTGTCCCCTCCCCCTTCTCCCTCATCTCCCATCTCCTTCACACCACATCCTAGTCCAGTCTAACACAGCCCTCCCTTCCGCCTTTTAAAAACCACACCTGCGAGGTGATTTGCTGCTGTTTCTGCCTGAGTCCGAAAGCAGCCACTTTACCTTTCCTTCCCGCTTAATAAAGGGTCTCTCTGTGAAAACAGGTGTTTGGGTGTGTTGGGTGTGGTCTGTGCCGAACCCAGGGCCCGGGAGTGAGTCCCCGCTGTGCAGGAGTCCCCTTTAATGTGTGTTATACATAAGCTTCCTTAAAAGAAGCCAGGACTCTCTATATCTTTCGGATTGAACTGAAACCAAACTGCAGAAAGAATTTGAGTGTCTGTCGGTGGTGGAGAAGGCTTGAGGCCCCATTTCCCTCTTCCTATGCAGGTATGGGGCTTCCCCCTCCTTTCCTGAGGGGCATTCCATCTGTGAGTGTGACATTTGTTGAAGTTAAGGGCAGATCCTGGAAAGGTGAGTGGCTGGTTCTTTCCTTCCTCACACACTGGCGTCCACACATACAGTGTGGTTATTCAGGCTTTATTTGGCTATTTGTTTTCGTGTGTGTGTGTGTGGGGGGGGATTTAATGACCTTACCGTTCAGTTGCTCCGTGATTGGGGGTTGTTTGGTTTGGTTTCGTTTTTTTGCTGGTCTCTGAGTTGGGTCTGGATTAGAGAGGAAAGGGTAGCAGCCGGGCAGGAGATGTATTACAAAGAGGATACTCTGGAGAAGAAGATGGCCACGGTAGGTTGTCAGGGCTTGTTGGTAGACAAGATACGGAATCCCAAGAGCAGGAAAAATAGAGGGTTACTGCTTGGAGAGTTACTACAGTGGGTTCCCATCTTGGAAAGGAGAAGCCCAAACAACTACCACCAGGAGACAAGACCACAGAAAAAAGCTTTATTTCACATAATGGTGAGAGGAGCCACAGAAGTTATTCCCAAAGCAATGCCTTCCTTACAGAGAGGAAGCATGTTTTTATTGGGGGAGTCTACAGATATTTATATAGGAGATCACTGTATGGGGGTGGTGCATAGTGAGCGTGTCCAGTGTAAAGTCATGCACAATTCAAAAGATGGCTGACAAATGTGGGGGTACGTGTAGTTCAAAATCGTGGATAACATGGTCGGCCAGTTCAGGTTATGGGCAAAAATACTTGGGGCCTACTCAGCTTTGGTCACAAAATTTTTATTTAAAAAAAAAAAGAGCATTTGAAGGTGTTTTTATGTGAGTCGCCCCTAAATGTGCCTACCCTCATTTAGTGGCTAACCATTGCTCAGAGTAGCATTCACACAATTGAAATGTCATCTGATTTATACAATATAAACTTTCTAATATCCTCACTTAATAAATAGAAAGAAATTGATTTTTTTAAAAAAAATTGGAGGCAGGGTCTCATGTAAGCCAGGCTGACCTCCAAACTTGACATATAACCAGGAATGACCTTCAGCCCCTGATGCTTCTGCCTCTGCCTCCCAAGTGCTGTAATCACAGGTGTGTACCACCATGATATGAGTCCAAGGTAGCACCATTTGAAGTTAGTGATGCTTTACATTTTATTCATATTCATCTTTATCTGTATTCAGACGGGTCTTCTACATACAGTATACCACAGTGAGGGCCAGTCCCTGCCTGCACTCACAGCCATCCAAATGATCAGCACAAGCTGAAAGGATTAGGAGGGAGGACGCAGGGAGAGAGGAGGAGGAAGGGAGACTGCTCCCTGAAACTGGCAAACATCTTCCATGCTGGGTCGGTCATGGCGGGATGATCTGAAGAACGTTGGAGAGAGAGAGCATTGATTTGTCAAGACAGGCTTGAGGTAATAAGAAGCCTGAAGCACTGTGTGAATGTTCAGTCTTGGTTCCCCATGGGCAGTGGACCATATGGAAAGAGACAGCCTGTGTGCAGCAAGTAGCTGTCCTCGGGGACCCGAAGTCTATGCATTCTTTCTCTTCTGTGTCATCTGTCTGTCTGCAGGTCATCATCCAGCATACAGTAAGGTTTGAGGTCCTCGTGCAGGAATCATCTAACACTAGCCACCGATCCCCGTCTTCATGGTCAATGACAGTCCTCTTCTTTCCGTTCTAGCCAGCACTTCCATGTCTTGTAGGATTGCAGGATAAATATCCGCTGGTACTTTTCCTTCTAAGTTTTTAGTGTGTGTGTGTGTGTGTGTGTGTGTGTGTGTCCGTCCACCGCACCACATGTGTGGAGGTCAGAGAGTTGGTTTTCTCCTTCTACTGTGGGTTCTGGGGATCATGTCATCAGGTTTGCACAGACAGCCCCTTAGCTGCTTGCTTTTACCCACCGAGTCATCTTGCCAGCCCCACTATGTACTTTTCTACCTTAAAAATATCAATTTATTTATTTGCAAGCCACATACGCACACACATAAAATCTACAACAGCTCCCTAATACGTCCTTCAAAATAGAAAGAGTTTTATTTTCTATTTTAAAATCAGTACACACTAATGTATGTGTATGTATATATGTTTAAACACACACACAGCCTTCTTAATGGCAATGCATAAGAGCACTGAAAAGATTATAATCATCTATAAACCTGGTATAAGTCTGTTTTTGTTAAAAATCAAAGAACATATGCATTTTATTTTTACAATAATTGAGTCTCTAGCCTACCATAAGATAGGTAAAAGTAATATATTTCTCCATTTCCTTACACAGATAAGTTAGAATTTTCTTGAAAGAAATGCCAGTTGAGATATTTAAAAAAAAAACAGTACTGGGAAAGTAAGTTTGTAATTTCAGAGGTAGCAGAAACAATCATTTGGGGAATGGCTCTCACCTGGATCAAGTTTCTCCACCAACGTTATCATTTTTATTGCAGATGGAGATTCTGCACTGGATTAAACACAACATTGATTCCACAACATCTTTGAGCACCTTCTTTATGCTACGTACTCCTGAGAAAGGAAGGCTTTTTTGCCAGTTGGTGATGGGGCACAAGCAAGTTGAGGACTGATTATCCTAAGCGTGCCCTTAGTTTACAGCCAAGGAATACAGAAAAATCAGGTAGTGCAGTCATGTTTTGAGGGGCCCATGGTTTAAAAGGCACGCAGCAAGACTGTGTGAAGATGTGGGCTGTGTAGTACCTGCCTCTGGTGCAGTGATGGATGTGGTCTAGTGGGAGACAGATTCCCCGTGCAAGGCCCTAGGAGATCTCAAGCTAGGTCTAGAAAGGACAAATGCAATCATGCTATCCAGAATCCTGGGAAACAGACTTCAAGTAATACAGAGGAAAGACATATGTGATTCCAAAGGACAGGGATTCTAAACATACCTGCTGCCTTCAAGATGCTCTGTTAAGCAGGTGTTAGAGCTACAGAAGTGTGGACAGTGAGAACTCTCCATGCACAGACCATCAAGATGAGTGACTGTGGCACCTGCTTGCTCTGGTGCAGCTCAGCCTCTAACGCAACTTTCTTTTCAAAACTGAGGTATGTTTTCCAGCTGTAATAATAACAGCCCTTATGTGCCCTTTTTACTTTCCAAGTTTTATTTCAAGCGCCTGACCTATGAAAGTTTGTTTTATCCTCTAACAACCCTTAAAGCTAGGTGATGGAAGCACAGACCACGTGAGTCACACATTAAGGCTCTCCGGTTCTTAAGTGATAGAGTTTAAAATCTGATGCTGTGCTTGAGCATGTGTCGCCATGACAGGTCAGCAAGTAGCTGCAGTGACTGTGAGCGGGCTGCGTTCTAAGCATTTACACCAGCCATCTCAACATCCCCTTCACCTAGGCTGGTGGCTGACAGCGCCATTAGCAGGAAGAGAAAACCGAGCATTGAAGAGTTTCCTTGAGAGGTGTTTAGGTGTTCCATTATTTTTTCCTGGAGGAAGGAAGACAGCTTACCAGACTCCTAAGGAAGTTCATATGAGCAGGAAGCCATCACCAGGGAAAGGTGACTCCTGGGCAATGTGGCTGTCACCATGTTGTGCAAGAAGCTGAAGGTTGCAGTTTTCGGGAGTTATCACTCAAGCTGCTGGTTTGCTTTTTGGTACTGCAGCTAGTGGATCACCCCTGTTCATTGGTTAGCCATCACCCAGACTCCCATGATTCCAATAAACTCACTGGTTCACCAAGCTAGGCTTAGTGGGTATCATTTCTGTAGTCTGTCATTGATCCCCCTTCTGGGGCAAACCGACATTTGTCCATGTCTCCCTACAGAAAGCCGTGCACAGGTTGCTTGTCTGAGATTGCAAAGTAGGAAGCAGAAGTGGTAGACCCAAGGGACAGCAAACCTGAAAGAGTCAGAGTCTATAGACACATCGTGGATGCAGAGAGGCAGGAGGGGCCCCAAGTGTCATCTAAGCAGCAGGAACAAAAGAAAGAGCCAGCTGCTACAGGAGCCCAGAACAGGCTGCGTTTGACAGCCACAAAAACAAGCAAGAACGGACAACTCCAGCAACAACTGTCTATTGGAGCAGCAGGACACCTCCAGAAGGAGATCATAGCAGCAGCCATGGCCGCAAAGGTGATCAGAATGTCACTTTGGCAATGAGGAAACAGTTTCAAATTCCAGCTTACAACAGTGACTTATAGTGCCCTTCGATGACCCATGTTCCTGCTTCCTTACCACGTGGCAGGAAGAGAGACCACTTATCAGACACAGTTGGGGACTCTTTTGGTGGGTTTGTGTCTCTGTCCCCTCCATATTTAGCAGTTTTGTCCTGATTGGTGCTTATACTTTGTTTCATTTATTTAGACATAACCAGCCCACCAGAAACCACCAGAACCACTGTCCTTCGGTCCATCTGAATTCCTGGACACAGCATTTCACTGTGGCGGCCACTGTCCCAGCCTCAGTGACCTGGTCCCTGCCTCAGCCTCAGAGACTCCAGGCTCCGACTTCAGCAGAAAATTCACTCCTGCTGAGGGACTGACATTTTGGTTAGCTCCTTGCCCTCTGAGAACCACTGAGCTGTGACCCTCCTAGGATTAGTTAGCAAGGTCTCACTCGGCATCCTGCTGGCAAGGCTCAGATCTCTTGCTGTTCCTTTCACACTCTCTCCAGTGTGGGACCTGTTTCCCATTTGAGTTGTTAAATACCACCCCCCCCCATTTGCTCTCCTTCTAGATCTTCCCACTTCCTTTTTAGAGAGGACAAGATAAGAACTGAGTTTGGGACAGAGAATCTCTCTGTAAACTCCAATCTACACAGAACGGAAGGGCCCTTTGAGAGTTGGACATGAACCCACCAGCACTACCAACATGGTTCTCTTTGGAGGTCTCCCAATCAAAGGGATAGTCCACAGACGACTTTCAAAAGGTTCCAGGTGGGTTGTAGGCTTAGCTGTGGAAGGAAATTGGGCCTGGGGGGAGGGGGTGGATGAATGTCCAGATGGTCTGAAAATAGCAGGATGGGTCTTATGATTCACAGCAGGAAGTGAGAATTAAGAGATTTTCGTGTGAGGCAGAGGCAGGCAGATCTCTGAGTTGCAGGCCAGTTTGGTCTACACAGTAATTACCAGGCTAGGTAGGGCTGTACAGTGAGACCCCATGTATGTATGTGTGTGGGGGGGCATGAAGATAGAATCTTTTCCCAATAGTAAACTCATAAACAGAATGTGATAATGAGTTCCCATTTAACAGGGGTTTTTGACAGAAAGCAGGGAAAAGGGTGTCAGAAAGTTTACAAAGCAGGATTCTGGGCTAGAGGAAGAACTGGTTGAAGCTGCCTTTCAGGCCACTTTATCTCATTAGTTTATTGAATCTTAATCATCAAATACACGCAACCTTTTAAGAAAATTCATTTATGACAAAATCAAGACGTAGAAGTTTCTTAAAATCTATTTCTCCACATTCTATTGTTTATTGTCTAAAGCATCTGCATGTTTTATCAACTGCTGGCTGCACAGGATATTTAACAATGCTCTCAGGAAATAAAAATACCTTCAGTCTTTTAAAAGAGAGACCGGATCACATTCCTTGCAATGCACAGTTGGCAGCTATTGTGTGTTGATCCACATTTCTTGAAAAGCTGTGCTCTGTAAACGAGAACTCAGAGCTCCCCTTCAGTCAGAGTCTATGGTAAACCCCACACTAACCAGGACAAATGCCAATCACTCTGGAAGAACCTCCGAATGGAAGGATGGGGTCTGGTCAGATGTGTCTCACATGCTCCACAGAAACCCAAAGGTAGCAAACTCCTGGCTTCTGTTCCGCCTTCACCATTCCCAGTGCCAGACGGTGCTATTTCAGCCCCGACTGTGGTTACTCAGCTATTTCAGGAGTGTAGCTGCTGGTGAGTTTAATTGCCAGGAACATCCAAAGAGCAGCTAGTCTCCAGGAGCGGTGTCTGGGTACCTATAAGCACAGAGGCTGTATTCTTTCTTAGGAGTCTGCTAGCCTCCATGGGTATGTGAACAGAGAAAGAATGACAGGGGATCCCACAAACCATCACAGGCCCCCAGTTGAAATCCACGGAGTGATGGAGTCCACCCGGCTCATTTAAACTCCTGGCTGCCCTTGAGAGCATTGCAAGGCACTGTGTGTTCTGGACCCCACTCTACTGCCTATTTGCCTTGAACTGGCTGATACTTAAGAGAGTTTGATTGTCCCAGCTAACCAGCCCTGCTGTACTCTGCTGTCCCCGGACTGGTCTGTCAGATCCTCCAGCTTGTGTGCTGTGACCATGAGGGGCTGTAAGCAGCCTGGTGATCAGGGATGACAACCCAGAAGACAACCAAAGATGGAGGGGTCCTAAAGTACTTTACCAGTCCCAGTCTTTCCTCCACTTATGTACTGAGTCCGTTCTCAAAGAACCTCATGACCCCCGCTGGGATCTCGTGCCTGTGCCACGGGAGTATTCGCAGGACTCTTTGAGGACTCGCCAAATGCAGCTGTGCTCTAGACAGTACACTGGCCAGGAAGACCAAAGGCTGGATGCTGGTCCCCAGCCTGAGCTTTCTGGGTGGTCCTGAGCCAGCAGGTTTGTTTCTTCAGCTGCAGACAGACAGCAATAACCAGGCCTGGCCTCCATTGCAGGAGAATAAGTGTGAAGGGAGAAACGGGTAAGAAAGTCTCTGTGAGCTGGGAAACACGCTCCAACGTAAAAGAGGTGACTTGCATCCACTGGGAGGAGAGGGATTCCAACAGGAGGCTCTGTTGCGGGAGCTCCTTCCGCTCCTTCAGCCAATAGCCGTTGAGATACCAG
>LOEQ01000196.1:487210-500383 GCA_001685075.1 Bramus lutescens | reverse complement strand
TTTTCCATATAAAGTTGATTATTGTTCTCTCAAGGTCCATGAAGAATTTTGTTGAGATTTTAATGGGGATTGCATTGCATTTATAGATTGCCTTTGGTAGACTTGCCATTTTTACTATGTTGATCCTACCCATCCAAAAGCATGGGAGATCCTTCCATTTTCTGGTGTCCTCTTCAATTTCTTTCTTCAATGCCTTATACAAGCATCCTTTAATAGCAGGTATGTTCTTTCCTGAAGGAAAATAACCACTGTGGAGAAACTAAGGTTCAAGAGGACACAGAACCAAGAGTGTTGGAGCAAGTCTGCACTCCCAGGTGCTGGGAGGCTTCAACAGGATGATTGTGAGTTCCAGGCCAACTGGAGCTATACAAGGGGGACCAAAGCCTTTCAAAACAGAAGGGGAGGAGAAAGAAAAACAACAGGAGGAGGAGAAGGAAGAAAAAGAAAGGAGAAGGAAAAGAGGCAGGAGAAGAGAGCAGCAGCAATTGGTGGAGAAGATTAAGCAACTTACCTTTCTTTGTAGTTGAGTTGGGGCATAATTCAAATCTGTCTATGGAAATGACATAGTAGAAAAGCCATTAAGATCTTTGCTTTGTGCTGGGCAATGGTGGTGCATGCCTTTAATCTCAGCATTCGGGAGGCAGAGGTAGGTGGATTTCTGTGAGTTCGAGGCCAGCCTGGTCTACGAAGCAAGTTCCAGGACAGTCAGTTCTGTTACACAGATAAACCCTGTCTCAAGAGAAACTAACCCACCAACCAACCAAAGATCTTTGCTTTGGGGTGCAGTGGATCTGGGTGCAAGTTTGACCTCTGTCACTGTAATCTGAGGCAATTGTTTATTTTCCTGAAACCTCCTCTGTTAAATGAAGAAAACATGGCCATCTCCAGGGAGCTCTGTGAATGAGTGAAACACGGGGTTTTAGTGACTTGCCTGACACAAACTTTCTCTGATGATTAATTCTCATTAGAATCATCAATAGGCTTGCCCGGCTCACTCCAGGGAGTAGTTTCTACAGGAACTGCTGTTAGCTTTAAACAAATAGTTATTCTGGATTCAGCTCCACATTACAAAACCTGCAAAGAGTTACTGAAACCAGAGAGATGCTTACTTTTAACTAGACAAAAATTCTGAAAGCAGACAGTTTCAGCATAGGCTTAGTGGCCTAATGATGTCACCATATCCCGTGCTGCTGGGACTTGACCTGACTCGGGTTGATGAGGGAATAAAGGCTCTGAAGTGACAGACACAGCAAGGCTGAGGTCAGGGGGATCATGTGTACTTTGACAGACTGGTACTAACTACCCAACAACACGGAACTTCAGCGTGTTTACTTTGTGCAGCATAGAGGGGCAGGGTTAGCTAGCCCCTGTAGGAAGTCTCTGCAGGTGAGCAGTCTTAGGCTGTAAGCATCTGTAAGGAAGAAACTACCATTGGTAGCTTTTGCATATGCTGGCCAATCGTTTGTCAATACTTACAGTTAGATACATATGTCAACATTTGCACCCAAAGAGGTGACAGGTAGACATAGTCAATCTCTGCCTTAGATCACTCGTGGTATTTCTGAGTACATAGCTGTCCTGCTTAAAGGTAGATTTGATTAGCAAAGAACAGGGAGTTACTGCTTGGTGAGCATGCCACAGTGATGGGGTCTTGTTCCAAGTGGGAGGGATCTTAAGTCACCTGCAGAACCGCCAGGAAGCTGGGGCCACACTTACTGACAGAGACACATACGTGACCCTGTACCTNGGTCTATACTCATTGTCTAGGCTGCATTCCTAGTCTTCTATGGTTTGTGGGTGTTTGCAGGAGTAGAAGGGTGTGTGGTAATGATTCTCAAAACTAAGATCACTGGCAGACATGACAAAGAGCTTATCCCCCAGAACAGAGTCTTTCTAACAGAATCTTCCATTATCCCTGGCGACGCTCTGGTCTCATATGCTCCAGTGTAGGCTACCTTCATTCTCACCTTCCCATCACTCCTGTGGCTGGAACTTCCTCCTCGCCTTGCCTTTGATAGTAAATTGCCCCAGTGTAGGAAATTTCCTAGCATTCTGAAGAAAGCCTAATTAGTCTGTGGTTTGCATGCAAGGCATCAAGTCACACACTTTGTGCAAAAAGCAATAAATAAATAATTATAGAGAAGTGGAAGACCCCCGTCTCTCTCTTGATCTGGTTGCACAGAGCATGGTGGAATGGATTCCGTTTCACATGAAGAACAGGCATAGAAAATACTTTTTTTTGAACATGTGCTTTCTTCCAGAAGGATTCTCCCAGTTGGAATTACATTTAGATCCAGATTTTCAACCACAGAAGAAAGTCCCTGTTTCCTTTGTCCAAAAAAAAAGGTTCCTTCTGTGGGTCCTCTGAGTTTGACCCCGGGTTTTTGCATCAGACTTCAGATCATGGTGGGGTGGTTCCGAAGATTCCATCTGCCTTCCAAAGAGCATTGGTAGGAGGTAGCAGATGTGAAGGATTCATCAGACAGTTCTGAAGGGGATTCATGAGAAGATCCAGATTGCTCCCCTCCCGTCCCCCAAGCCAGCCATCATCACCAAGGAACCATGCAGCAACTCAGCCCCTGAGACCCAGTGAAGCAGGCAGGGCTCCATCTCCGCAGCCGCATAAACTACACGGCTAGGGACTGTTTGGACTTGGCCGGAAGTTGGGCCAGGTTTGTTCAAGAATAGAATAAGGACTCACCATGAACCAAAACTGTAGCTTCACGAGACTTGGGGACATGAAACACGGACTCAAATATCAACTTCCCACATATTAGCTGCAAAACGTAGTCATGTTTCTCAGTTCCCCAGTGTTCAGCGTCCCTGACTCCAGAGAGGGACTAGGAAGGGCACCAGGACGAGCAAGCGAATTGATAGTGCATGTAAGACACCATATGATGTTTACTATGCTCCAGCTGAACAAAAATCTCACCGAAGGGCCTTCCTGATCCAACTCGGGATTTGTGAGTTGTCTGTGTTTCAGCTCTTACAAAATATGGTTCAAACAAACCAAGACACCCACAATGACTTCCCGCCGGATCTGTAGGCTGACTCTGGTGTATGAGCTCATGATGGATGAGTGTTTACATCATCTTCCTTTCTCCTCTGCCTTACCAACTGCTGGCTTGTGCGTCAGGCCTTGTCATCATCTGCTGAAACTTCTGGGATGACATACCTTAGGTGGGGAACTTCAAGAACAAAACCAAACTCACTGTTCTGGAGGGAGGGATTTCGAAGACCAAGGCACCGGCAGATTGGGTATCTGGTGGGGACCCGCTCCTTGCTGCAGGTGATGTAGTATGGGCGGGTCCTCACGGGGCAGAAGGGGGCAAGCCAACCCATTTCAACGGCTTCCTTAATAACCATGACTGAATGACTTCTCCATGGCCCCACCTCTTAACATGATCACATTATATACTGGGTTCCAACATGAGTTAGGGAACAGGATGGCAACCAACGCCATAGTAGGTCTATTAGCTTCAACCATACCTAAGTGTTGGCAAGCATGGGGGGTGGGGGTGGCAATGCGTGCATGCTGGCTCTTACTCTTGGGGGATAATCTTGTGAGATTTTCAATTCTCTCCCCTGTTGCTGAATATCCCTAGCTACTGCTCCTTGGTATGGCCAGCCTATGCCAGGAGGCCACTCACTCTGGCGAAGGGGTCTTGGGTATGTGGTACTCACCTGCTGGGGGCAGGGGTGTGCTTGTTCTTTGCTAACTCGTGAAAGAAGAGGCTGTTTAGCACCCACCCCCCAAGTAGGCAGCTGATTCTGTGTCCGTGATTCCCAAAGTCCAGGACACACCTGCAAACCTCTCCAGGTGATTCTCTACAGAATCTGTTCTCTTTCCTGCTGGTCTCCCCTTGGTCTCTAGTCTGGAAATGAGGCATGGAGACATCCTCCAAGCAAGAGCCAAGAGACAGTCTACACCTCTCCTGGGAACTGAGGCAGGGGAGTGTAGCTATAGCAGGCCCAGTCATGGGCTCAGCAAAAATTCTAGCACTTGGCAGTGCAGGACTCCTTTTGGGATCCTGTGAGGTAAAGGTGAATGTCACGTTAAAGCAGACTAAAGACACGGGGAAATTACCTGAGAGCAGCTTGAAAGGGTCTCCCAAGTGACAGAGCTACGGCTGCCAGGTGTGTTTCCCTTTTCCGCTCCACGTGTTAGCAAGGCAGCCCCAATTACTAGCCTCGCCTTCTGCCTTCCCCAGACCTCGCTCTGTCCCAGCATCTCCTGAGCCTGAGAGAGTGCTCAAACACCTTATCTAAAGTAAAAACGCGAGGCGCGGGGGTGGGGGGGTGGGCGCAGTTTTGTGCCTATGAGAGAAGGGAGCTTAGACAACAAGAAGGGGGCATATCACACACTGTGTGTGTGTGTGTGTGTGTGTGAGCACAAGAAGGAGAAAATAGGAAAGGGGGGTGAAGGCAGGCAGCCTCAAGGACTCTCTTAGGCCTCACACTAAATGAGGACGCCTGGCGCCTGCGGCGGGGTCAAATGGGGTCAGACAAGCTTATCCTTCTGCCTGGGAATTAAAGGCATCCTGAGGACAGCTGCAGAACAGCTCCTGGGCCTTCCCTTTCTAGGCAGGTCGAGATCCATGTAGAAGGAATCTCTCTCGAGGTGGCGGCGGTGGCGTGTGCCTCTTGCCCACCGAAAGCGACCAAGTCCAAACAGAGAGACAAAGAATAGCTGTCACTGTTGTACGCCTCCTACAGAATTGATGCTTCGTGTACAATCCCTAAAGCCAAAACCAAAGCAAATACCTCTGGAAACATCAACAGACTTTGTATCTGTAACTTCCCCCCCGAAACTGTTTCTCCGAGTTCGTGACAACGAATGCCTTCCTTGCAAATCGCCCCCAAACCACCCGGAACTACAGCGGGTTTCCCTGGCTTACCCCGGAGACCTCAAGGCCAGGGCGCGTCTGCTCGGCTCGCAGGCTGGAAAACTTTTGCCGGTCAGTGCAGCGCCGGCGCGGCGAGGGACGGGTGAAGACGCAGCGCGGTACTGCCANCGAATCAGGGAGCGCGTGCGCTGGGAGGCGCGGCGAGGAAAGGAAGGCTCCTACTCTGTAGAGTAGGCTGGCTAGGGCTGGGGCTGAGGTTTGTGCTTGATCTTCCGATCTTGCTGTGGAGCTGGCGGGCCAGATCTTCAAACTCGGCCTCCCACTTGCACAGCAGAGACACCCTCTCCCCGCGCCGGGGACAACGAGCGAATGAGAGGCAGGCAGAAGGGACTTCGCCCCCTGCATCAGCTACTTGTTGCTTTACTAGAGAGCCTTAAAACCGAGTCCATCACCTAGATTCTCTTGCAGGATTAAAACAGAATAAGGATAATCCTGGCTGTCGGTGGTTCTGTCCCCTTGCACTTTTGTAACAAATAGGCATCAAAACCTCACAGAGCCTAAGGACTGGTCAGAGCAGAACAAAGCAGAGGAAGCCAGGAATTGGGTTAATGCTCTCCATTGAGAAAACCACATCCAAAAGTACAAATAATGACTTTTATGGTAATCCCACCATGTTGACATAAACTGGTCCACCCTTGAACCCCGGGCTGACCACACTACAAAATGTCAGGGCTGGGGGAACCAGAATGGTTTCTAACAAGTCCAGTCTCCAGGGGTTCACGTGGTTTTCCTGGCTGAGCACATTCTTGGGAATGGCGTCTCTCCCTCTCTGTCTCCTGGTCATGGTTCCACTTGGTGTTTTCATCCTCTGAAACAAATCCAGGATGGCCTCAGACACCGTCTAACCCAGTCCTCTAATTTAGGGCATTTTGAGCTCTTTCACTGCTGTAGGACATGGTTATAGAGACAAAAATGGCCCAGCCTCCGGGATATAGCCACCCTTAACGTCCTGCTGTGTGCTATTCTCTGATAGCCAGCTCAGATTGATGACCACTCACCTGCGGGGTAATTTCCAAATCCCCGATTTTATCTTTTCTCTTTAAGGTCATTCAGGGTCAGATTACCTCAAAGGATGTTGGAAATGACCTGCCTGTCCGGAGCAGAAAGCAGTCTGCTGGTATGTACCAAGACAGCAAGACTAGCCATCCACAGATCTCCCTCTTTCCCGACATCTCTTAAGCCAGAGAGTCTCAGAACTTCCAGTTGAAAGTAAAAACACCGAGTGTCAAGATTGTGCCTACGGGAGATGACCGTTTAGACACCGGAAGGACAGGAAGAGGGGGAAGAGGAAGAGGAAAAGGCAGCCAACCTGGAGGACTCTCCTGGGCCTCACACTAAATGAGGACCTGGCACCTGCAGCGGAGGTCAAGCGAGGTCAGACAAAATAATCTGACCCTGGGTAAATTTATTTTCTTCCTTTATGTGGACCTTGACACCTGAGTTTATCGATTACTTTATATAACGGGCTCTGTAGACCCGCTAAACCCTGGCTAATAATTATATTTCTGCAAATTTGTTCTTGGCTTGTTTTCTTTGTTGTTGTTTTTAAGTATGATATTCCCAAATTCTTGGGTGGGATGTACATTTCGTTTGAGTCTATGAATATGTGCCGAGTTCTAAGTAGCAGATCCCACATAGGTGCTAGAAGGTAGCAGTGCAGCAAGAAACTGGCAAAGGGAAGTGAATTCCTGAAGAAAAGTGAGCAGGGATCACCCTGCTGCCATAGCCAACGCTCAGCTGCCTCCTGCACAGGTTGATGGTCCTCTGCACCTGCTTCCCCAGCTCCTGCCTCTGGTCTTCCGTCCTTCTTGGGGTTCCTTTGATCACAGAACAACACAACCGTGCCTGTGTTTAACACCTTGAAACACTGGGATCAGACCTAAAGAGTCCGGAGCTAGGAACCACGAAGGAAACGACCCAGCCCTGGCGCTGGCACTTGACAGAAATCCCCAGCTCTCTGCATGTTTTGACATCCTGAACTTCGCTTTCTTCAGCTCCAGCGTAGGCTAGAGATTATTTGGCAGCTGCACAGGGGTGGGACCCAAGGTCCCAGTTTTCTCATCAACAGATTGTACAAGTTGAGGAATATGAAGTAGATTTACAGTTTGGTGAGGTGTCGTTCTCCCCACCCCCTTGGAAAATGATTCCCTTAAAAAAAGATTTTGTAAAACCCTAACATATGAAGCAGACTGGTTTGCTTTAATCGCCTGAAAGAGGCAGAGGGTGCTGGGCCCTCCAGCACCCTCTCTTACCTGTTAAAAGGCACCTGAGGAATCGGTGTGGAACCCCCAGCCTCCTGCAAACACAGTTTGAAATCCCCTGTGCTGGGGGGCCGCTTTAAGGGAGCCCCCATCTCTAAAATCCTAGAAGCCAAGATTTTCTGGCTCTGGATGTTTTTGTGATGAGCACGAACCCTTATTTCTTTCTTCGTGTATTACTAGGTTACAGGAGACAATCACACCAGCTCGATGAAAGCCAAAACAGGTTTCCCTCCTCCCTGACCAAGCACAAAGCCCATGGCTGTGCCCGAGAATAAATGTATATTTTGCTGGAATATTACATGTTGTTGTGAGAAAAGCACCACGCTGGGAATGACCAAGTTATTAACGAGTTCATATCTAAACAATAAGGGGGCTGAGTAACTTAGTGATCCTGGGCATGCACAGGATCCAAGAAATCCTAGTAAGTTTCTTTCTCTGCCCTGCCTCAAGGCTGAGTCCTGGACTACCCTCTCTAATGTGTGTATACCCCACCCTGCTTGGAATAAGGGGAAGTGAGCAGAGACAAATTGGGTTGTAAACAACACACCAGAGCATCACACTATAAACAGTAACTGAGTCATTTTGTGTTTGCACAGGTGGTTTGAGTTTCACACCAGGCCTTGACCTCAGTGAGCAGGACCTCGATCTCTAGTTCTTCAGGACATTCGATGTGTGTGTTGGGGGGCGGGGGACACATTCATGCAGGCAAACTAAGAAATTTAAGAAGACTCCAAAGTTTGGAGAATTTTGAAAAGCAGCAGCCTGGGTTAATGGTCTAGGGTTAGGCCAGAAGGACTGAGCCACATGAACGGTGCTTGAGATCCATTGTCTCCAAGCACAAGGTCTAGGGAAAAGCGATTTTAGGAGCAGTCTCAAGAACTACAGCTCTGCCCGTGGCAATGACTTGGTTAGTAGTTAGCTTTATGGGTCACTGGGTGTCTGGAAACAAACTATAAAGGAAAGAAAGGGTGACCTGAGAACTTTGTGTTAGAAATGGCTATGACCAGTTGCTTCTAGAATGGGGATGGATTGACTGCAATAAACTTTATAGGTTTGGCACCTGTCTGTTGAAGTTGGAGTTGGAAACAAACTTTGGACCGAATCACTGGTGTGAAGCTGTGTCTAAGAGGGGAAGCAGGAGAAACTCTATTTCAAAACCGAAACAATGCGGCATCCAACGGATATACAGGATCTGCCTTTGTTTATTACCTCTAGGGACTGTCTGCAAGTTGATGTCCAAGTGAGAGGAGCTCAACTCTTGCAATGCTGGCTCTTTGTTGTTGTTTACTCTTCTAATTTTGAAATTGGAAAGCACTTAAAATAAAAATGACAGACTTAGCTATTGAGACTCTTCCATATTTAACTGTTTCCATTTGGGGAGAAATAATGCATTATGCATAACTTATATGTTAACGTCTATTCAATCATCATTTCTAACTTTGGCCTCCATCACTTTTCTGATGATTTTTTATTAAGCACATCATGTAGTCTGCTGTTAACGGAGCATACTCTTCGAAGTTCTGAGCACCGAATGTGAACTAATTCTGCACGAAGTACTTCAGAAAAAAAGACTATTTTTCCGCTTAACTTTTAAAATTTGTAAATTGTATGTTTTATTCTAAACAGGATGTAGCACCAAGTATGGTGGCACACCCTGATAATCCCAGCACTTGGGAGGCTGAGGCAGGAGTATCCCAAGCTTGATGCCAACCCTGGCCATATAGCAAGCTCCTCTGTCAAAAAACAATCTTGGGGAAAATAAAAGAAAACAGAGCAGAGAAAAGTGTTCCACTAAGCTTGGGGAGGCACAAGAGCCAACCTAAAGTATCATTATTAACAGCTATGCGGCAATGAAAACAAATATCCCCTCTCTCAAGCTCTGGTAAACTAAATAGGTTCAACTAGGTGAGATTTCTGCTCACAAAGATAAGCTGTAACAATAGGTGATACTCACCAAGACAAGCACTTAACATTCTTCCTCAGCTAATCCTCACAGCAGTCCTGCGTGGTCTGTGATATTGTTCCCCCCCATTTCTGCACAAGGTCATCCAGGGATGAAAGGACAAATCCAAGTTGTATGATGTCCATTTCACAGTCCTGAGCTGCCTGGGAGAGAAAACCTGATTCTTTTTTCTTCTACTTATTCAGGGGTATCCTTCTCTGGAGTGCTTGGGACCAGAAATGTTTTCTAGTTAGATTCTGGAATAGTTGCATATTCATAACAAGATAGCTCAGGAATGGGACCCAAGACTAAACATTTGTTTCATATGTACCTTCTAGGCATCTCCTAAAGATAATTTATACATATTTAAAGCACCTGTGTTTTACCTGTAACTTATCACTTGAAGTTAGGTGTGGAATTCACTACTTGTAGCATTATGTTCATGCTCAAAGAGCCTGGATTTTGCACTCCTGGATGCATTAGTCACTTTTCTGTTGCTATGGCACAGCATCATGACCAAGGCAACGCATGGAAGAAAAAGCTTATGTGGGGTTGTGGTTCCAGAGGGACAAGAGCACATCATGGCAGGAACACATGGCAAGAGGGAGACAGGCATGGTGACTGGAGCAGCCAGACAGAGCAAACGGCAAGTAGACAAGGCTTTTTACTCTTAAAACCAGCCCCTAGTGAAGTGTTTCATCCAGCCAGACCACACATCCTACACTTTGTCAAACAACACCAACAACTGGGGACCAAGTTTTCAAGTACTTGAGACTATGGGGGACATTTCTTACTTAAACCATTATGATGTGGGGTTTCTCTCTGTATGCTGTGAGTATGTTTTATTACCATTGGTTAATAAAGAAGCTAATTCGGCCTAAGGCAGGGCAGAATAAAGCCAGGCAGGAAATTCAAACAGAGATATATAGAGAGAGAGTAGACAGAGTCGGAGATGGCATGTAGCTGCCGAAAGAGAAAGACACTGGAAAACCTTACTGGTAGGCCACAGCTTTGTGGTGATACACAGATTAATCGAAATTGGTTAATTTCAAATGTAAGATTTAGTTAATAAGAAGCCTAAGCTAATGGGCCAAACGGTGTTGCAATCAATATAGTTTCTGTGTGATTATTTGGGTCTGGGCAGCAGGGAAACTAACGAGCAGCCTCCAATTACAAATGGTGCTTAATGTGGAGCATGGATTCACATTAGACCTAAAAGAGCTTTAAAATAAGGGGGGGGCTTCTAATCCCACAAAAACAGGAACCAAGCGCAGTTTCTTAGTAGCTGCATTTTTTCAGATAGGCTCTGCTTACTGGCAGTGAGCAGAGGCTCAGCTCCTTTAAGAAAAGACTTCCTGACACAGCAGTAGGAACGAAAACTACATGACTTCTTTGAGAGATAGCTTCCTAGCTCGTGCTGGCAGCAGGAATAGCTCTGGCTCTTTCAGGAGGCCAAGCACTTCAATGGGTTTTGTGAGCAGCATGCTACAAGTTGCTTGATGGCAACACATACCTTCTGCATCCCTGGAGGTGGAACAATGTGCATGGCTTGCAGGAGCAGTGAACATACCTCCACCATGTTAGATGGGGCAGAGTCAACAGAAGAACCACAGAGTTGGTCCTAGCCATGCCTGCTTAGCATTTAGAAAAAAAAAAGTGCTCCTGGTCAGAAAATGATTACAGATACACAATAAAGACAGATTCAGACAGAAATAAACCTCTGAACACAGTGTGTTTAAAAAAATGTACATAGGCTTAGGAAAGAGAAGAAAAACAGTATAGACAGTTATAATGTAAAAGAGTACAGACAGTCATAGATTAAAGGAATAAAGACAATGCAATAAATATTAAACTTGTAGAAAATAATAGAGTAAAAAAATAAGCCACATAAAGATGGAATATACACAGAGAGTCTGGATTGAGTATATTATTGTGATTTCTTTGAATTTGTTGACTGCAAAGAGATATTTGATTCTGGGGGCTGCTAAGCTAAACAAACATAAGTATATCTTGACTTCAAAATTTGAGTCTAAGAATATGTTACTTTGGACAAGAGGTTCGGCTTTTTGTTTCCACAGAGGATGAGAACTTGTGGATTCCTTCCAGGCAAATGTGGTTTGATGGAACAACCCCCCCCAAAAGGTCTCTGTGAACCCTAAAATACTTTGCCCAACAAACAGCAGGAAGCAGTTTGGAGAAAGTTGTGCCCAAATTCTCAAAATGATTGTTTATAAATGTTTGTTTCAATTTAAGGTGGGATATTATATAGAGATGAATACTTTACATTGGTATGGACTTTGGTTTATTTAAGGTCAATTATGTTATATGTATATTTCTGTTCTTGTTTAAAATATTGTGTTTGTGCAGCTTATTTAAAACACTAAAAAAAAAAATTGTACTTTAACCCTGCCCAGAAAGTACAGGTAGTACTCAAACTTGGGGTATTCTGATACAGTTTCTGGTTTCCCTGTAACCGAGGTCATTGCTCCTCTATGGACACTTACAAAGGGCCCACACACTCCTCTGCATAAAAGACAAACCCATTTAAGACCCTCATGCTGAGTAGCTAATGACTCAGAGTCCTCAGGATGAAACTACCCCCTTGGTACAAGAAGGATCTAAAAGCATTATCTCTCTACTTCCACAGACCTTCCGGGAAGTTCAGGTTTTCGATATATCTAAAGCAAAATAGCAATTTATCCTAAAAGTAACAAGGATGGCTCAAGGAGGGACTCATGGTCTCTGCAGTATCTTGTGTTTCACCAGGGTTTCACCACAGAATGGCTTGGGTTGGGTCAGGTATCCTGGGAACAGAAATAAGAACCACAAGTGTAGTTGGGTTTTTTTGTTTTCAGTTTTTGTTTTAAAAGGAGGTTGGGGAAGGCTGGCAAAATAGCTCAGCAGGAAAGAGCACTGGCTACTAAATCTGGCATCCAGAGTTTAAGCCCTGTATCCATATGGTGAAGGAAAGGAGCCAGCTCTCACAAGTTGCCCTCTGGCCACTACACAGACACGCTGGCATACTCATGCCAACGCATATACACTCAATAAAAAAAGAATCTAAAATAATTATTAGCCTGTAGTTAATTGATTAAATAGAAATGAATGAGTTGAGGAATGTCAACCTTAAGAAAACTCACATTTTGTCATGACAATACTGGAGCTGTCAGGAACAATAAAAAGAAAATCTTTTGCATGATCAAGAAAGAGGAAGCAATTATGCATATTTTTCAAGATTAAGGGCAGAAGAGTTAATTCTCTGTGATTTGTTTCTATTATATCATCTTGAATCTGTATTGTAGATATAAGTTATACTTCCTGCAATAAATTCAATTTTGTCTGTAAAGATATACTTCCCTTCCAATCTATTTTTAGTTCTTGAAAACTGTCCCACATTCTGCTGACCACATATCTATTCTGTGAACTTTTGTCAGCTCCCTGGGGTGACAATTAACATTTGGAGAAACTCTCTTGAGTGAATATTCCAGTGGGAAGAAGTCTGATTTAAACCTGAAAGTCCAAGAACTGATTCTAGCTCTGCCACTAAGTAGATGCAAACCTAAAAATCACTTCACTTCTCCAGCTGTTTAAAAAGAGAGAGCAGCTTGGAGTGGTAATGTTGTTTGTAATCTCAGTACCTGCAGTGTTCAAGGTCATGAGTTCAAGGTCAGTCTCAGTGCATAATAAGTTCAAGGACAGCCTTGACCCTGTCTCAAAGTGGGGGGGAAAAGGAAGGCAGAAAAATCAGGATGATACCTTTTTAAGATTCCATCATGGGTTATTCTCATGTACAAAAGCAGAGTCTCGGCCATATGATGACATTAGATCTATGTAGATGAACTGTCAGGGACTGAGGAGACTGAGCCAGGGACCCTGGAGTCAAACATGGGAGCGAGGACCAGAGTCAAAGACTGCCATCTAATTCCCAGGAAATCCTTGTGGAGTCCAGGTAAAAGGAGACATTCCTAGTTATATACGAGAGCCCAGAGGATTAGGACAGTGCAACTCCTGGTATGACATTTACAGAATGGTTTATTGTCCCTTGATTCAGCCAAATATATTT
>LOEQ01000196.1:475435-487166 GCA_001685075.1 Bramus lutescens | reverse complement strand
CTATCTATCTATCTATCTATCTATCTATCTATCTATCTATCTATCTTTGTGTGTATTAGCCTGCATGTATATGAATGTATTTTTGTATGCATATGTGTCTGTCTGTTTGATTCTATGTCTCTGTCTGTCTATCTGTCTGGAATATTGGGCACAGGGCTTACAAGGAGATGATTAAAGCTCAGAAATATTCCAGGATGAGGAATGACTTTCATATTTATTTATTTTTTTGTTTGTTGTTATAGGTGTGTATGTGATGTATGTATGGGTGTATATGTGGGCACATTTGCCATAGAATGCGTGTAGAGACCAAAAAACAATTTTGTGGAGTCATTTTTCTCCTTCCACCTTGACTGAGAGTTCTGGGATTTGAACTGTTGAATATCTCCCCTAACCCCTCACATATTTTTGATTGTGCTTAAAATTTTCAATCTGAATGTTATTCCTGCTCCCTGTACACCTAGCAACTGAGAACCAACAATTCAGTGTTATTTCAAGGAGAGAAGTTTCATCAGAGTTACACAGAGATCCTCCTTGTCCCAATTTTGTCGCCTGTTGCTGTGCAAAAGATCATGACCAAAAGTAACTTAGGAAGGAAAGGATTAAGTTCATTGTATGCCTTATCATTCATCATGAAGGAATTCATGGTAGGAACCTGGAGGCAGAGGCCATATAGGGGTGCTGCTTACTGGCTTGCTCCTGATGGGTTGCTCAGTCCACTTTCTTATATGTCTCAGGACCACCTGACCAAGGGTAGCACTAATCACAGTGGGCTGGACCCTCTCACACAAATCACTAATCAAAAAGAAAAGCCTCCACAGATTTGCCTAGAGGTCAATCCTATTCTCTCAATTAAAGTTCCCTCTTCCCAAAAGACCTTAGCTTGTATCAAGCTTATAACAACTAACAAACAAAACAACAAAAAATGCCAGTATAACTGACCCCTTGTCATTTTGACACACAAATACATCCCTATTAAATTATAATCTTTTCTTTCTTTTTTATCCCCAAGATCTTGTGTTAATGTCACAATATAAGCATACTATAACTTTAAAAGTCCCACAACTTTTAAGAAAAACCTCACCATTTTAAAAGTTTAGTCTAAAATTACCCAAAATCTCTTTAAAAGTCCAAAGTGTTTCAGCTATGGGCTTCTAAAAAGTAAGAAATAAGTTGCACACTTTTTAAAAAATTTATTTCTTTAAGCCAAGCAGTGGTGGTACATGCCTTTAAACCCAGCATTTGTGAGGTAGAGGCAGGTGGATCTCTGTGAGTTCGAGGCCAACCTGGTCTACAGAGTTAGCTCCAGAATAGCTAGGGCTGTTACACAGAAAAACCCTGTCTCGAAAGGGGGGGCGTGTATTTAGCACCACTGAACTATCTCTCCAGCCCCCATAACTTCTTATTCTAAGAGGAAAGTATCAGAACCCAATCACAGTCAAATCAAAGCAAAACCCAAGTCCCAAAGTACTAATAGTTCAGTGTCCGATGTCTGGGACTCACTCATCATCTTCCAGACTCAAAAGGCCCTGGGCAGCTCCACTTCTCAGTCTCTGCCATCTGCAGGACACACAGCTTACCTGTAGTCTCATGCCAGCTTCATGCCACCTATTGCTGTCCTTGGTAGCAATCCCAGTCTCCAATACGCTGGGGTCTTCACTGCAGCTGAGGCTCTACCTTCACAAATAGGCTCTCTTTGGGGACCCTGACAGTGCCATATGGGTCCAAGCCATACCCTCTCCTCATGACCTCTTCATCCTGGGATTTCTATTGCAGCAACCATAAGTACCATGGGTCATGGCCCCAATTTCCTAGTCTCAGGAGACTTACTGGCTTTACCCTTCTATTATGGTTTAAATGAAAATCGTCCCCCACATGATCAGGTATTTGAACAACTGATCCCCCAGTTGGAGGGATTATATGGAAAGTTATAGAACCTTTGAGAGAAGGGACCTAGGTAGGAGAAGTAGATCTCTGAGGGTGGAGGGAGCTTGAGATCTATTGCCCTGTCCTACTTCCTTCCCCATCTCTGCTTCCTAGTTCATAGAGATGTGAGCAACTAACCGCACACTCCTGCAGCCACACCCTCCAGGCACCACCTCGGTTACAATGGAACAGATCCTTAAACTTGAGACTATTTCCTCCTTGAAGTTACTTTTGGTTGGGCATTTGGTAACAGCCACAAGAAAAGTAAGGGATATACTTCTCTTTTCTTTTTACTTTGGTCTCCTTCCTTGAAATGTTTGTGAACTACCCGGCTCATTCTTCCTCCTCTGTTCATGTCTGTCCCACCCCATGCAGGCATTTTCCCAAAACCATTCTCTCCCCAAGAGGAATTACCAGCCAACCTTTTAAGAATCAAGTGGTCCTCTAATCCTATTCGACCATCTATAAAATGTATTTGTGCATCTTTTTTTTAATCTATACTAATGAGAAAGTTTGAAATAGCCAGAAAGCACAGATCATTCCTTAAATTCTTCTTTAGCTTTTTCCGATCCCCAGCCAAGATCACAGTGCCCTCTTCCTGTGAGAATTTATCTCTTGGAAGCTAGCAAGTCCCAAGTCACTGTGTCCTTGCCCCCTCCATCCCTACCCTAATGTTTCCCACGCTTCATTCCTTCCAAGCTCTGTGGAAAGACAGCATGGCTTTTAAATGGACCATATCCATGGAAGAAGACCAGAGAGCTGCTCTCCTCCTATGATGCCAAGGTGCAGGGACATTGTGGGATCCTCAGACTACCCTGAGAGCAGCTGGCTGGCAGCAGCATATTGTTTTTCTGAGACATTCCTACTAGGAAAAACAAGACCTGGATTAATATAAGGAGGAATAACCTGTAGGGCTTAGATGGGAACGTCCCAAACTGAAATTTCATATGTGCATAGCTTGGTATCATTGAGCATCTACTTGGTACCAGGAGCCATTCTGGAAGCTAAGCATGTGGTGTAGAATAAAGACACCCATAGTCCCTCTTCTTGGGGGGGGGCTTATGTTCCAGTGGGTAAAAACAGGCTTATAAATACATAGCCAATAGAAGAAAACCAAAGCTATCCAGGACGACCAGTGGCATACTCCTTAGATACAGCACTCAGGAAAGTCCCTTGTTGAATGAACTAACTGGCGTTAGTTCCAGACATGCGACCTGCCACTCCAAAGAGGACAATTGAAAAAGGATGCTTACTGCGTTAAAGGATGTCACCTAATATGAGACATCAAGACTGGTAAGAGCTAAAAAAAATTAAAGAGGAAACTTGCTATATAATTTACAGCCACAATTTGAATCCACCAAAGAATATCTATTAATAAAGAGAAAATATATTAGGAATCTGTAATCTTTCTGCAGCCACTGAGCATTCCTGAGTCACTGTAACAAAATGTAATAAAAAGCAACACATTAAAAATAAAGCCTGCCAGGTATGGGAACACATGCCTTTCTAATGTCAGCGTCCTGGAGACAGGCCGGTGGATCTCTGAGTTCAAGGCGCAACCAAAATAAAAACTAAAACCCCAGCTGTTTACTGATGTAAACAAAATGGGTCTGTTTCATAGTCACTTTTTCCCGGTGAGTTTTGAATATCCCAGGCACATCCATATTCTCTAAAAAAAAAAAAACATGAAATGAACAACAACAAAGGAATCATGTTATAATGGGGAAAGTACATGAAAATTTTCTTCCCTGAGAAACTGTTGATTTCCCCGGGCAGAATGACAAACTCACTCATTCGCCAAAGTGTTCATATATCCTCCAGGGACAGAAGGACCAGGGAGATGCCATAAAGACCTGATCTTACTACATGTTCATCCTCAGTACACTCCTTCCCACACCAGTTTCTTACTCTACCACTTCACGGAATGAGCCTTTTTCACAGTAGCCAATGACCACTGTTGTCTGAGATTTTTGTTTTTCATGAGATGAGATGGAGCACCCTTTGCTGAAGTCATTTATTTTTTCTTTCTTGTCTTTTTAATTTTTTTTTTAAGAGAGGGTTTCTCTGTGTAGTCCTGGCTGTTCTGGAACTCGCTCTGTAGACCAGGCTGGTCTTGAACTCACAGAGATCCTCCTGCCTCTGCCTCCCAAGTGCTGGGATTAAAGGCATGCGCCATCACTGCCTGGCATTGGAGTCCTTTCTTATCTACCTCTTAACTACCTGCAGAGCCTGCCCATGTTCCCTGGATGACAGGACGTTCGTCTAGTGGGGCCATATTGAAACCTGTGTCTTTAGCAAACTAATTCTTTATAAAACTTTTTAAAAGATTTATTTCTTTATTATATATACAGTGTTCTGCCTGAATGTATGCTTGCACACCAGAAGAGGGCCCCAGATCTCATTACACTCATTACAGATGGTTGCGAGCCACCTTGTGGTCACTGGGAAATGAACTCAGGACCTCTGGAAGAATAGCCAGTGCTTTTAACCACTGAGCCATCTCTCCAGCCTCCAGGAAACTATTTTTGATAGTGATTATTTTTAAAAAGGAAAAAGAAATGAGAGTTTTAAATGTCCACTGTTTCAGATTTTTCCTGTGTTTGCATGTCTCTGTAGAAGTTCAGTAATATTGACAACTCCGTTATGTTTTGCGGTGAACAAAGGTATCTCCTGATCATCAATGAGTTTGATCTCACTCATTGAGAAGACAGAAGTTGAAATTGCTCTCCAAGTTCCAAAAGCCTTTCTTTTGTCCCTAATTACATTTCCCACCATCCCTTGCACTTAGATGTTTGGGACTAAGACACTTGCCCTGGTCTAGGGTATCCCACCCTCATTCCTGCGTATCTTCCCCTGAGAATTTCTCCTCTCTTTCTTCGTTTTCTAAATTTTTATTATTAACTGATTGATCAATTGATTATTATTTTTTTTTTGGAGACAGAATTTCTCTGTGTAGCCCTGGTTGTCTTGGGACTCACTCTGTAGACCAGGCTGGCCTCAAACCCACAGGTCTGCCTCTGCCTTCCGAGTGCTGAGATTAAAGGTGTGTGCCACTGCCACCCAGCTCACTCTTTTCTTCTTTTAAACAAACCTGTGGAGATGGAAGAACCCTCTTGAAAGGAGCTCTATCTCAAGATGACAACACTTGTCCAAGGTACTGCCCGACTCTTAGGAAGACTCGTGGGAGGTGAAGGGACAGACACAGTCTCTCTTGAATTACATTGCAGATGAGTGGAGGTTTTGTGTTATATGGGCTAGTCTAACGCATTATTAAATGCATAATTTTCCAGGGTTGTGTTCTTAACCCGACCGCTTCATATAGTTTACTTCATGTAAGAATTCTGAGAGAACAGACCCTTTTTGTCCTGCCTTCTCCTCTTCCAAAATGGGCAAATTAAGATGCAGAAGTGCTAAGTGCTATACTCAAGGTCACAGAGGAGGGAAGAGAAGGTGGAATTAGAAAATGAATTCAGATCCGGCCAACGCTAAACCCAGTCACTCCACAATCCCTTCTGAGATTCTGCACTCAGAATGATTCAAACGATTGCATTTGAAGTTGGTCTTGCAGGAACTGTGTGGAGGGAGAATCTCCACCAGTGAGCATTTACTGCCGTTCTGTCTCTCAACTGGACAATTCAACTTTTGCTCAGTCTCTGGCTCTCTACCCACAGGGCCTCTGATATTGTTCTTAGACTCTTCAGTGCCCTATGACCACTGGGTTTCATTTTCCTAAAATACAATAAGAACAAATGACCTTTTTCCTTCTCCTCCACTTTAAAAGCAAATGCCTACATCCCTTAAACAACAATTGAATACACAGTTGGTGCCCACTCCTGAGTCAGTGGTTGTGAGAGATATCAATGTAAAGAAATAAAACACAGCACAGTGCCCAAGAGAGTAGGCTCTGGAGTGTGTATACCTGGATCTTTTAAGTTTCATTTTTATTTTTTAATTATGTGTATGTTTGTGTCTCTGTGTGGAGGTTTGTGCGTGTAAGTACTGTTTCCTGTGGAGGCCAGAAGAGAGCACTGTTATAAGTGGTTGAAAGTTGCCCATTCTCTTAACTGCTTGAGCTCTCTCCAGCCCTCCCAAATCTCTCTCTCTCTCTCTCTCTCTCTCTCTCCTAAACAGTCTTTTTTTTTTCTGTGTGTAATCCAGCAGGAAAGAAACATACGAACCTTCTTGCGGTACCAGGCACCGTATGAAAGACTTTACCTCTGGGTCTTTGGTTTGGATTGGTTTGATCTGGTCAACCCCCTTTCCTCTTGGCAGAGGAAGATTTCTAGGTATCGGAGAAAGCGGAAGTGACAAAGCTGGGATTTGGGAGCAGGTCTTTGCAGCTCCAGAGACCCGACTCCTAACTTCTAATGCAGAAAGTCTTCTCTGACCTAGTCAACTTCCAGACAGCTCTCAGCAAAGCCCAAGAAATGTGCAACCTTCCAGGAATCCAGAGAAGAAAGGGGCTCCTTGTCTTAAGCCACCTCCAAGTTGCAGGAAATGTAGGGCCTTGATAGGAACCAGGCAGAGACGCTCCTAAAAGAGAAGTCCCCTATAAAAGGGTGTTTTAATCACTAGTGTCACGTATTATGATTGTGTCTGTTTGTATTTAGTGTGCCTGTTATCCTTGGTGGTTCCGCCCCGAGGACATCCAACTGAACAAAATTGCGTACATCTTTATGGATTACCCTTCCTGCATCCATAAGTTATCTGCCCTTTTAAAATAATTTGCACTGAAACACCAAGTGTTTTTTCTAATGGGCATAGACAGCTAGTGTTTTTTGATGCAAATGACTTTGCTAGGCAATCTCCCCAGCCCAGAGCTAAATCTGCAGCCGCAGCAGAGGGCTCGGGGGCTCAGGGGGCCCTGCTTCCAGAAACAATTTGAGCACAGCAGTCAGGAGTGACTTAGAGCCCTCCTTTCTGTTTGGGAACACTAAATGAGACATCAGAAAAAGCTGAGAAGTAACGAGCAGAGATGTTTCAATGGTATTTATTACAATATTCTCCACTCTTGTTTTTAAAGAAAGAAACCTGCTTCTGTTTAGATGGGTCTTATATTTTATGTAGAGATTAACTGATAAATAAAAGCATGTACGTTGCAGGTCTTCTTTCTTTTTTTGAAAGGATTTCTAAGGCAGGGTGTAGCCTCCAAATTCTATGTAGCCCAGGATATCCCTGAACTCCTGATCTTCTTGCTTCCACTGCCTAAACTTATTAGTGTGTATCAACACATCCATTCTTGTGGGGTTAAGGACTAAGTCCAGGGCCTAGGGTATGCTAGGCAAGTGATCTGTCTACTTACTGAGCTACGTACACAGCCCTTTAATAGTACATCTGACTACTATTGAGGAATTCCATCTCTACGTAGCCCCTTTTCCCACTACTCAGGTATTCTGTGCAATGTACCTCGGTTAGCCACTTATACCTGACTACACCAGATCTCACCTCAGTATCCCAGTAGATTTGAGTGTTTAAGGAGAGAAGGAAAATAGGCCTTGTACTGCGAAGGTAAATTTAAGTGTTCCCACCTATTAGCTAAAACTGACCGCATTTCTCACTGTAGTCACTACAGTTTCTTTTCTTGTCTTTTTCAAACATATAACTGACTTTGGAAAAAAGAAAAAATATGTGCAAAAAAAGAATGCCTCTAAGACAAATGAGCTGTTTGAGAGATGGGTTCTGCAGGCAGAAGAAGCAATTGTGCGTGACCACGCTTGTTGTTCAGATCATAATTAATAACTGCTGTTCGTTCTTAAGCAGTAATTGCCACGGTGTCACTTCCAGCCCAGAGCATTCAGGCCAGAGCGTCTAGCGTGGTGGCTCCCTCCCTGTGAGCAGTTGGCCAGCACAGACCCTCTAGGGTGGGAATGGAGACAGTTTACCCTGGGAACCCTAACTGGGGATGCTAAATCATTTGCAGTCCATTAAATGATCCGCATCCCAGGGGAGCACCGAGTCCCAGAGCCACTTTCTCATGTGGTCCACACCGTGGCCTCCCAGGCATTCCACACTCTGTCCTTGGCCGTCCCAGACTCTTCAGCCTCTTGGGCACTCGGGGACCTGATCTTCCTGGAAGCAGACCTACCACCGTGCCAGCTTCTCTTTTCACCACTCCCCCGACACCCTCTTCCCTCATTCTGGATGTTTTCTAGTGGACTTTCTGCTCTACACCTCACCTCCAGATCCTAACCACCCTCACTCTAACGCGCGCGTGCATCCCAGTGAGGCTTGGGAGCTCTCTATGTCACAAAGACAATGGTGAATATTTAGCCTGCGGAGCCCAACCCTTGCCCCAGAGCTATGGCATTGAAGCCCCAGCTGCTCCTTAGCAACTGTACTTAACAATCATCACCCACCTCGTCCAACTGTCTACAGTTATCCACTTCCTCCAATTCAGACACAAGCCGGCTCACTCGCCAATGCATTTTCTCCTTAAGTTCTCTTCTTTCATAGCTTACAGCTATTCCCCAAAACACAAGAGGAAAATTCTGTTAGTTTCTGGTCCTCTTTGAAAAGCTTTCTTCTCCCCATTCTTTTCTTATTCTCCTTCCATGATCACCGTCATTTCCTCCCTGGTTACTTTCAAAGCAAACGCTTACTCTTCTAAATCATCTAGACCCTTAGACACAATGACAACCTAGACAACCACGGGCTTTTTCCTTCCTCTCAGGGATAAAGGCCCTGTAATCTGCAAACACGGCTCCCTACTAGTGAGTCAATGCCCATTCCTTCTTCTACTACATACTACCCATGATACCCTGTCTCATAGACCACATTGGTTCCAAAAGGAGGAAAGGAGGAACGGCAGATTAGTGTTTGCACGAGCATACAGGAAAACAAGCTTGTTGCTGTGCCAATCTGACACTAGTCCCCTTGAGTGGTCCCTTCTGTGTCACACATGGATCACGGGCATCCTAGGAAAGTTCTACTGACAGCCAGAATCATACTCTTCTGAACTCAGAGGTGGTCATGAGGGCAGATGTCTGCCCTCAGCTGACTTCTCCAGTAGGTGCCATCTAGAAGTCATGAAATAGGAAGAGTCATCCAGCTGAGCCTCTTCAATACCCTACAGGGCCCCTAGGGGAAGACACGACACACTTAAGGTCTGGCCATTAACTTAGATATTTTGTAAAAGTTCAAACTAACCATGAGTTATGATTCCTGACATTAGGGTGGCTCCTACTTTTCTTTCTGTCCGGGACTGCAGCCAGGAGCTGCGTGAAACAGAGTCATAGGAAGGAGCCACGGGCATCTCGGAATGTGAGAAAGCCCTGAGTGAGTTCCATTGTGTTTCTGGAATTGTGATATCCACCTACTCCAAGATATATAGCTCCCCCTTTGTGAGACAGAATCTTTATTATTTTCCATGCCAATACCAAGCAGAAGAAGAGGAATAGGAAGAAAAGAGAGGTCAAGGAAGAGGAAGGGATGAAGAGCTCAAGGGGGGGAAGACGGAAAAACGGTGATGTGGAGGCCATTAGATCTCAAGTTCAGTCTCAGGCTTCCCAGGGCTGTGATCATCCAGGGAAGACACTCAGGTATTCTCTCTGACTCCAAAGCCAGTGGTAATCTTCCACTCCAGCTCCCTTTGCTTAAGCAAAAAAGCAGCAGTGCTCCACATCTGGAAGAGCGATTCTGACTCCACTTTATCCTATTTGATTCCCTTTGGCTTTTATTTTTTCCGTAAATGATTGAAGGAAAGTTCTCAGTTGGAAAAAAAAAAAAAGCAACAGTCTTTCTCCTGGGGAAGCAGCATNATTGAAGGAAAGTTCTCAGTTGGAAAAAAAAAAAAGCAACAGTCTTTCTCCTGGGGAAGCAGCATTGCCTAGCAGCTTCCAACAGTTCACTGATGTCTCCCTCAGCAGCTCCAAGGTGAAGGCTGACCAACTGAGATAACCGTCTGGATCTTGCCAGAGGGGAAACCCAGTGGCCCTTGTCCAGTCTCTGGTCTAACAGCCTCAGAAACCATGGGTCAGGTGTCTCTTCTCAGTCACACACCTTAGAACCTTCGTTTTCCACTGCTCAGGTGAAGATAATGATAGTTTCTACCTGCAAACGGAAGGACAGCTCCTAGCACATAGTGCAGACACATATTTGCTGCCACCTGTCCGTCATTCTTGCTTTTGGATGAAAAAGATGAGGACACCTACAGAGAGACTTGATTGTCCTTTTGCCTACTTTGTTGTTGGGTTCTCAAAATAGTCTCATGAGGTGGGTGTTATTCGTCTTACAAACAAAAGCATAAAACTTTTGCAAAAATCAAATAACAGACTGGGTCTTAAAAATGAGAAAGCAGCCAAGTGGTGGTGGTACACGCCTTTAATCCTTGCACTCAGAACGCAGAGGCAGGTGAATTTCTGTGAGTCTGAGGGCAGCCTGCTCTACAAGAGCTGCTTCCAGGACAGGCTCCAAAGCTGCAGAGAAACCCTGTCTCAAAACAAAACTAAACGAAACAAAAAGATGAGAAAGCAGATGTCATGCATAATCATGCCATGTGCTCTTTCTAGAATCCAGCTATGCCCAGTGTTCTAGATTCTGGGATAAGGAAGAGACAGTACAGCCAGGGCCCGATTCTCATGGCCTGTGGTGAGGCCCTCACAAGAGGGCTATGATGTGCTGATTATCAGGTCCCCAGAAGACAGTTTCTCCCTGCCAGGCTCACCAGCCCCTACTTGTGTCTCCCTTAGTCTACGGCAAGCATAATTCTCCCCCAAGCCCTGTCAAGTGTGATGTATTCAGTGTCATTTCCACTCCTTAGTAAAGCAAGAGTCTACCCCAACCAATTGTCTTTCAAACTGACTCAGAAAATTTGTGTTTCACTTGGCCAAGGACCTTTTCAGAAAGCCAGGCCGGAGGATTACTGCTCCCCAGTGTCTGAAACTGGAGAGAAAGAATGCCAGCACTCAAAAGCATTAACAAAAACTGTGAGAAAACTAAGTTGACTCAGACGCCATGTTCCTCTGTTGTTAACAAGAGCCACTGTCTTTCAGAGACTGGGCAACCTTCCAGATCTTCACTGTGGGCTCCCCATCACCTCTCCAGGGCCAGATTTGGCAACATTGCTCCAACTAGTAAATGCATGAAGAAATTTTGCAAATCTATACTTGCTAAAAGGCCCATCTACTAATAGTTTACCATTCCTTTTTACTTCCGTGTCTTTCGACAAAGAACAATTTTTGTTCCCAAGGGGGTCATTAACTTTTTGACCATTTCAGCTGCTCTAATTCACATCATCAACCCAAATGGACGGGACATTTTTGTCTTCTTCCTTTTGCCCAGCCCTTCACCAGAAGGAATCCTGCCAACTGTCAGTGTTTAATGGACTTGAAACATGTTTGCTATGACAGTTTCCAAAACTATAATTAACAAAGAGTATTCTTCACTTCCCACAGGTCGACCATTCTCTCACCATAAAATTTATAGCTGAACTGTATCCAGATAAGGCCAAAACCATTGTCTTAATTGACTCCGACCATCACTATGTGTCATGCTTAATTTTCTTCTCCTTTTCTGCTGTGGGATATAATTTATATCCTGGCTATTGTTGTTGAATAGGAAAAGTCCTTCATGAGATAATGTGTTGAGCATGTGTAACCACCTTGATTGCACTGTTCCTGGCTCATAGGGGTAGGTGACATTTGGAAGGTGAGGCCTGGCTAGCAGAAGTGGGTCACTATAGGCAAGCTTATGAAGATTGTACCTGTCCTGGTTCCCATCTTGTTCTCTCTGCCTCCTGGCCAGCCACTGAAGGAGAGCTCCCGTGACCATGTACTCCAGCCACTGAAGGAGTGCTCCCGTGACCATGTAC
>LOEQ01000196.1:452850-475389 GCA_001685075.1 Bramus lutescens | reverse complement strand
GCTCCCGTGACCATGTACTCCAGCCACTGAAGGAGTGCTCCCGTGACCATGTACTCCAGCCACTGAAGGAGTGCTCCCGTGACTGTGCTTTTTCCACTGCAAGAGATAGCACTTTTCTCTGAAACTGTGAACCAAAATAAAAGTTGTCTCCAGTGAGTTGTTTCTGTCAGATATTTTGGTCTCGGTGGCAAGAAAGTAACTAATATGATGGCCAAAGTGAGGGCTTTAGCTGCCCACTGTCCATCCTAAGTATGGAACCCAGGGATCCTGCTCCACCCCCATCCTAACTACAGAAGCCAGGGAGACTCGTGCATGCTCAGCAAGTGTTTCACTTCTCAGCTACATTCGTAGTCCCCAGATTTTCTAAATTTTTTTCACTCAAAGAAGCCACAAACTGGGACAAACAATTGTACCCCAAAACTGCAACTCAGAAGAAACTTCTGGAAATGTTGAGATGAAATCCTTTTAATCATTTTATGTTATGTCTTTGGCAGCCCAAATGTTTCTGAGAGACACAAAAAGGGAAAGTGCAGAAGGCAGTAAGATTCCACGAGCGCTTGGTTGGGAGCCCAGCTTTCTGAAAGAAGGCCTTTTTATGATTTATGTATGTATGTATTTATTTATTTTGAGGAGAGGTCGGGGTAAAGAGATTGGCAAGAGGACCAATTCAGAATTGTCTTTTCCAAATAGCAAGAAAAAATATCACCATCTCTTGTCTCGTCCCAAAGCTGAGTGACAGGAATGGATGCCGGGCAACGAGAGCGCCGCGTGAAAATTCCGTCTGTTCTTCTTGTGTTCATTCTTCCAGCTGGTTTTCACAGAAATGTTGAAAAGGTTAAACACCCATGGGATTCACCAATGTCTACTTCAGAGCTGATGTCTGAGTCTTCACAATTCCCCCAGAGCTGGGAGCAGCAGAGAGAGCCAGGTAGGTAGCCAAACTGGGAGGGAGAAATAAAGAGCAAAGTCCGCAAACGTGGCTGTAATGAACTGTGCTTGTGGAAGCCAATGAAAACTTTGTTAGGCCCAGATAAAAATATTTTGCACCTTTCTGCCAGGCCCTGCGGTTTATTACAGGAAGCTCGGCTTAGAAATTCATAGGCGGGGGTTAGAAATTGGAGAGCATAGCTTGGACCCCTTCCCATTCCAATAAGCAGTCGCAGGTGTGGTTTTCATGAAACTGTATATTTAGGGATGGAGCAGGAGGGAGGGAGGGAGGGGAAAGAATTACATGTTCTAAGCAAACTGTATTTGCATACACATTATACATGTACCCAACACACACTTGCGCAGAGATGAGCAAAAAGGCGTTCTGCGTTGGCAGCCGCAAACTGTGTTTCCTTAAAGCAGTAACAGCAAAGGGGTTCCTCGTGCTGCCAAATCCAATCAATCTGTGGGAGCGTCTGCGTTATGCCGAGAAGAGTTCAGAGGTCATTATCTGGGTTCGTTTAGCAAGCTTTCCTTACCTGCTGGTTCACTCCCTCCTTAGGCAACATGGTGGATCCCCCCCTCCAGGGAGGTCACAAGGTGGATGCAGACTTAGTGTAGATGCCCCGCAGCATAGTATCCTACAGTTCAGACATCCTGGACTCAAGCGATTCGCCACCCTTGGCTTCCTGAGTAGCTAGCTGAGAGTATGGCCCTCTCTCTCCTCTCTCCTCTCCTCTCTTCTCTCTCTCTCTCTGTCTCTCTCTCTCTGTCTCTGTCTCTCTCTCTGTCTCTCTCTCTCTCTGTCTCTCTCTGTCTCTGTCTCTCTCTCTGTGTGTTGACAGGCACATGCCACTTCATATGTGAGTTGCTTCTCTCCTAACACATGGGTCCCACTGGTCATATTCAGGTCCTCAGCCTTACTGGCTAGTGCATTTGCCTGCTCAACTAACTTGCTGAGCCACGTAACAATTTATTATTTTGGCTCTTAAGGTGTTCCACACACAATGACCAGGATACCACATGTTTTGACCTCAGAATTAGTCTCATAGAGTCTGATCCAACTGATGCAGCCAGGACTGGCTCAACTCAACAACAGCCTTAGGTGTAAAATCTTGGGAAGCCAGACAGATTTAGGGAAAGATTTAGTTGTCTGCCAATATCACAGACCCAGCGAAATGTCAGGGAAGGGGCTGCCGATGCACATGACAACATGTGAACTTTATTTTCATTGTCCCCAGGGAAGAGCCATCAGAAGCAATCTCCCTTTCTCACCACTGGCACAATAACTAGACCAGCAGTTCTCAACCTGTGGGTCGTGACCACTTTGGGATCAAATGACCCTTTCTCAGGAGTCGCATATCAGATATCCTGCATATCAGAGATTTACATTACAATTCACAACAGTAACAAAATTGCAGTTATGAAGTAACAAAATACGTTTATGATTGGGGGGTCACCAACTGTGATAAAGGGCTGCAGCGTTAAGAAGGTTGAGAATCACTGGCCTAGGAAGTCAGAAGAAGGTGCTGGATGCCCTGATCCTCTGAAACTGGAGTTGTAGATAGTTGTAAGCCATCGTGCGGATGCTAGATTCTGAACTTAGGCCCTCTGCAAAGGCAGCAAGTGCTCGTAACTGTCGAGCTGTCTCTCGGGCACCCCATAAATGGATTTTCAAATTTAGATTTTGTTTTCATCCTCAAGACATCTGATTATGTACAAATATTCTCAGATCTGAAAAAACAATCAGAAAAATGTCCAGTCCCAAACATGCTTGATAAGGGCTGCTCAGCCTGTGCTGAGGGTCAGGACATTGTGGCTGCTGTTCCAGTCTATGGCATATACAGTTCAACACACGGCAACTATTGCTTTCGTCCAGTTGAAGAACTGAGAAGTTTCTGCTCTCAGGTTTTGTTCAAAGACTTGTGCATGAGCAGAAGAGCTTTGTGTTCCGATTTCTAATCCAGACAAATTATTAACGATGCTAAAGACCTGCATCTCAAGATCCATCAATGGGTTCAAACCGAGGGCTTAGTGCATACCAGGTAAGCAGTCCACCCTGAGCTCCCTGGCTCAGTTCTGTGCCTACAGCAACCACTGAAATTGAGAGAGAGCCAGCAGCAAATCCTAGCAGGAAGCCTCTACTGAGGGAGTAGATTCAATCACCAAAATCCTCTCTTTTCTTTTCATGTAGCTTTGTACCTTTTAGGTTAAGAAGGAAAGATAGAGTTATTTATCATTTATTTATTTATTTTCATTTCATGTATGTATGCATGTATTTATTTTGGTTTTTTTGAAACAGGATTTCTCCGTAGCTTTGGCACCCATCCTAGAACTCTCTCTGTAGACCAGGTTGGCCTCGAACTCACAGAGACATGCCTGTCTCTGCCTCCCAAGTGCTGGGATAAAAGGCATGTGCCACCACCATCCGGCCCAGAGGAAAGTTTTAAAATGTCCTCTTTAGACATATGTATAGTCTAGGTAAATTTGCATAAACATGAAAGGCACAGAATCAGTAGCACCCGCTGCCCATTCTGTCTCACAGGCCATCCCTGACCTTGGCTCCCTTCAGAATGCAGCCATTTCTGGAGGCTCAGAACCAACCATCAGCAGTACGGCAGTGCCATCCTGGCATCCTGTGGACTTGGCTAATGTACTACACCTGTTTTACTGGGAGTGTGAGATTCCTCACCCCAGGCCCCCGGCAGGCTTTGTAAGAATGTGAAAATCAATATGAAAGGTTTGTCAGGAGTGACATGTTTGTTAATGTTTTATTGATTATGCAATTGGTTGTAAATTTTCTAACTTAATAAAGCTTGAGATTTTTTTGCAGTAAAAAACAGAGGTTATTTAATTATCTTGCAACTTAATGCAAACTCCGAACATGATACATTGTGACTGCTTCAACTGATGCCCCATTTATTACCCTATAAGTGGGCAGGACAACACACCCATACAGGCAGATGGAGGGACCCCAGAGGGACTAGACAAGAAAGGATGGCATTAAAAAAAGCAAATAGAAAGAGGAGAGGAGGGGAGACAGAAAGCATGGGTGTGAATATGTGCTAAGTACGTGGCATGCTTAAAGAAGTTCTCTTTATGAAACCCATCAGTGTTAGAACGAATGGACTTCAGGCCGATAAGGCAAAACCAAAACAAAACACAAGAGAAGCATCTATACCCTAGTGCTTACTACAAAAGGGTCTGGCAGTGTTCAGTTAATAGGGCATGATATGGGGGGGTGGACGAAGATGGACTAAGTATACATGTAGCTTAAAAAAAAACAGAAATTAACAGGTTCTGTAAGAGTTAACAAGATTCCAAATGTTTGTAGTTTAAGAAATATCCACCCCAACAAAAAATATTCATGATAAACCATGTTCTGTATCAAGAGTGGAAAACCAATGACCCAGCTCAATGACCTTACAAAATCAGTTCCTGTTTTATAGGAAACCCCATGGATCTAGTCTGGCCAGGGCTAATGTTATTCTTTCTTTATAGCTGTCTAGTACATATTAAATATTCACCATTCTGTGGTAGAATTTCTAAGTTCTGACCACATCCAGCAAAGGATGCCAATGCATAGGCTGTTAGACTCAAAGCCTTTATCAACCACACACATACCTTAGTCTCTTCAATACAAACCCCTGAGGAAAGAAACCAAAGTTGTATTTATCATTCCTATTGGTCCTACTGTAAACTCCAGTTCACTGTATCGAATCTTGCAGGTTTCTTAGCTTTAGATCATGGAACTGGACTTGGAAGGGAGACAGAGATGGCTGTGAAATGGGCTCCTTCCCTTCTCACAAGTGGAGGCATTGCCTTCAGAGTCGCAGCGAGCTCTTAGATTTCTCTGCAGGCCCGATGCTACATGCTAATGGCTGGGCTGGCATTCAGCATTTTATCTCCTTCCAAACTTCTTGTGCAGGAAATGGTTTAAATAACTGTTTTGTAGTCACAAAAGCCTCTTGAGTCACCAATGCTTCTGGGAAACTGTAAAAGTTCTCAGGGAGCCACTTCCACAGAGCTCTTATTTCCTCTGAAGAGCATCAGATGGGTGCTAATTTCCCCAATTACCAGCGGTGGGCTTTCTGTCCACCTGCCAGGTTAATAACCAACTTGTTTTATCACCCTGGTCACAGAAGGAAGATTGTATAGCTGGCAATTCTCTCTCCCCCCTCCTTTTTTGCCTTCCACCCCACCCTGTTATCTCTAACGTATCTTTTCAAGCTTTCCAAGGGAGCCTTCCTCTTGAGAATGACCCCAAATTTCTCTCCATTCTAAATCTCACATTAATTCCTCCAAGTTGTCAACAGTAATCCTCAATTAATAAGAATTTCAGTGAGACATGAGCTCCTTTTCTTTTCTCTTATCTGAAAGTCTCCCTGGGTAGCTCCTAAAATGTTAAAAAAAAATTATTTCTCAATGGAAACAATCCTATAGACCTATAGCCACAAAGCCGGATTCTCTTTGGCCTTCACCTACTTCAGGTTGTAAGTGAATGGCTTCTGAGAAAGACACACACACACACACACACNGAGCTGAAGTTCTTCTCCTACTTCTATCCATATTATTCTAAGGTTTGGTTTTTCCACAATGTCCCAGATTTCCTGAATGTTCTGTGTTAAGAATTTGTTGGTTTTAACATTTTCTTTGACTGATGAACCTATTTCCTATATAGCATCTTGAACACCTGAGAAGCTCTCTTCTGTCTCTTTTATTCTGTTGGTTATATTTGCATCTGTAGTTCCCATTGATTTGCCCAGATTTTCCATTTCCAGAATTCACTCAGTTTGTGGTTTCTTTATTGACTCTATTTCAGTTTTCAAGTCTTCAACTGTTTGAACTGTTTGTTTCACCTGTTTGATTGGTTTTTTCTTGGTTTTCTTTAAGAGATTTATTGATTTCTTCCAATTTTTTGTTTGTCTTTCCCTCCATTTATTTAAGAAAATGTTTTATTTCTTCTTTAAAAGTCCCTCTCATCTTTATAAAGGTATATTTAAGATTATTTTCTTCTGCTTTTTCTGGGTTAGGATTGTAGTAGGAAGGCTGTTTGTTGGTTCCTGGCTGCTCAGCCCAAAATAATCACACAGAAACTATATTATTTAAATCACTGTTTAGCCCATTAGCTGTAGCTTCTTATTGGCTAACTCTTATATCTTAATTTAACCCATGTCCATTAATCTGTGCATCGCCATGAGGTCGTGGCCTACCAGCAGAGTTTCAGTGCATCTGTCTCCAGCAGCCACTCCATGTCTTCTCTCTGACTCTGCCTTCCTTCTTCCAGAATTCAGTTTAGTTTTTCTTGCCTAGCTCTATTCTTTTGCCCTATCACAGGCAAAGACAGTTTCTTTATTAACCAATGGTATTAAGAGCATACAGAGGAGAATCCCACACCAAGGATGATCAGGTCTTTCTACTGTATGACCACTGGGTATAACCATGTTGCTTTTTAGGTTGTTGAAAGAATTCTTGCATTGGTGCTCACCCATCTCTTCCTTCGATTGGTACTGGCAGTATCTTTGCCTCTTGGTCCAATCCTTGGAGTTGCTATCTGTGTCTTAGGGAGATGCTCTTGGCCTGCTCTCTTGGTCTGTTCTGTGCAGTCACAGTCTGTGTTGCAGAGTTTTTCTGAGGTCATGGGGAATGGATGGATTTGGGGGTATATTGAGACTTGTAGCTTACAGGGTCTGATTGATGGGGGGTTGTTGGAGTAGCTTACTTGCAGGAAGCTTGCCTGCTGACTGCCTAGTGAAGCTAAGCAGGTGGTAGAGGAGCTTGGGGTTTTGCCCCAGTACCAAGGGCCTAGAGAGTGGGATGTCCAGCAAAACTAGAAATCCTAGCATATACACAAATAACCTGTCCTTATATATTTTTCAAAAACTGGACATCATCGAAACAAACAATTGAATTAAAAATGGGGTACAGATCTGAACAGAGAATTTTCAAAAGAAGAAACACAGATATCTGAGGGGCACTCAAAAATGTTCAATATCCTCAGTCATCAGGGAAATGCAAATGAAAACTACTTTGAGATTTCATCTTACACCTGCCAGAATGTCTAAGATCAATAAAACAAGTGGCAACTCATACTGGTGAAGATATTGAGCAAGGGGAACACTCCTCCATTGTTGGTGAGACTACAAACTGACTTGTATAGCCACTATGCGAATCAGTGTGGTGGTGCCTCAGGAAGCTGGGAATGGATCCAGCTATACCATTCCTGGGCATAAACCCAAAGAACTCTACATCCTACTACAAAGGCATGTACTCAATTATGTTCATTGCTGTTCTCTTCATAACAGCTAGAAATTGGAAACAATCTATATGTTCATCAACAGATGAATGGATAAAGAAAATGTGGTATACTACGTAATATTATTCAGCTGTTAAAAACTGAAATCATAAAATTTCCAGGTAAATTTATAGGGCTGGATAAAAAAATCCTGACTAAGGTAATAAACTGAGACCCCAAAATACAAATAGAATGTGCATTCACTTATATGTGGGTCTTAGCTGTTAAGTATTTGATAAGCAGACTAAAGTCCATATTACCACAGAGATCAGGCAGGTATAGAGTAAGGAATTGGTGGGAGGGGAGTATTGAAAATAGAATAGATAGTAATGGATGAATGGGTCAGTGAGCCTGGAAGGGAAGTATCAAATGAGGAATGGGAGGAAAAAGGGGTGAGGGAGAGACATCTAAAACTAAGGGCCATTTGAAGGTTTATATGGAAACAATACAGTAGAAACTTCCTACAATATATACCTATATGAAGGTGACATAATTAGATTGCCAAATAATGGGGAGATGAAGCCCCACCTAGATTTCCCTCATCACCAAATGAAGCCTTCATTTCCTGGAATGGGTTGCATCTAATTGAGTTGTTGGCAAAAGGGGTTCCATGAAAACCTAGGCTTTTTCCAAGGCTATTGGTTATTCTCCAAAGGCAGATGATATGACCCTATTGCTAAAAGTAACAGTTACACAACTCACTGAACACAGAAAAGTTGAGTTGGTGCCTACCTGGAGCTTTCAGCCCTACTGATTTATGTTCATGGTACTGGAAGGTACTCTTCATACTACCAGAAGAGAAAGTGGAGTACCAACTCAGCTACAAATTCTTTGACCTCCAGTGGTGACCTGCCTGCAGGATACATGAGTGCAACAGAGCTACCAGATTTGTGGAAGTAACCAACTACTATCTGATTGCCCGTAAGGCCTTCTCTGTGAAATGGGGCCCATTCCAGTCACTGCTAGAATGGCCAAGAACCTGAGACTAGGTATGGCAGGTGCCTAGGGGAGAGCCAGATACTGCTGTTCTGCTTAAGGACCATACCAACAAAACGACTCCTAATGACATTCTGCTATACTCACAGATCATTATCTTGCTTGGCCATCATCAGAGAAGCTTCTTCCTGCAATAGATGGGAACAAATACAGAGACCCACACTAGAGAGTGATAAATCTTGGAACACTCAGTCCTAAATTGGATGTCTCCATCAGATTCTTTGCCTCAAGGTTCAGGGAACTCTGCAGAAGAGAAGGCAAAAAGATTGTAATAGCCAATGATCCTGGAGGACACTGAGCAAACAAGGCCTTCTAAGCACAGCAGGACTGACACACATTATGAACTTACAGAGGCTGAGGCAGCATGCACAGGACCTGCATAGGTCTGGACCAGATGAAGTCCCAGGGCAGAGAGGGAAAGTGGACACAAGCTCTACTCCCCATCCCTAACCCAGAAGCTACCTCCAATTAACAGTCATTTACAAATGAAAACTTAGTTTTTTTTTCAATGGATTCTCCCTGGAGCATATAAACCACTCCTTAGGGCAGGCCCCATGCTCAGCGCTAGATGGTCAACACAAAATGAACTCGATGGCATCTTTGGAGGGTCTTGGTCTCACAATACTTTGTCGGGATTTTTCCTGACTTTTTACTGACCTTTCAAATCTATAGCAATTCTGAGTCAGATCTCAGTGTAGAGTGAGCCACATTCTAACTCTTTCAAGGATTACCCCCCACAACTTTCCCTTTTCTCCTTGCTCCGCAAATGTTGCTTCTTGAAATTAGTTCTGATTGAAGTGCAGAAACCAACTAGAGACAGACAGCTCCCATGTAGTGTAACAGGGGGAGTGGGCTGCTTGTCCTCCCAGCCACCCAGCTAGCTTACACCTGAAATAATCACACAGAAACTGTATTAATTAAAACACTGCTTGGCCATTATTGCTTAGCCTCCTCTTGGCTAACTCTCACATCTTGCTTTAACCCATTTTTATTAATCTGTGTTCACCATGAGGTAGTAGCTTACCAGGAATGATTTAGCATGTCTGACCTGGTGACTCCATGACCTCTCTCTCTGACTCTGCTTTCTTCCTCCCAGAATTCAGTTCTGTCTCCCTGCCTACCTGAGTTCTGCCCTATCACCAGGCCCAAAGCAGTTTCTTTATTAACCAATGAAAGCAACCCAAATACAGAAGGACCTCCTACACACATACACACACACACACACACACACACGAGTTTTTTAAATACAGTTTATACCTTTCATGTTTACATAAGTTTTTTTTAAATGCACACTTTAGAAATACATATAGCTAGGATAAATTTGTATACATAAATATCAAAGGCACAAAATTCAGGTCGTATGATTATAGATGTCTTTTCTTGGGTAGAGAAAGAAAGCAGATGAAGACATGTGTTGAACAGTCCTAGAAGACAGCCACGGACCTAGATCCTGACTAAAGGGAACTTAGGTCTTCCTCTGAAAAGCACGAGAGAGATACCCTGTCAGACATCCGCCACGGGTGTCCTTTGAAGTCTGAGCAGGATGAGTTAGTGTGAAAGCAATGACAGGGACAGCAATCTTACATCAGACAGCTGGGTTGACATAGAGCCTGGACAGCTGCTTCAGAGATGGGTTTTTCCTCTACAGAAAGGGGCATGATGATTTCTGTACTCCTTTATTGGAAGACAATGAGGAGAAGGTGAAAACATGTGCAGGCCTTAAAATGGTACTTGGCTTACAGTGAGCACTCAGGATCAGACATTTTTGTTGCTGGGTACATACACTCAGGTGTGGGATGTCACCGATGTCACCAGTGGCCACTACCTGTTAACTTCCCTTCCCATACCCACAAAATTATCTTGTAAGTTAAATGAAAATTAATTTGCAATTAATTAGCAATTACCAAGTTAGTTTGATGAGTTCTAAGAGTCATTGAAATGAAAGGCGTGATTTTGACAGTGATGGAGTGATGGGGAAGTTCAGCCAATCACATTTGGCTAGGGCGTGGCCTCCTGGAGCCAGGGAAGATAAACTTGGACATCCAGGTGTGCCCAGCCCTCTTCTTCCCTGGCGCACGACCTGGGACCAGTACACTCAAGTGGCAAAAGCAATTATTAAACTAAAACTGTTATATTGAGCTGGTCTGGTTAATTCTAACTTACAGGTCGACCACGCCCATCAATGGAGGGAAAAAGGTGCCCTGCCTGAGTCAACAGCTCCTGCTGTCTCCACTGCACCAGACTGTCCCACCAGGGCTCCTGCTGTCTCCACTGCACCAGACTGTCCCACCAGGGCTCCTGCTGTCCCCGCTGCAGCTGATTGTCCCACCAGGGCTTCTGCTGTCCCCACTGCAGCTGACTGTCCCACCAGGGCTCCTGCTGTCCCCACTGCAGCTGACTCCCACCAAGTATCTTCTCTCTTCACAGAGATTAAAAAGTGAGAGACTTCTGCACAGCTTTTGCTGGTAGAACAAACCACCAGAGACCAAATAACTGATCAAGAAAAGAGGTTTGTTTAGTAGACAATTGTGGAGGGCAAGGCATCGGCATCAGCTCAGCTCTGGTGATGGCTCCTGGTGGGTGGCATCACAATGGGTGGAAGTGGGTGAGAGACAGAAGAGTTATAAGATGAGGCGAGAAGTTGGGGATGAACACAACGTCAGTCTTCCACTAGGCCCCACTTCTTAAAGATCCTACCTGCTAGTACTTTCAACTTAGCTGTCCAGGGAGCCAAACTTCCAGACCGTGCACCAATGTCACTACAGCAACCAAAAATGCATAATGGCACCTACGATGTGGACTTAAAAGTTATTCTGAACCCTCATTTGCAAATGAAGAAACCAAGGTCCGAAGAGACAAAATGCTTGGCACTGCGCACATTGACTTAGTACTCTGCAGTGGGCTGGATCCAGGGCTTGACTCCATGTTCTGTGTTCTTCACAGAACAGCCAAACCCTTTTGGCCAGTCTCTCCGCTCCTCTCTCTCTCTCCTCCCTCTGTTTAAAAGAACCTGCAGCTGGAGGTGGCCCTTTTCATTTCCGGCTGCTTCTAGAACAGCGGGCTTCTCTGGAAGCTGAGAACCTATGCTGGCCGCCTTTGCATCTGACGCTCCCAACTTCAACTGCCACGCGGCTGCAGGCTTTGAAGATGCTCTTCTTTCATCTTTGCTCAAAATAGCACCTGCCGTCCCGTTAGCCTCGGAAACTTCAGAGGCTCCAACTAAATGGGCAAATTTATCACCTGGTGAACTGACCTACATTCTGCCTAATTGTTTCTGGCCTGACCGTGACCCCAGGCATCAGAGCCAAAAGGAAGAAAAAGTTGGCTAGATCTTAACGCGGTGAGACTCTGAGGCCCGGATTGAGCCACAAAATTAATAACTGTCAGGAGAAATTTACAGATGAGAGAGTCTTAGCATAGGGTTAATTTTTACAAAGGATACACTTCCACTGATCTTTCAAAAAAGGAATTCTCAGAGCAATGATGTGAAGTTTCTCAGAGCCAGAGCCGCTCACCTCGTTCAGTAGCTTTTAATTTATGTTGGGCCCAGCTTTCTTTGATTACAAAAAGAGTCTACTTAGAAGTTATCTCAAGTGTGCACGTATGTATAAGTAGTGTGTGTTTGCAAGTGTCATAGGTTTGTCTCCAAATTCCAAAGTATGTCACCTTGTCACCTTGCCACTACTAACATAAGAAACAAGAGTTTGCTGTTGTTTTAAAAACCTGAACTGAAGCTGCCATCCGAAGTTATTCAAGATGTTGCCAAACTCATTGTGAAATCCATATTACTGCTCTGATTTTTTGTTTTAATGCTTTGGTTGTGAGATCCCATTAGAAGACTTCAAAGCTACTTATTCCATCCTGATCTTATAGCTTAGTCTTTGACTGTTGTGTTTCACCTCCCCATACATCTCAATGTGGACACAGGCAGTGTGGCTCATTGAATATCTTTTTGCGTGTGTTAGTCTTTGTAGCTTTATCTGCCTTGATGTGCAAAAAGAAGCTGGGTCATTACCTGTATGTGTTTTCTTTTTCTTTAAAGTTTTTTTTTAATTGACATGACTTTAGCATTTGCACATTTCAGCAAAAGGATGAGCCTTCTTCCAATGTCTTCAGCCTCCAGTAGTGAATGCAAGCTAAGGAAAAGACCACCATGACGAAGTCATCCAGTGTAGCTTCTGTGGCCAGAAGCCGGTTGCATGACCAGTTGTGCAGAACTGAGAAATGGAGCTGCTGGTTTGACTGCAGGGCTGCTTACAGGCTTTTCTCCAGTTCCTTGGCTAGCTCCAGGGCCAGACATGAGCTCACCACGCCATCTTTCTCCAGCCTTCTCCCGTGGGTTCCCACCTCAGTGCTCGGCACCACCATCCACCCAGCTGTGCGGTCCCATATCCAGCCACCAACCCATCATTATCATCTAAGAACCTCTTAAAACCATCTGTGTCTCTTCAACGCTGCCTGTGTGGCCAGAGCCACGTGTTGACTTCTGTAGTCCCCAGGCACTTTTGTCTCCCTGGATCTCTTCCACCATTAAAATAAAACACTTAAAATTGTGCTTTATGACTGTTGGTATAAAGATTAGCACTGGATATCTAACTATATATTCATTTGTCATTCTGATTTTAAGATAAACTAAAAATTAAATCGTTTTTATGGCCATGAGAATGTGCTGCGGAGCCTGGGCGCTGTGCCTGCTGGGCTTGGCAGCTCCGTTGAGTTTGTTCACTGGCCCACACCTGGATGCTCGCATGACTGGTTATTTGATCTCTGCACAGCCACTGTAGATAATTCAGCTGCAGACAGAGGGCTTAAGTATTCAAATTTGCCTATAACCCACCAAGACTGTAATTTTAAACAAACATTTTTTAATTAAAATAAAATTCCTATAACACAAAATGCACCACCTTAGCCCTTTAAAAGTGTGTGGTGGGATTTAGGCTATTTAAAATCTTGTCTAAGCACCAGCACTGTGCTATTTTGGAACAAGTTTTACCTTCTGAAGCCTTTCTCTCCAAATCCCTGAAAGTGGTAGGAACACAGTTTCTTTCTCTGCCATTTCTCACAACTCACATGGCACAACTCACATGGCTCACAACTACCTTTAACTCCCAGTCTAGGGGATCTGATGGCCTCTTCTTTCCTCTGTTGGTGCCTACACGTGTGTGCACACTCGCACGTGCATACACGTAGAGAGGCACACAGTTAATAAATAAAATCAATATTTTAAGAAAGAGTCATTGTTAGATATATCATAGTCTGCTTATGCAGTCATCTGCTGAAAGACATTTGGATCGTTACTCTACGATGTTTGCATATTCACATACAATTTTCCTGACAAACAATCCCAGGCCTCTAGGGCGTATATCTAGTAATGAGGTTGCTGGATCACAAGGGGGTTGTTTAAGTTCTGAGGAACTGCAGGCCTGTCCACCAGCAGCTATGTGGTCGTGCACGCCATCAGTGTAATAACACAGGCTCCCGATGTCTCTGCATTCTTCCCAACATGACTGCTTCCCTTTCTTTAAATTGTAACCATCCTGGCAGGTCTAAGGTGTAGTCTCACGGTTTAAATGTTTCTGCAGTAACGGAGGAGTTGAAGCATCTTTCCATGCATCTACAGACCACCTGTATTCTCTTTGACAAGATTTCTAGGGCAGTCGTTTGCTATTTTGCATTTCGGATTAATTTTCTTTTGATGCTTGAGTGGCAGGAGCATTTTTAAAAGCTGTTTAATTGTTAATCCTTTCTCAGGTGTGTTTTTCCATTTCATGGGTCATCTTTTCATCCTCTTCATGGTATCTTTTGATGGTCAAGTTCAAATTTTCATGTAGCCTAATTTAACTATTTTGCTTTTTGTTATTTAGGCCTTTGATGCTTTATTTAGGAAATAGTCACCTAATCCAACTTCTCCAGTATTTATTTTCTCCTTCATTTCCTTCAAAGAGCTGTATAACTGTAGCTGGTACATCTATGTCTGTGGTCCCCTTTAGTTCATTTTTACACAGGCTGCAAGGTAGCTGGCCAACATACATGTGGACTGTAGTAGCTTGAATGTGATGTCCCCAACAAGTCTCAGGCATTTGCATACTTGCTCCCCGGTTGGTGGCACTGTTTGCAGAAGCTTGGGAGGTGTGGCCCTGTTGGAGGTACTTCCTGGGGTGGATTTTGAAGAGTTACAAGCAGTGCTCCATTTCCAGATGGCTTTCTGCTCCCTACTTACCATTTACGATGTGAGCTCACACAGTGTGTTGCTTCTGTTGCCATGTCTGCCGACTGCCACACTTCCTGCTGTGATGGTGGCAGCTCTCCTTCCCTCTGGAACCATAAGCCCAAATGAACCCTTCCTTCCATAAGTGGCACTGTGCATACTGTTTTATCACAGCAATAAAAAAATAACGAAGGCATGGATATATAGAGCTAGCTACATACCTGGTTGAAAAGATGATCTGTCCCCGTTGAATTCTTATCAGAAGTCAATTGCTCACAAGTATAAGAAGTTATTATTCTATCCCATGACTTGATTTACCCATTCTTATCCCAGAACCACATCATCATCTTGATTACTGCAGCTTTTAAATTGCCATTGGGTGCCAATCTGTTGTAAGAAAGGCTGCTTCTTGGTCCCTGGCTGCTCAGCCTCAAAATAATCACAGAAATTGTATTTATTAAATCACTGTTTGGCCCATTAGCTCTAGCTTCTTATTGGCTAACTCTTACATATTAATTTAACCCATTTCTATTAATCAGTGTATCGCTACATGGCTGTGCCTTACCAGGTAAAGTTCCAGCGTCTGTCTCCAGCAGGGGGGCTCCATGGCTTCTCCCTGACTCCACCCTTCTTTCTCCCAGCATTCAGCCTAGCTTTCCCTGCCTACTTAAGTTCTGCCTTGCTATAGGTCCAAAGAAGTTTCTTTATTAATCAGTGGTACAGAGAGAAATCCCACATCAGCAAAGTACCCTAAATTTATTCTTTTTCAACATCATTCTTATGGTTCTGAGCCCATTGCATTTCCACGTGGATTTCAGTATCAGCTTGTTGGTTTCTGAAAACAGCAGCAACAAGATAGCTGGAGTTTTGACAGGAAGTTTGAAGGACAGGCAAATCATGCTTTGTTCCTCACTTAGGGTACCCTTCCTGTGATGACGATTGCCTACGTATCCTCACTGAGTGTCGGCATCAGGTAACTAGCCGGAGGCTTTCTGTGGATGCGTCTCATTGGTGAAGGGATGCCCTTCAGTTCTTGCTTTCTGAGTGTTTCTGTTACATTTTTGTTTTAATGAAGAGAGGGTTACAATTTTTCAAATGCCTTTTCTGACTTGACCAGATTTTTCTTGGTTTACTGTATTAATTTGTTGTATGTAGTCCATTGACTGATTCTCATTTGTCTTGTCCTTTCAATATTCTGCCAAAGTCAATTTGCTAGTATTTTGATGAGGATTTTTCTGTCTGTATTCATAAGAGACAATTTGCAGGGCTCTTGCGTTGTCTTTGGCTTGGTGTTGTGCTAACACTAGCCTCATCCTAAGTTAAGGAGTTTTTCTTACATATATTTTATTTTTGGAAACATTTAGAATAAGTAATGTTAATTCTTTAAGTCTTTGGCAAAACTCAATGGGTGCATAATTTTCCTTTTATCTCCTCTTTTTGGTTTGAAGCCCTTTAGGCTTCTATTTCTTCTTTGATCAATTGACTAGTTGTGTCTTTTTTTTTAAATGCACATGCTAAAATCCTGAATTGACACAGCCCTGTAATCCTATGTTGCTGTGACCACAGTTACATCTTTACATCCTATCAGTATAAACTTGCTTCATACAATTATCGCATGCCAAGTAGGGAAAAATCGTTATAACCAGATGACATGCTAACTCTGCACAGCAATTTCGTATGTAGCTATTTGATAGTCTAGGTTCTTGCATGCAAACTTTACTAAGGAGCCGATAACTTTTCCCTTAGACTAAGATGTCTTTTTAGCATTTCTCATAGGGTGGTCTGTAGTAACAAATTATGTCAAAAATTTATGTGGGGATAGCTCCAATTATCCCATGTGGGTTTTTAAGGTTTATTTTTGCCATTTTAAATTCTGTGTACATACATATTCTGTCTCTGTGTTGGTATATGCACATGAATTTATGTGTCCACAGAGGCCAGAGGAGTTAGACCCTTGTGGATCTTGAGTTATAGGGGCTATAACAGAGCAATACCTGCTCCTAACCCTGGCGCTGTCTCTCCAGCCCCTTCTCCCACGTTTCAAGAGTATAAGTAATTGCTTCTTTCCTTCTTGCTTGGGTATGTATAACATACATGTGTGTGATGCAAGCACATGTGTGAGTGTGGGAGCATGTATGCCAAAACATGTGTATACAGATGAAAGGATATTTGGAAGGTCAGAAGACAACCTTGGGTACAGGTCCTTGCCCTCTACCTTGTTTGCAAAAGGAGCTTGTTTTTTTATTATTTACCTCTGTGTGTACCAGGCTAGCAGGTTATGGTGGTTTCATCAGGACTAACCCCTGTAGGTTTATGTGTTCCCTATTGGTGAAAATGTTTGGGAAGGATTAGGAGGTGTGGCCTTGGTGGATGAGATGTCACTAATAGTAGGCTTTGGGGTTTCAAAAGACTCAACCACTCCTAGTGTGTTCTCTTCTCCTCCTACTGGCGGTTTAGGATGTGGGCACTCAGTTGTTCCTGCTGCTGCGTTTTTATTCCACCATCATAGACACTAGCCTCTGAAACTGTAAGCCTAATTAAACACTTTTTTAAATATAATTTGTTTGGCCATGGTGTTTTCCACAGCAGTAGAAAAGTAACTAAGACACAGGCTCAAGACCTTACCCTGTATCTACTTTCCATTCTGCTATAGGAGTATTGGCATTATAGGTCCTAGGGATTCAAACTTAAGTCCTTATGCTTGCATAGCGAGGACTTTATCCACTGAGCAATCTCTTACATAGACATTTTTAGTTAGCAGTTTTTGTTACTTAGAACATTGAATATGCACACCCCCCCCCGAGAGCTTTCTATTTTCATGTTTTTTTTTTTAAATAGAAAATCAGCTACAAATTCTATGGATAAACTGGTCTCATTTTTTTAACCCCTAAAACTATATGCTATGGGTTAGGCTCATGTATGTGAGACAGAGCAAATATCTACGACCATCTTCTGTAAAGACAGATGTCATCTGCAGATCTGTCACCTGCTCCAGGGCAGTGTGGTGCCTTGGAGCCCAATAACGCTGCTCTGCCAGACAGAACCAAGTACTACAGGGCTTATATATGCCAAGGTCAAAGCTCCTCATGGACTTTGGCCCTCTGAGTTATCCCTCTTTAGTTCTATGAAACCTAGCCACTGCCTCCCACCACCACCACCTCCAGTCTTGCTGAGACAATTAAAATTTTATGATCACCTCTAACCAACAGCTTAGGTGTCTTCCTGAAAGCTGACGTTTCCTGAGTGTTCTGTGTTGTTCCTTTACCCTTCCCTACTGGCATGATGGGTATCCATGGGAGACCTTCCCTCTGTGGTTCCTGAGCATCATCCAGGAAGAAGTATGAAGTCTCATAAGCGGGGAGTCTCCCTGGTGATCTTCCAATTCAATACTAATCAGCTAGTCCCTGTGGCTGTTTACTCATACTGTGTACATGTGGCCCAAACCCCTGCAGCACTGTCCTTCAGTCACATAGAAACTCTTGGGCAGGTGACTTAGAGAGCCAAGGTGCTGTTGTTGTTTCTTTTTATTCTCAGGCATTTCATCCTAGAATTGCCTATAACTTTATGACTATTTTTTTCTATTATTTCTTCACAATTTATCTTAGCAAACATCTTATACTTATAAATTTCTCCAAATGGAAACCTAAGTGCCCCGCCCCCGTTGTTGTGGGATATCTGAACACCTTGTGAAGGTGTATTGTTCTGAGGGGTGTGATTAAAAAGCAGGAGGTACAGGCAGGATTTCTGAGGAGAGAAAGGAAGTGGAAAAGAATCTAGGTGTTCAGAAGAAACCAGGAGACATGGAGAGGAAACAGGAGGTGCAAGATGAAAGAGCGGTAATGCCACATGATAGAACATAGATTATTATAAATGGGTTAAGTCATAAGAGCTAGTTTTGAGCAAGCCTAAGATAGAGGCTAAGTTTGCATAATTAATGGTAAGTTACCATGCCATTTTTTAGGAGCTGCTGGTGGAGCATGTAGTATGGAGGGGAAGTGGGCCATGTCCCACCCGGCTCCCAGCCGCCCAGCTAGCTTATACCCCAAATAACCACATGGAAATTGTATTAATTAAATTGCTGCCTGGCCCATTATCTCTAGCCTCTTATTGGCTAACTCTCATATCTTGCTTTAACCCATATCTAGTAATCTGTGTAGCACCACAGGTCGTGGCTTACCGGCAAGAGTCTAACCTACATCCGTCTCAGGCAGGAGAATCACTTCCCAGCATTCTGTTCTGTCTACTCCTATCAAAAGGCCAAGGCAGTTTTCTTTATTCAACCAATGAAAGCAACACATAGAAAGAAGACCCTCCTACACCAGGAACAGAGAAAAACTCATTAGTTTGTCTCTCTCTTTCTGTGTCTCTGTCTCTGTGTGTCTGTCCCTCTGTCTGACTGTCTACCTGTCTGTCTGCTCCTCCCTCTCTCTCTCCTCTTTCTCTCCCCCCCCCCTTTCTGCCAGCCCTCTTGGGTAACATGGCTATTCATCGACTCCTCTGGTTCTGATCCCTCTTCCCCTTGTCAGAACTGATTTTCCTTGGCTCACTTTCTTGGTTTCATTTCTCAAACAACAGCTTCTGCTTTCTGCAGGAGTGATTCTTTCATGCCACCATGCAGTGATGTAGGAGGCTTCTATGGAGGAAACCCTAGCTTTTCAAATTCCCCAACCCTCTACCCTGCACTTCTAGCAGACCCCTCTCAGGTCTCCTCTGCAGGTCCCCTGGCAGCAGCACCTTTGTCATTTAATCCACTATCACTCATCTGCCACCCAGACAAGCTCCAAGCAGACACCCAAATATTTGTTGAGGGGTGAATGAATAAACTTCATTAAATAGATTACCTCTACTTTTCCTATCATGTTTTTGGCCACAATTCTATACATTTGAGTTGCTATGGTGGATCCACTTTCCTTCTCGTGTATTCATGTCCTACATGAAAGCTGTGTGTCATTGCACCTGAATCACAGAGACTTGGGTTTCATACAGACTGATGTTCCCGGTCCTTTGCTTGTCTTTCTGCTTGCAGGTGTACAACTCTCCAGAAGGAACTGTGGCTGAGAACATCTTGGATCACACACTAGTTTTTGCAGGATGACTCTCAAAGAGGTGTTACCAAGGAACTGTGGCTGTATGGTGTTCATCTGTACATGTGGTCTAGACCTGGGCTTCTCAATGAACTAATGGAACTATGCATCTAAACAAATACAGAGCATGTGAGAAACAATTAAAAATCTTTGTGTGCTCTTTGGCCTTTTCACGGAAGTACCTGTTCATGGCGTGATTGACATAAAAATCTGTAGATATCTCAAGTAGTGTGAGAAGCACTTGTTTGGTTTCTGGTTAGGTCAGCTAAAGAGATGGGTCAGTGAGTCTAGTCCATCAAACAGGTTCTGAGTATAAAGATTGCATCACATGACTTTCAGAAAGAAATCTGGAAACTTGGGATAATTTCTGATGGGAAGAGATCTTAAGCCTTTGTATATATTTCAGTAGGAAAGGAGACTCAGCTCACAGAATAATGGATATCATCTTGAAGTTATGCAGAGTGGTGAAGTTTCAAAATCAATTATCATACACCTTCACATCATACAAATGTACCTGCTCTGCAATGAAAACCTCATCCACTGGTGTAAAAAGCCAGATGTGCCAAAGGAGGAGGTGATGGAGAAGCTGCACTGTCGAATGTCCTGAGAGCTGCCGTGGGAGTATGCAGCAGGTAACAATTAGTGTTCAGCAGGTCAACCCACCAGACACGTGATTCCCTGGCACGGAGCCCCACCTGGTAAGACTGTGGGGTCACCAGCTGTGGAAAACAGCTGCTTCTGACTGTAATTTCTCACATGAGCCACTTCATGTCTTCCCCAGTAACAGCTTTGGGTTTGTTCCCACTGCTTGTGTGTTTATCTCATGAAAATATTCTATCTACTGGGCACAAATCTAGCTGTGGATGGTCAGGAAGATGATGCTTAAGCTGTATAATTTTGATGAATAGAAATAGTACTAGGATATTTTACAATACTCAGGCTGACACGGGATTCTCAGTTACAAAGACGGCCTTTTACACAGACAGCTACTTTGGACTCCAGAACAAATTCAGAACAGGCTGGTTGCTCCTGGAGACAATATCTTGTTGCCCCTAGAGACAAACACACAAGGCCATTTTCCCAGGTGCTGTTTATTGCTGATTCAAGGCCAGAGTTGAAAAAGAGTTTAGACATAACTCCATTCCCCTGCAGTAGTGGACCTTTCTGCACGTACTCCCCAACCTTGAGGCTAAGCCAATTGTTTACTGTCTGGGAACCCTCACCAACTTAGAGCTACGTGCATGGGTCAATGTGACATTCCTAGACTAAGAGAAACAATGTGACTTATCTTGGATTTTGAGAATTGGTCAGGCCTTGAATATTTAACTTACAATTGTACAGAATTTGGCTGTGGGAGAGCAGAGGCAGCAGAGAATCAGCGGCGATGCAGAGAGAGAAAGAGAGAGGAGCGGTGTTGAGAGAAGGTGGCTGTGGAGACAGAGAAGTGTGGGAGATGAAGAAGCATTGAGAGAAGGGTGAAAGATTGAGTGAACAAGTGTGAGAGCAAGTGTGGGAGTGAGAGTGGGTGCGTGTGTAAAGAGATATGTAGCAGTATGTAAAGAGATGTAACTAAATGTAGACATATCTAACTGAGCAGGAGAGAGATGTATGTATGTAAAGAGAGATTGTCAAGAAAGAGAGATTATTTAGGTTGAAGTAAAAGAGAAAGCTACTGTCAGAAAAGCGTGTGCTTGTTCCTTTTTCTTAGGTTACCAGCAGAATGTGTGTGTTTCCTTATTTATTCCTCAGATAGAAAAGTCTAGCCCCCTGCCACCTTCGTGAATTTTCTTATTCACTCTGGTGCTGGTCCCTCCAAAGTCAACTACTTCTGTCCACAGCTATATGTGTGCCAGGTATATGAAATATTTTTACGAGATTAAACACACAAGCAGTGGGGATATGCCCAAAGCCAAGCAGCTCTCAGAAAGAATGCAGCTCATTGACACTAAAGCTGATGGCTGAGCAAGGAGGCAGAAACTGAAGCAAGAAGAACAAATGGTGCCATGACACATGGGAAAGTGTGGCACAACACAGACGTGTGTTCTCCGTACAAGAGGAGGTGGGAGTTTTCAAGGCTGACTGGTGTTGCCCATGCAGCTGACATAAAATGTTGCTAATGCTAATGGAAACAGTCCAGCACGATTTACCAAAGCCATCTGCAGCTGTTGAGCTGGAGTGAACTAGAAAGCAATTGCGGGAGGAACCCGCGAGGCCTCGTACTCCTGTGTGTGAGAAAATGCATATTTTAAAACTTCTATAGATGCACAATTTTCCTCTAATGTGGCAATTTTTACTTTCCTTTCAAGTTGTTTCAGATGTAAGGAAACTATGGCAAATCCTATCATTCCAGATGCCAGTCTGGAAGTCTGCTTTCTCCATTCTGAGGAGGTATTGGCTCTTATTTCTAACATGGACACCTTTTAGGAAACTACATCCTTTCATCCTTCCTCCCAGTGCTGAAATAGGACATGTTATCTGTGTGGTCATAGGAGTCGTGCAGTGTTCTGGAATGTTTAAGGCCTTGCTTTTAGGCCAGGAGTGGCAATGTCCCAGGCATCCAATGCAAAGAGCATCCGAAGCTGGCCATGAAGGGTACAAGCCACAGCTTCTGCAGCCAGTGTTTAGAAAGCAAGCTGAAAGAGTTGGTGGCACATGAGAATATCTCCCTGGCAGAGGCATCTCCTACTGTGGAGGAGGTAATGAGACACCTTCCACTTGGGGACTTCTCCCTGGAATATCACCTCCTACTGGGGACCAAGTGTTGAGGGGACATTTATCATATAGCCCACCATAAATAGCCCAAGTATCACAGTAGTTTGTAGGGCAAAGGTCCGGGCCAAATCCACAAAGAGATGAAGTTCATACTCAGCCTAAAACCCAAGAGGCTGCCAAGGACCCATAGAGCATCCAGGGATAGTCCTGGTGAGCCCAGAACTCATTGGTTCACCAAGTTGGATTTTATTACATTACTTTGGTGTGTTATGGGTTCCCTTTCTTCTGGGGTGAGTAAGTCTCTCTCTCTCTCTCTC
>LOEQ01000196.1:413982-441547 GCA_001685075.1 Bramus lutescens | reverse complement strand
TTTTGAGGGATGGGGTTTGCAGAGAGAGGAGGGAGGAGGAGGGACTGAGGTGGAACTTCCACCTGAAAGTTGGCCTAGGGACTAGAGATAACAGGATTCCCATAAGACAACAAAGAGGACCTTAAGAGAAACATACATGGATCTACACAGGAAGGAGAGAAAGACAAGATCTCCTGAGTAAATTGGGAGTGTGGGGGTGGTGGGAGAGGGTAAAGGTGGAGAGGGAAGAAAGGGAGGGGAGTGGACAAAAATGTATGCTCAATAAAAAACAATTAAAAAGAAAGAATAAAAAAGCCAGATGATAGCATTGTGTCCTACCAGCATGACATTTAGCAGGGAGGCAATGAGAGGAAGCTGACCAATGGGATTCTCTCCTTCTCTGTCATCCTCCTGACCACAACTAGCCCCAGAGCTGGCCTTGAAGCCAGTTATAGCTGATCAGTCAACTACAACCCTAAACCATACAAAGGAAATGAGCTCTCGAAGCTGAAGGAAGCTCAGCCCAGCTGGTCCTGTGACCTCTCAAGAAAGGTGGCAGGAGCCTGAGGGAGTGTACACACAGCTCCGTGCTGAGGCCATCTGGAGTGCTTGTGTGCCTGAGCAAAAACACGGTGGCATTTTGTATCTTGGTGGTGGTGGTGGTCAGTTGACTGGTTTTTGGTTTTGGTTTGAGCAAAGCCCAGGTCTCACTTGCTGGCACTAGGAAAGAAGTGTAGGGAAGGTAAGAGACAGCTACCGATCTCTGTAGCATTTTGCCAACCTAAATGATAATCAGAGCGACATTCTTCAAAGAATAACGATATTGATTTGGAACAAGATGTACACTGCAGTGAGAAGATAGAAGCCACAGTAAACCATAGATTTTTATTAATTGAGATGAAAGGAAAAGTTTAAAGACAGAAGGAGAGACATTTAAATAAGTTGCTTGAATAGAAAGTTCAATGGCTGTGTGGACCACAAGCAGGAGCTGGCGTCTGTTGGTACTGTCCTGCCTGGGCATGTGTTCTGCCTGGAGCATCTTGTCTGAACTGTAGTCTTAATGAGCTTTAAAGACAAGCTTTGCTGTCCAGCTCTGTGCTTATGTGTGTGCTGTGGGACTCACAGGATGTTTGTAGCATGAGGGGAATTTCTCAGTGCCTCAAGTGCATCCTGGACTTTCGTGGCCTCTAACAGGAAAGCAGGAGTCCCTCTCACGTCAGCATTTTCTGGCTCTTTGTCTGACTGCACCTAACAAGAATAATAACATCTTTCTATGAGACATCACACTTCCTAGGAGACGTCATTGAGAGACTGAATCTGGAGTTGGTTCCTTCCTGAAATTAAGAGTCTGGGAGCATAGGCTTCTGAGTCCAACTATTCAGCAGACTGAGGCAGGAGATTTAAGCAGGCCCGTCTGGCCTACAAAATGAGTTAAAGGCCAGCCTGAACCTTTAATGAGATCCCATCTCAAAACAACATGTACAAAGAGGGCAGGGATGTAGCTCAGTGGTAGAGTGCTTACCTAGCACGTGTGAGGCTCCGAAAATAAATAAAAACCCTCCTGAAGATTCTAGACCAGTGGTTCTCAACCTTCCTTATGCCACAACTCTTTAATAAAGTGTCTCATTTTGTGGTGACCCCCCCAACCATAAAATTATTTTGTTTCTAACTCATAACTGTAATTTTGCTACTGTTGTGAATCTTAATGGAAATAATCTGATGTGCAGGATATCTGATAGGTACCCCCGTGAAAGGATCATTCAACCCCCAAAGGGGTCATGACCCACAAGCTGAGAAGGGCTAGTCTAGAAGTTGAGAAAGAAAAGTCCTTCTGCCTATGAAACCCGCATGAGCAGGGCAGCTTCCTGGAGCAACAAGAGCCGGGCTAGGCACCAGCATGGATTTTTAGCTCATGGTTGAGGAACAAGGTATTCTTGAAAACAGCGCTGGGGTAGCAGAAAGTGGTTCCATTCTCAGAATTCTCCAGAAATTACCTTATTACTGGGAGCTTCCATTGGCAAGACCCTCAGACTCAGTAGCAACCAGGGCAGTGGCGATCATCCCTGGCCCATGCAGAGACTGGGGAGTACCGCGAAACAACTCTTCCGAAGCAGAGATGAGAAGAACATGCAGGGGCAGCCAGGGGCAGGAGAGACCCCACTAAGCATTAGGCAGATGTTTGTAATCCCAGCTTTATTTGAGGGAGAGGGAGAATGTAGTATAAAGGGTGTTTTTAATCAAGGTGGCTGCCCATACACTCTGGCCATGGAGAGCCTAGAGATAGAAAGCCAATCTGAAGACTGGGTAGTATCTGTCCAGGGTCTGAAAAGATAGTTCATAAAGTTCAGGTAGTTCATAAAGATTGTTTGGATTTGGGTAAACCAGAGTTGATGGGTTTAACTAGGATTTGGTGACCATGTCTGAAGGTGAGATCGTTGAGTTGTCCTTCCCCTGGTTCTGTTTACGTCTAGGATGGGCATATGTATCTCAGTGGCAGAGAACTTACCTGGTGTGTGTGAAACCTCTCCACTCAAATGCAGACACACAGACAAACGAAACTGACCTGTGCTGGTTAGGAGCATGAGCTGCCTAGTCCAGTGCCTGGAGCAACGTCAGCTTCCTTCCTGCGTGCCAATTGGCTCACTGCCTGCCAAGAGCTCCACTGGCAATGTGGGCTGCTGCTTGCTGCTCTGCACAGCGGATTCCTCTGTTTCTTTATAATGTGCCCACCCCTACACCACTTTAGAAAGGAAAGGTAGAGAAAGATTTTACTCCATTGCCCACTGCTGGTCAGATACTAGGGAGCTGGGACTCTCAGTCCCAGCAGCTCTGGGGACTCCGGGAGGAAAGGAAGGAAGCTCTTAGGAGTGGGGGATCACTAAAGCCACATGTAGAAGGAAGCAACTTCTCTGTAGTCTGTAGTGCGACGGCAGATCCATTCTGAAACCTCTTCCATTGGACCACCTCCGGGCATCCCTCTGCTGCCACTCCAGAGTACTTGTCTTGTGGCCAGCATCTCCCAGGCTCCAAGTGAAGGAATCACATGCAGAAGAAAATGAGGTTGATAATTTAAATTGCTTGTTATACCAGACTTTTACTTAAAATTCAGGAGCTGGTCCTAACATCCATCTAACAAAGAAGTAAATTGAGACACCAAGAGGATGGCTGTCTGTTTAATATGATTGAACTGCTGAATGATGGAGCCCAGATTCCAGTTCACGTCTGTCTAACTCCAGTGCAATTTCTTTTTCAGACAGTAATGTATCCTGCCCATGTTGTATTGATTTATGTGTTACCCCTGCTGGGATTGCTTGTGCTTTTAAAAGAAGGAGTCTGAAGAGAGGATGATGGAAGATGAATACAACAGATGACTTCCTGTCCTGAATGTGTACATCTTCACCCACGACAGAATAATGACATTCCCAGAGTTTGGGTCTTCCTTGCAACAGATTATTTTCCCCCTTTGCTACCCTTGATCCAGCAGCAATGGCTTCTGGGTACATATTTTGAATTTTTTAAACAAAGTCAACTTTAGGGATGAAGAAATGGACTGTATTGAAGGCATTTACACAACTGCAAGTCAACATACCAAAATAAGATTAACACACACACACACACACACACACACACAAATAAAACAAAACAAAAACAAAAGCAAGGGCTAGAGAGATTTCTCAGTGAGTAAGAATACTTGCTGCTCTTTCAGAGGATATTAGTTCTATTCCTAAAACCCATTTCTGATGGCTCACAATCTCCTGTAATTCCAGCTCCAGGGAATCTAATACCTTCTGAAATCTTCACAGACATCTATGTACACAGACACACAGACATACAAGATGCAGGATTCCCCCCTATATACTGTGAATATGTTTTATTACCATTGGCTTTGGCCTATGGTAGGACAGAATATAGAAAGGCAGAAAATCCAAGCAGAGATAGAGGAGGAAAGAAGGCAAGGTCAGGGAGACGCCATGTAGCTGCTGAAGGAGAAAGATGCCAGAACCTTAACAATAAACCACAGCCTCGTAGTGATACACAGGCTAATAGAAATGGGTTAATTTAAGATATAAGAGCTAGCTAGGAATATGCCTGAGCTGCTGGCCAGACAGTGTTGTAATTAATACAGTTTTTGTGTGGTGGTTCAGGTCTGGGTGGCCGGGAAATGAAAGTGCAGTCTCCATTTACACATATGCACACATAAATAAAAATAAATATTAAAAAGAGGGTTAAAACATCTGGGCAAGAACCAATACCTGCTGTGCCAGAGGACCACTGCAACATCTCTGATACCATTACACATTATTACACTCTAGCACATTCCACCCGCCTGTCCTCATCATCAGCTGAAGCATCATGATTGAAACAACCATACATTTAACAACACATTTCAGCCTGGTCACTTTAGGAAACCTTTCCCTGGTTATCAAATGGTTTTCACATGCTTGATGTTTTAATCACCCTAAATTTGAAAGCTCCCTCATTTAAGCCTCTTCTTTCTGGAGCTACCATAACAATGTACCACATGCTAGCCTGCTTATAACAACTAGAACAACCAAAGTCTGTCCAGGATCTAGAGCCAGAAGTCTGATACAAGGTGTTGTAGAGCCATCTTCCCTCTGGGGGCATCAGGTAAGACCACCTCTAGGCTTCGCTCCTGCTTCTGGTGTTGCCAGCAATCCTTGGCATTCCTTGGCTTTATGGCTGTATCACTTCTAAAGCTACCTCTAACTTCACCAGGCCTTCTTTTTTACCTGTGTGTCTGAGCCTGTGTCCAAATTCCCCTCTTCTTATATGGACAGCAACCTAAGCTCCAGCATCTCATGGTAACTACATTTGCAAAGACTTTACTTCCAGAGTAGGTTGTATTCATGGGCACCAGAGGTTAAGACTTCAACAGATCTTTTTGGAGAGCATAGTTAGATTCAACAACACATGAGACTGAATACCCATGTTCCATATGGCAGTTATGGCCATATCTACAAGCAATCAAAGCAGCTGTTGTACAGCTGTTTCCTCTGAATTTGAAAAGTATTTCCTGGGATTGGGGTAGAGGGTTCATAAGACATAGGATACAAATTGACAAGATTCTGGAAGTTCATGAAAGTTACAAAATTGAAAAGCCCCTCCCCCCAAATTATAACAACAGGAAACAGTTGCTGGGAGAGAGGACTCTCCAGTGAAGCTGACTGCAAATTGTGAGTCATTACCCACAATGTAGTGGGTTTCTCTGTAATGGAGTTGCCTGCTGTTCAGCCATGCTACCAACGGTAACCAAAATAAACTCATTAGGTGGACAAGCCAGATTTGCACGGGAGCGTGTCTTTAGTCTGTGGTGTGAGCCCATCTAGGGCGAATAGATAGCTTGTGTCTTCTTCTTAGGACATGCCACATGACAGTCACTGTGTTTGCTATCATGTCACTACTAAAAGCAGTTTGTAGTGACTGTCGCCTTGGTTGGTGGTGATGAGACTCTGGAAGACCATGACAGCATCCTTCAAGCCCTGGTGTGGGTGGCTCCCTTACTGGTGTATAAGCTGACTCCTGTTGGGAAATCACCAGCCCATTCCCTTGACCCAGCGGGGGACTGTCCCCCTGACCATGGTCTTGGGCTCACAGGGAAATGGTCCCACTTCTTCTGAGTCCACAATCCACAGACATGTAATGTTGGCCTGTTTCCAGCATCGCTCCATGCTCACACTTCTCCTCCCATCACCCCCTGCCAGTTGGAAATAGGGATACACAGGCATCTCACAGGGCTGCCAGGCAATTTAATTAATGTTTGTAAAGCACTCTGAGGTCCTCAGATAAAAACTGCTGTGTAAGTGCAAAATTATTATTAGTTCTCAGCCTCCTGTCCCTTGACTTCTGACATGAGCCTTTGTTGTTCCTGAATGGGAGACGCTGAGGGGCTGTCCAGCTGGCTTTGGGGGAGACTTGGGCAAGTACATACACATTTACAGATGGTTTTTCCCCCTTTGAAAGAAAGCATTCCAACTCTGTGGGGCGTCGCAAAGCTCTTGAGTGTGTGAATTTCTCTCTCTTGCCTCTGGTAAGTATTATAATCTGCAAGAGTAGATTGTAAACAGGTACTTTGGCAAAGCATTGGGGGAAAATGGTCAATTGGAAGAAGTAGTCCCTCTTACAAAGAAGCAAAAACAATATCCCTTTCACATGCAGAATCTAAATGAGCCAGCAAGTGAGGTCCAGTTCCTCTGCCTGGAGGGATGCTGTATGTGGATACGCATTGAGAGGAGAAGAGAATGGAAGACTTGCTTTGGTACCCGACTTCTGCCTCCTTCCCTCACCCTAACTTCTCAGGAAGCATGGAAACAGATCTACCCAGCCTAGATGATGTTTTCCTGGTAGTCCCGCGTGACCTAATCGTGCTCTGCCTGGAGTCTCATGGGGAGAAAGAAATAAAGAAGAGGCAAGGAGAAGAGAGGTGTACAAGCGAAATGCATGGACACGGACGGACAGAGGGGCTGTGCGTGATTTGTGAAGGTCTGAGCAGTGAGTGATGCTGGATGCTGTGCGGTTGCGCTGTGTTTTCCTTTCTCCATCACACATTCATACTCGTTCCCCAGCACAACCCGTCACACAGCCCAGAAGGTGTCAATGGGTTTATCATCATACTTTGTTGGTGTGTTCACTCTGATTGGGCTACTTTTAAAAATTAAAGAGTAATTGCACAACATGGAATCAGCTGGGCAGAAATGAAAAGGCAGAGAACCAAGAAGGAATCTAGTATTAGTTATATGATTGAAAATACACACACACACACACACACACACACACCAAAAGAACTCAGATGATACATGCTGCCTTCTAGAAGACAGCTGGTCAGGCATAATATATAACATGTTATATAAGGAGAATGGACACTAGGCATATTTTTCTAGGACAGAAAAATTGAAGTGGGAGTAATGAGGGCTAAAGCCAGCTTGAAACATATCATCAATGGAAGGCTTCTTAGCATGAAGAACTGCTGGGAAACATAGCATGTTCTGTGCCCTCAGATGATTCAGCTATGTACAGGTAAAATTGGAAAGAATGACTACTTTCCCAGTCTATTTTGTTTTAAAAGGGAAAGGAGACTTTAATTTAAAAACACACAGAGACAGACAGACACACAACACACACACACACAGAGTTGCAACACCTAGGTCTCATATTGACACTGAAAACCGAGGCCAGAGACGTGGCTCCGTGGATAAAGGCACTTGTCACCAAGCCTCACAACGTGAGTTCAAACCCCAGGATCCATTTGGTGGGAGGAGAGAACTAGCTCCTGAAACTGACCTCTGACCTCTGATTTCCACATGCATGTCAAGGCATGTACATGCAAACATACATATACAATAAATAAATAATCTTTTCAAAGGTCCCCATCTTTCCTGTCCTTTCTACTGATGCTACACCGCTCTGAGCTTCCAGCCTGCCCAGTGGTTTTGATACCACACATCTCCCCCAGCTCCTTTGTTTACTCTTCACCTTGTTTTCCTGGCTATTATTCCCAAATGATCTGACAATGTGACCCCACAACTCTGGATCCATCAGTACTGTGCCATAGCTCTAACCATCCGAGATAATGTGCCTGCCATTCACCTCCGCTTTTTCCTTACTCCATCTGGGATTGCCTGCATAAGTCTCCACCTCCATACCTCTTCCCGCCCTCTCCCTTTGTCTTTACCTCTATGTGTATATGTGTATGACTGTCTCTGTCTCCCCCCCCTTATGCACACACACACACACACACACACATTTTTTAACACTAAATATTAGGTGTGAAACACTGGAGCCAACCTGCTATCAAATTTTAATAATGTTTCTAGTTAGGTCTATCTAAAGCAGCAAGGGCAACCCTCCTCCCTGGTCCCCACACGCTAGCTCTCACGCCTATGGAGAGTTTATTTCACTGTGTGTTAATTCTCAGAAGGCAGCATGCGACACCCAGCAAGACAATTTACTCCTTTTAATAAAACAAGCTTACCATAAATTTGTGGGCACTGGCCTTACTTCTACTCCCCGTTCCTCCTTTCTTATTTTCCTATCATCTGAACATTGCTAGACACCGAGCCCCTCCATGGACACCCTCACTCAATCCTCAGAACAATAACAGTTCTAAATCTCCTGATTGAGGTGGCACAGCTTCAGATGGATGAGAGGCCTGAGTCTCTCGATGTGATACGAAATTGTCTTGTGCCTTTGGAAAGCACTGGACAACAGACCTGAATCCATTCCAAATGATTCTGCAACTTTGACAGACACTTCGTACGTATTCATCTTCACAAAGGGCCTCTCCCTGTGATGCATTTACAGCCACCACTAGCATTTTGCATACCTCTTTCCTAACAGCTTAGGGGTTAGGTGTCTAAACCTCAGATAAAACCCAAAGAATCCCAAGATCAGGGCCCCCAACTTCACACATCATTTAGAAGAAGATCCTCCCTTTCAGTCCCTCCCTCCCCTGTGGTCACACAGGTGGGTCAGCTAACCTTGTATTAGCTAGTAGGGATTCAGTTCCAGGATGGATCTGGTAGACTTTGGAAGAAGGAATGCTGTGTCACAGAGGTCTGCCAGCCATATGCCTCTGTCCCCCACCCCTGCCCCAGACTCAGGAAATCAGCCAGTCCTTTCCCAATACCATTTCCACATTCTTATTCCCCAATAAGCATTCAAGCACACAACCCAAAGTCTGAATCATTATAAAGACAGCAGAGAACACTCTTCTCACATGCACACCTTTAATAGCATGAAAGTGGCGAGGAAGAGGCAAACACTGGGTCAGCTCAACATTGCTTTTCACTCTCATGTTAGTGTGGGTGATGTACACATTATCAAAGGGACAACATTTCTTTGGGAGGCAAATGAGGAAGGGGACAAGTTCAGACAATGTCACATCAGTGCAACATCTGAGACCTCTCTCCTGCCATGGCCCAGTGGCTCCCATAGGTCCGTATCTTCAAAGACTTGTGATTGGTCCTTCAAGAACAAAACACAGAGCCAGTCTCCACATTTCTCAGGAAGAGTTCACACAGAAGACATGGTAACGTCCTGTCCTCTTTATAGCTTTCTTTGGATTGATGGGAAAGGTGAGACACGATCAGCATTCTCTACCTCCCGAACTCTAGGATATCAACAAGAATAACAGCCCATGGGGTTGCCACTGTGTACAGTATCTTCAGCTTTCCCAAAGCATTTTTTGCACCCATTTTAGTCAACCCAGACAGAAACCATCTGGTTTACAAGCCAGAAAGTGAAAGCCACAAGTGACTCATCCAGGATCATACAGTCAGGCTTGGACAATTACGACCAGACTTCGGGTAGTACAATCCATGGTCCACACTTTCCAGCAGGACACTGTACAGTGCTTCTAACTTGTTGTCCCTATTCTGAGGGACACTCTCCACATTCACTCAGACTGCTTGCCAGCTTGCAATGCTATCCAACTAGACAATCATTTTTTTAAAGAAAAAACACTTCTTTGAAAAACATGAAAATTCTTCTCTTACAAGTACATGTAGATTAAAAAAAATAAATGTGGCATCCCTCTGTATTGCCGCTTTATGGATGTCTTTCCCAGATGAAAAGGCCCTGCTGAGGAGCAGTTCATTGACCTCTCATTTCTATGGACACATAATATTCCTTACTAATAGCAGGACCTTCGCACTGGGAAATTATTTGCTAAATCTTTCCCGCTGGCTCACAGCTTGGCCTGTCAACTTCTGCCAGATATGAGACATCTGGACTGGTGCAACAAAACAGGACAAATTCAAAGAGCTGTATCCCAGATGTAGACGAGGACAGCTGATCTTGGGAGTCTGCTACAAGACTAGCTCAGAGTGTTCAAATTTCCCATGTCCTTGCTCCACCTGCGTCTCACCATAGCTTTTACATGACTGAAAAGCATATAAGAGGTTGACCAGATAGCCACATGAAACACTAAGCTGACAGCCATAGAGAAGCAGTGATGGCCCCATGCTTCATGATCATGTGATGGTGCTCAAGACCCTGTGGCAGGAAGTAGTGTGGAACCCACTGTCAGGTGAAGGACGTCAGAGGAAGGTTGCCATCTGAGGGTGGGGCTCATTCTTCTCTTGTCCAGGTAGCATTCAGGCACACTGATCTGGTATGCGCTTGGCTTTGTAAAACCCAGCAAAGACCCTACTCATACTGTTTCTGTCTTGGGAAGGGTCACTGGCCCCGAATGCTTGCTTGGGGAGGTGACTGGAAGAAAAGCTTGTTCTGTACCAGGTTTAGAAATATCTGGAAAAATACTCTGTAGTCGTGCAAACTTCTGTAAAAAGCAAAATGAAAAGATTCGAGAAATAAGTTATTGGGAAAACTTGGCGGTTGTCACACCATCCCCCAAGAGCTGTCTGGGAACCTCATTTTGGAAGCACTTCTTATACTCACCACCCCACATTCTTTACAAACTGTAAGTACCACTTTCCTGATGTTTCCAAATCTCACCAGGATTTCCAACTGCAGTGCTCTCTAGCTCCTACTGCCCCAGAATCTGGAAAGCCAGTTCCTGTGGAAGCAGACAGCTGCCAGCAAGAAACCAGAGGCAGCCATCTTGAATGTACTATCTGACCATCCTAGTTATCTTCTTATGAACAGACAACACTGTTGACCAGACTGCAAGCTCTAGGAGGCAGGGGACATAACCACCATGTCTATCCTATGCAGTGGTTGGCTGGATGGTTTGTACACAGTAGGTTCTCATGGAGGTCTTTTGCTTTATTTGTACATATTTGCTTTTTATTTGAAAACTATTTTAAATAAAGCCTCTATTTTATTTAAAGCACACTTATGAAAAGCTATATATTTATTGATAGCACCACCAAAAATACATACACCTTAAGAACCCTCTTCAGATTAACTAATGTAATCATTCTTTGAGAAATTGATAACATCCAGAAAAAAATCTTAGTATATTACTTAATAATTCATTTCAAAGTCATGAATATTGCAAAAATACACTTTTTCACCTTTGCCTGATTGTGGAACACCAGTATTTCATTTTGTTCTGGTTTTTTAAATAAGCTCCTGACTGAAATATTTATTCACTTATAATAATTTTATATAGTTATGGGATATGATGTGATGTTTATTGATTGGTTTTTAGAATAGAAATCAGAAACAGAAAAAGGGACAGGCAGCTGAATACAAGGACATGGTAGATGAGATGACAATAACCAGCCCTGCGATGTCTCCGGGGTGAGTCTATCCTGCTCCCTGTGTAGTTAGCTAGTCCTTCTGGTGGCCTTGGGACATTTGGAGACGATTGTTTCCCAGTTGGGCAGAGTCCCAGATGGCCCTGTTCCATGAGGGCCATGGTCAGTCCATGTGAATAGCCAGGCAAAAATGGGCTTAAGGGGCTTCCAGCTGGAGCCTATGACCAATAAATAGCTAAAGGTCATGTCAGGAATGCCCCAGTACTGCCAGGCACCCTCGACTCCAGAGGACCTTTTGGGTACCCCAGTGTTTTGACTTCTTAGGATCAAGTCTTAAAAAGGATGTGAAGTACAAAAATATAAGCAGATCCGCTAAGAGAAAGCAAGCCCAGAGCAGTATGATCAAAACTGCAAGAGCAAAGCCTCTGCCCCAAGGTGGTAGATGGAGACATTGTGATCACAAATCCTTTAGGTCTCCATGGGATTCTTCAGCTTTCCTACATAACCCCACCTAATGTTACACAGGCTTGACACAACGTTGGTTCCACGTGTCTCACTAAACCAAAAGCAGGCTGGAGGAATCCCAGGGCACTTCCCAGCATGGAGACCTCAAACGTCCAGCCTTCAGTGGATGAGCTTTCAACAATTCACACTGTCTACAAAACCTACAGGAATCAGTCGGACCCCAGGGACCACGTCACAGCCATAGATGTTTTGAACAGATACTTACGCAAGTGAAAATGATGAGCGTCAGGTAGAAAATGACCAGAGAGAAGAGCAGCACAGCTTCGGCCCTGTACTTCCTGAAAGGAGATTCTGCAGCTTCCTTGGGGCATCCTTAAGAAAGAAAAGGAAGCTATAAAGACATTGAAGGACTATTCTACCCTGCTCCACTCCTGCTTCCTCTAGTCCTAATGTGCCCATCCCCACGCTCAGTTCAGGAAAGACCGGTTGTGGTGGCAGTGACTGAAGTCTTAAGTGGTTGCCGTCACATTGCTCTGGCTGTATGCCCGCTGGATGAGTGGGATGTTTGCTGAGCTTCCAGGGCCATGAACTACCTTAACTTCTTGTGACTAGGTGAACTCTTAGGTTAATGACCTCAACTTAAGGGCACTCAAACTAGAAAATTAAACTGGGAATCTGCCTGTTCTTGTACAAGAAATCCAGAGCTTTGTTTTATCTGTCTTCTTGAGACAGGGTATCACGCAGCCCAAGTTGGCCTTGAACACACCATGCAACAGAGGTGACTCAGTGCGCCTTGATCTTTCTGCCTCTCCCTTCTTGGTGCCCAGATTATAGGCATGTGCTCCCATCCCTGGTTTTTATTGGCACTTCAAACTGAACCTAGGGTTTCCTGCATACACACTCAGCATTCAACTATTCCCAGTCTCTCAACTGTGGTTCTTAGAGCAGGCCAGCAGCATTGGGTGGAAGGATGGGCCCTCTCAGGATGTTTGAGGCCATGGCTATGACACTAGAGGAGAGCAGAAGGGAGGCCCCAATCAGGAACAGTTGGGGAAAAGGGCCATGTCCCATTCAGACACTAGCTGATGCTTGGCTTGCGCTGCAGTGAGGTTGCCAATGGGCTTGGCTCACCGCCTGGGCAGCGACAGGCAGCGGGCAGACGATTCCAAGAAATTGTTCCCTTGAGTCTTATGGAGCTGAGATTAGATTCCAAACTGTAATGCAGTGGTCTAGGAAAAGATTCTCATGAGGGTCTATAACTCAATGGAAAAGGTTGAGAGGCATTGTTTTAGGGATCCCTAACAACGACTTAGTATTCTGTCTACCTCAGGCATTGCAATATTAAATTATGTAATATTAAATTAAATAGTAAATTACCTAGTGTAATATCTCATTAAACTTAACAACAAACTCAACATACAGATGTTACTGGCCCCATTTGAGAGATGAGGCTTGGATTAAAACAGTGGCAAAACCAGCCACACACTAGTGACTGTCAGTGTTAACATCTGAGCTCGATCAGAGCAATTCATTCCAGTCTGACCCTTAACTTGGAGGCAACACTGTGTTAGAAGACAAGATGGAAGGCAATCTGCTATGCTCTTCACTTCCTCTCTGTCCCTCAGAACTCTCCCTCATTGGGCTATTCTCATTTCTTATCCATTTGAATATTTGTTGAGGGCCTACTGTGTACTGAGAAACACAGAACAGAGAGACTAGCTTGTCCCTGGGGAAGATGTATATTTAGCTACTCCATTCATTTCATGGCAAGTGGACAATGTGTCACAAAGACAAGCAAACCATGGCAGAGGGCTGGATGTTGAAAAGGGTGTAAGGTCTTTGTGTCTGAGGTGGGGGGGGGTAGCAGGGAGCAAAGTGCAAATGCTGGCTGGCTCTTTAAAGAGCTCTCATAGTCTTGGGATATGAAGATTATTAACTTAGTTTGAGGATACGGGACATGAGGAAAATCTAACTGTAGTGCAAAACCAGGGCCTGAGAGACAATATGTTTGTCATTTCTGGCCTTAGTGTCTGCAAATGTTGGGCAAAAGTCAATGCATAGATTAAGACACATTGAGAAAAAAAAATTATGCTGTTCTTCAGAGAAATTGGTTTCCAACCAAGATGTTTTCCTAAGCTGCGGGGTCAGATTCTGGAAGAGGAGAGACTTTAGGGCACACAGAAAGCACACCCCAGTCTGTGGGAAGAAAAGCCAAGTGAGCTTACCTGTCACTTTCAAAGCCACAGTGCCACTGTAGTTGCGCTGTCCTCCCAGCTCCTGCAGGGCACACCTGTAGATGCCAGAGCTGCAGACAGTAGTGTTCTGGATCGTCAGGGAGTAAGACCTTGTCCTAGGCTCCTCGAAGGAGTCGTTTTGCCTGCTCTGGGGGAGCTCCAGCCTCTCATTGCCACCTTCTGAGAGCTGTGAAGAAGCAACAAGGAGTCATAGTTACTGATAGACTGACAGGAAGGTCTCACAACTTGTTTTCATGAATCCATCAAGAGTGCATGCATCGAGGGGAGAGGAGAATCTACAAAAACCTCTCTCGGGCTCGGTTCACTTTGAAACAAGATCAGAATGTGATCTGTGATTGGGGCACCAGTGATCCAGCCTCTACCCTGCAGGGGTGGGCAAGTCACCTGGGGACCACGGCACAGTGTGCATCACTCTGGGTTGGATTTTATTCTTGTTCCCTTTTAATTTTTATTTTGGCTTTTGTTTTGTTTGTCTGTTTCAGATGCTAAATCATCAACTAGGTGGTTCTTAATTTTGGATGCCAGTCTGTTTCTTGGAAAACTTCCTAAATCTCTTAAAAACAAACAAAATGAAAACACTGCCAGACAACTCAACCAAACCCCAGGTACAGATGAGCAATGACCCATTAGCCAGCTCCTTCAGTGTTCAAGGACACAAACAACGTATAACTGACCATGTCTGTCTCTCTTCTAAGGCAGGAAGATGCTGAGGAGAATGGCATGAGGAGGTTTTATCAGTCATATCAAACTAAGAGGGAAGGACAGTAACAGACCATCCTGATGGACTAGATGCCAAGCCAGCCAAGCAATTTAATTTTTTTAATTTATTGTTTAAATTATATATTTTTAATTTCTCTTGGGCTATCTTAGAGATTCATATGTGGGTTGTTTTCAGTATCTTCTTCTACTTAAAGATTTGATGTACACCACATTCAATATCTACTTTTGTTTCCATACATCTCCTAGTGTGTACTGTTTGGGCATGCATGCATGTGCATGTTCAAGTGTGCAGGTGTGTGTGTGCACTTGCATGTGCACGTATGCATCTGTAGAAACATGGGGGCAACCTCAGCTGCATTCCTCAGGTGAGATACACTTTGTTCTTTGAGACAGGGTCTCTCACGGGCCTGAAGCTTTGTGTGTAGGCTCTCCTGACTGGTCCGTGATTCCCAGATCTGACTATAGCCCTGAGACTACAAGCATGCACCTCTGATTTGGCTTTACTGTGGGTTCTTGTGTCTCGAACTCAGGCCTTCATGATTGCAAGGCCTGAATGCGTTTCTAATCGGCTCTCACCAGTTGGTTCTGTCACCTAAACAGCTTTAGGGCCATCTAACCTTTTGACACCACAGCACACTGTTTACAAGGTTTACACTCAGAGAAATGTGCAGTTAATTTAAAAAAAAACACCAAAAATGCCTCATAATATTTTAAATAAATTTACAATTTTGTATTGAACCACATTTATAGCTATTCTGAGCCACATGTACCCTTCAGGCAATAGGTTGGCCACACCTTAATTAAAAGCTTCTAAAATAGCTTTTCAGTAACAGTAAAGCAGAACATTGTTTTCAGTGCTGGCAGGGAGTCAGCATCCCCAAACAACCTGGAACTGCCCCTTTCTGCCTGGCTGGAGACCAGTAGGAAGGCTTGGAACAAATGAAACCCCTACCTATCTCTACTGACATAACAGTGCCCAAGAGTCACCTCAGAGAAATGGACAGATTACCAGACTTCTCTATGCCAGCAGCTGAAACTGTGAACAGGGAATGTGCTGCAGTTCTTCGGCATTCAGAGGGGACTCTGGCAGGAAAATAGATAGCCGAGGGGTTGGGGAATCACTCTACAATAAAGGTGCACACACTCACTTATGTGTGTCTGCATGAGCACACATGCACACACTCAGGGTCTGTGGAAGCCAAGCAATGCACAGCCAGGTCACCCAATTCAGTCCCAGCTTTGAGAGCGCTGACATTCCTGTGAAGTGGACGACAGAGACATCTGCTGGCAGATTTATGCGCAGTCCCAGAATTACGCTGAAAAGAATGGCTCTTCTCAATCTGCCTGCAAACATAAATCCCATTTCTTGGCATTTTAAGTTTCTTACTAAATAATCAAGTCTCTCCAGGTGAAAGCTAAAATCTGGGGCCTTTGGAGGTTCAAAAATACAACAAGACTGGCACCGAGGACTTGGTTTAGCAGCAAAGTGCTTGCTGTACAAGCATGGGTTCCTGAGTTCAATCCCCAGCCCTGACATAAAACAACTTGAAGCGGTAGGCATATGTCCATAATCCCCATGCTGGATTAGTAACAGGGGGATCCATGGGGCTTGAGAGCCAGTCAGTTTAGTCAAACTGGGGAGCACTGGGTTCAATGGAAAACCTGTCTCAAAAAATAAGGCAGGGAGTGATTGAGTGACACCCAACAATGACTTCCTGTCTCCACACCCATGCATACACATGCACGGGAGCATGCTTAAACACAAAGCAACCAAAGGAGGTGGCTGAAGAGCCATCAGAGAAATAAAGAGCATTTAACTGATTCTAGGACAAGTAGAGGCAGTTCCTCATGACTTATGACTTTCCCCAACCACGACTATCCAGCAGCGCCGACCTATGTCAGCCGCCACGTAAGACCAGTCTGTGCAGTCCTGACCAATGCTCCACCCATCTCTTTTTTCTAAATCAACCCTTGATGGCAAATATTCTGCAAAAGGCTCTTAGCTGCGACCCACCCTCCCTTTCCTCCCAGGGAGCACCTTTCCATCAAGAGGGCCCTCTCTCGGTTCAGAAAAGTCCATAAGAAAGCCAAGATCAAACCAACAGCACTCCTGGAGCTGCTGTATAACCGACCATGCCTGTTTTGATAAAGCTAGCTGTTGGGACTCGGGAAGCCAGCTGATGGCAGAGACCAGAGCTGCTTGGCAATAGCCTTCTATCTATCTGCAAAGGAATTCATCTTGTAACAAGGCAGCTCCAACAGCAAGGAGGACACTTTGTGGTCAGGTTTCTATGGGCTTCCAAAACAATTCTAGCTATTCAATTCCAGTTGCTAGTAGTAACACAAAAGCCAGGTGAGACGGTGAGGACAGCAGGAAGAAATGAAGGGAGATGCAGAAAGAGGTTATGGGCACAATCGCCTGCCAGATTCTGCCATGCTGAGTCATCCCACCCATCAGTGGAGTTACAGTCAAACACCTCCTCCGCTCTCACGAGTCTCCTCGAAAGACCCTTTCTCCCTGGTGCCGCAGAGAACCAGTGCCAGAGAGCTAGCATAACCAAGAACTCTTCTTAATGAGTGACAGCATTCTGCTTGATAAGTAACCACAGTGGTATCACATCTTATCCGTGGGAATCGACCCAAGACTTTAGTGGGTTTCTGAAATCACAGGTAGAACTGAGGCTGTCTTTGGAAAAGCACAATGTTTTTTCCTATACATACTCACTAGGACAGTTTGGTTTCTAAACCAGGTGGAGGTTTTCTGCGCACATTTTCTGCCCACAAAATTAATACTTTTTCTTTCTCACTCAAGCATTGACGACACGCCATGATCATGATTTTGCAGTGCAAGGCAGGACAACAGAACAAGAAAGCATTTCTTTTCCCTTCTTCAAAATATCAGGATAAAGGATTCAGTCTTCCCATCGACCTCAGCAGGGAGCTTGTAGTCTCCTCTTTTCTCAGTAAGTCATCTGTTCCCTTAAAGGAAGCACTTTGTGGTTTTTCTTTGGCATATCCAAATCGCTAGCATCACCACTCTTGTGCATTGAGCCCATTATTAAGCAAAATATGGGAAACTTGAATGTAAGCAAGTGTATCTGATACTAAGCATATCTGACAGCCATGAAGACTGCTCATGAGGGAAGGCAGCTACACTGTGTAGCCAAGCTGAACGGAAGGGAGATTCACATCCCAGACAGGACAAGGTGTGAGGCTTTTACCACACTACTCGGAACAGCAAACAGCGTAAACCTTGCGAATTGTTTATTTCTGCAATGTTTCATTTAAAATGTTTAGACTACAGTTGGCCACAGGTCCTTGAGATGGAAAAAGGCGAAGTCATGGGTAAAAGGACACAATGGCCAGAGTCATACAGCACACCCGGGGGTATTTCATAGCCCTCTCCTCGTTCATGTTTGAGGTATTGCAATGTCTGCTGCCCTTTGTTTTGTCGTTTGAAGATATAACTATCCTAAGGATGGGGGCAGACAGACCTTTCTTTTTCCTGTGACTCTACCTGAGAAATACAGGATTTCCCCACTCCTGTAAAAGGAGCAACCATTTTTGTTTGTGTTAGGTGCTCAAAACCAGAGTGCAGCACTGTGGTTGCCCAGGAAACCCCTTATGTAAAACTCCAAATGATTCTCAAAAGACCCGTGGCCAGGCCCATGTCATCTTGCCATCTCAAATGAACCAGCAGTGACCAAAACAGCCCCGGGCGGTGAGGCAGGAGGGATGCAGACTCACAAATGGACCGGTCCCCTCTTTGCCTTATTCTCTGAATCCCTGTACTTATGAGCACTGGAACGGGCTCAAAATCAGCCACTGGCAAGAGCAGCTTTTCAAACATTCCAAGTCTAAAAGTGTTTCATTGCTTCTCTGCAAAAGCATTTTAGGAAATAGTAATTTCTAACAAAGGGAACCCTCCGATTCATTCAGAGCCGAGCATAATTGACGGGAACTGTTTAATGCGAGCTCTGCGATGCTAATATTGCTGTACAGCACGTGAAAGCACAACATAATTTGGGCAAATTAATTCCTCAAAATGCTCATTCCAACGCTCTTTTAAATATCCACACTCTGTGGATTAACTTTTATGCTGACAACTGAGCATTTTTTTATTGAATTAGAAAAAAAATATGCGACATCCAGTTTTGAGAAAACTCAAGGACTTTGGTTTGTCTTACGGCCTCCAATTTGAATAAAGGCCTAAATATGATATTCTTTCTCTAAGACAGACATTTGACCTTAAAGAAACCACAGACCTAAATTAAATTGTTTTCCCTTTAATTTGCCGAACATAACATCAAGCAAACACAAAGTACCGATTTTAAGAGCATGTGAATTAAAAAGCTTTTTAAAAAATAAATGATAGATAAATTTGAATAAGCACAAACAAAATCAATAATACTTGGATGGAACCCATATTTCAACTAAGAACTATTGCGGCAAATGTTTTCTAAAAACAAATTTATGTAGTTTTATTCAAATACATGACAATTAAACAGACTGGGCAGGGCAGCCTGTGACTCCAGCTACTCAGAAGACTGAGACAGGAAGATTGAAAGTTCAAGGCCATCTTAGCTAACTCAGAGAAACCTTGCCTCAAAATAAAAAGCATACGTAGGGTTTGGAAACTTGGGAAATGGCACAGAGGTCAAAGTCCTTGCTGTGCAAGTGTGAAGCTATGAGTTCAGGTCCCCTACCCACCTAAAAGTCCAGGCGTTTCTGTAACCCCAGTACTAAGAGTGCAGAGACGGGTGAGCGAGCTCAAGGGATTCACTGGCCAACAACAGGTCTAACTCAAATAGTGAAATTCAACCAATAAACCTTGTCACAAGAAAATAGAGGTGGGGAGTAATCAAGGCATCCTAACTTCACGCTCTAGCCTCTGCAAGCACAGGCACAGGCACACACACACCATACACACACACACACACCATACACACACAACACACATACACAACGACACACATCACGTGAACTTCCTAGAAATGACAAAATTTGTTTGCTAAGGCAAACAAGGAGCTTTGGTCACAAACTAGAGGCCTGAGATCATCAGATATCAGATTTGATAAAATTTTGGTAAAGCATGGTAGGAAAAGAAAGGTTTCTTTTGGAAGGAAAAGTAGCACAGAATTTAAATATTTCATTTACCAACTTGATAAGCCACACTGAAAGAGGGGGATGCCAAATGTTCAAAGATGTCATCGCATTAATCTGATGTATCCCAAGCATGCTGGAGCAGCTTTGTGTTAATTGCATTTCCTGTGCACTAACATTCTTGTACTTTGGTTTTAACTCAATTAAAGTGCTAATATAATCTCCATTCATCATAAAAACAGCTCTTTATAATGTGCAAAATAGTTTGGCTCTGAGTTTGATGTCATAATGAGGATAAAATGTATGAGCATTAATGTCAGGTTTTTTTCTGACTGTAGTTTTATTAGGAAAATGATTTTCTACTTTGAAATGTACAGGGTCTAACAGACAGAGTTGGATTTATGGCTGTTAACAAGAGTAATGAGTATAGCAGAGGTGGCTTAATTAAGAGGGTTGGCTTTGGAGTGGGGTAGAGTGGGAACCATTCCCAGCCCTACTACCAATTCTTCTGTTCTTGGCCAACTGGCTGAGCAGCTCGAGGGTAGTTTGTACCCATTGGGCCCAGGAATGAGTGACCACATCTTAGAAAAGTGGTGTGAAGATATTTATGGTGTTGCATGCCTACCGTAACTATGGTGGTAATCATATGCAAAGCCTTAAAGATGTTAATTTTTAAAAAATACATAGCCAAGGCTTAATTCAGCATGCTGAATAGTTCATTGCACACAGGAAGGATGCATTCTGAATAAATGAATGAATTTGAGAAATAATGAAAACGTGACAAGCACATTGGCTTCCAAATCAGAAGGACTGAAGTCAAGTCCGAGCTTCTCTGTTAGCTAATCGGGTCATTTTCAGTCGGTCACTTCATCTCTGTATTTCCTTCCCTTGTCTAGAAGGAATATGTTACAAGATATTTTCTCAAACAAGAAACACTCCTGGGCACTGTGGAGTTGGGAGAGTGGGGGAGAAGCTGTCACCATAACTGGTTGTTTTCCCCTCCATCCACAGACTTTCCTTCCTTCCGGTTCATCCTTCTTGGCTGATTTTTCACTAAAACTGTCCTAGAAACCTCAATCCATTGCTCTAGAAAGAAATCTCATGTTCAAGTGGTGTGTTTGTGAGTGTGTATATGGTGTGTGTGTGCAGGTGTGTGGTGTGTTGGTATGTGTTCATGTGTATGCATGTGTGTGTGTGTTCATGTGGGCGCATGTGCATGTGAAGACCAGAAAACAGTCTCAGTTGCCCCTTTAGGCACCAACCAATCTTGTTTCTGTTTGTCTTTCCAGATAGAATCTCTTACTGGCCAGGAGCTCTTTTGATTGGCTAGGCTAGCTAGCCAGTGAGCTCCAGGGGTCTACATCACCACACCCTACTTTTCTTGCTGGTCTTGGAGATCAGATGCACACGCTTCCACAGCAAGCACTTCACTGTCTGAAGCATCCCTCCAGCTCATGTCAGCTGACCATTATGCCTCCAAAACACCACAGCATTCTGATTCTTTCAAGCATCATTTTAATAAAGCGGAAAAGCCTTTTGAGGCTGGGCTCATAGATAGCAATGCTGATCCTTTCATTATTCTCAGCAACCATTCTGAGACTGCCATCTTGGGGTACCTATTGGACTCTGAGTTCATGTCCTTCACAAAACCACAAGAATCCCTTGGGTGTAGCGGAGGTCTATTTGACTATGGCCTGACATCCCATGGCCTCAGAGACTAGTTGGGACTGGCACACAACGCAATCATAGCCACTTAAGAATAGTCAGAAACTTGTCCTGTTAAAAGAAAAACCCAACCAGGTAGATATTGATTGGGGGGAGGAATCTGCAAATGTGTGTGTCAGCTACTATCTCCTTGCCAGGAGAAAGCTAGCAATAACATCAATACAAAGGTTGGGAAAGAGGAGAGATGAAATATCACCAAGCCTGGGGGATATTCACATACCTCTAAGCCCAGCTTTTCTTACAGAAAAGGAACTATGTTGACGTATATATAATGGGAATGTTAAAAATAAAATAAAATAATCTAATACATCATGGAAAAGCCAACATAGTTCCTTTTCTTTAAGATAGAATTGCAATTCCTCGTAACAGGAAGTCTTAACTGATGGACACACACACACACACAGACCACTACATAAGGGTGGCGTTTAGGGAACTCTGCCCATGTGGCCCCAGCTTCTGAATCAGTCTTACATATGTGCCACCTTTCCTCAAAGAATGACATCCCAGAACTGACTGGTCCACGGTGACTACAGATGCGGCAACTAACATCTTCCTTTTCCAGAAGTCCTTCTTCATCTGGACCTAAAATCCTCTCCAGCCACCAGCTCTTCTGGGATCTATCCTCTTCAGAGAATTCAGATCAGAACACGCAAGTGACTCACTAGTGCTCCAAGAAACTGTCACATGATGTTGTTACTATAGCTCGGTCTTCCAGTCGGTACTAGTTCCACCTAGCGCAGACAGGAACTTGATCCAGTGCACCTCCATGAAAACACAAAACCAACAACAAGGCAAATCAAGATTCCACACACACTTAGGAGTGTGAAGGAATATTACCAGGGCAAGATTTTCGGACCTGCTCTGATTTGGACTAAGGAGTGTTGGTACAAAACTCAGGAAAGCTAGGGAGAGTTCAGTCAGTCCAAGCATGAGAATCAAGTTACATCCCCAGCACCAATGTTTAAAAAAAAGAAGTATCTGGGTAAGGGGGTAGAGGTCTGCAATCCCAGCCCTGGGGAAGGTGGTACAGGAGGATGCCTGAGCTTGCTGGCTCCAGGTTCAGTAAGAGAGCCTGTCTAAAAACATGTGGTGGAGAATAATCGAAGAAGATGCGCAAGGTTACCATTCCCATGCATACATACAGTCCTGCGCACACACACATGTACATACACGCACACACATTTAGAATCACTGCTGAAGTCGCTAGAAAGATTATGGAAGCAGTTTTAGTCAGAGGAACCGTTTTCTAGGTAATGAATTTGATTTTAATCCTGCCTTACATAAATGCCTACGTCACTAAGGCCTCCTGGAAACTTCTCCTTTTTCCACGTGGTGACATAAGTAAGAAGAACCCCAGGAAACCCAGGCCTCATGTGATCCGGTTCCCTTTTGTATTTGTGGAAAGCACATGTTTTTCTTTGTTGGTGTTTCTCTTCAACTCTCAGCCACCCTCTTTCTACCCCCAAAAGACATGAACAAAGCCATGTTCGGGCATGTTCAGCCATGTCCAAAACCTCAACGAGCCATCATTCTAGTCTGGCGGAGACCTTCCTCCATTCTTTCTGAGGTAGACTCGTCCTTCCTTGACTTCACACACTGAAATGGTGATGGAGCAAATCCAAGGGAAAAAAGCTGGCCTTTGCTGAGCTAACCTGATGGGAATTTCAGTGCAGGAAAATAATACAGGCTCCCAAACATTTGTCTTTTCAGACGAGCTACATTATCTCCATCACCATGAGAAATGCGCTCTTCCTTAGATTTGTATGACATCATTCTCTGTGCTGAAATGCCTTCAATGGTTCACGACTGCTGAGATGGTATGCCTTGGGCTCATTGTCATTTGACATTTGAGTCCTTCCCATTTTGCCTCCATCCTATCATCTCTAGGTTTACCTGCTGGACCATTTTCCTTTCTGGATCACTAACGACCTCATCCTTTCTGGATTACCAGTGACCTCACTTGCACCAAAGATGCTTTGTGGTTCACTTCTATGCCCTTGGTTAAGATGCTACTCTGGTAATGTTTGCTTTGTCTCTGAGTGCGGGTGTGTACACATGCGTGTTATGTGTGTGGACACCAGATGTCTTCCTCCATCACCCTCCACCTTGTCTATCAAGACAGGGTCTCTCAAAGAACTCCCAGATTTGACTAGGTTGACTGGCTAATGAACTTCAGGGATCCTCCTGTCTCTGGCCATCTGCACTGCTTTTTTTCACATGGGTGCTGGGGCTCCAATGTAGGCATCTTACTGACTGAGCCATCTTCTCCATGTTGATTTTGGGATAGCTATCACCAGGCCCAGGACACTGCTACAATAGCAGTGTGAATATGAAAGGCATCCAAAAACCAACTTCACGTCTTTCATAGCTAGAGCTAAAAGTGATTTATCTAAGGTAAAGAGGGCACATGCCTATGGGGACTGTAGCATTTTTCTTTGATTCAAATATACAAAAGTTCTCACATTTTAGATTTTTAGTCTTTCTAAATTTAATATGGAAATGTTTCTTTTTCTCCCAAATAAACATGTTCTTAGATCGCCTCTGAGAATCAAGGAAACCCAACAAGTGGTACCTATTAGCTCATGGGTAGTCCCCCTGGGGATGACTTCAACTCCTCAGCTCTTTTCAGAGGCCTTGCCCTCAGAGCTCAGCATCATACACTGGTAGAGACAGGAAATATTCACTAAGAGTGACCAGTATCCAGGGGAAACAGCAGCCTACTGAGTTAAGGCCAGCACACTGGTGTGGTGCCTAGCCTCGAGCTGTCAGAGGTCCTGCTTTCCAATACAGAAATGGAACACAGCACTGGACCAAACTGCCCATACTCTACCCTCGCCAAGACTTTTCTAAGGCCTGAAGTCAAATGTGGCCGATTCTCTGAAATCACGGTCTTACTTCCCCTTTCTCCCTTCCTTTGGCAATCATCTAAATAGAGTATGTCTTGAGACGCATGGCTGTCCCCACCCCCGCAGTATCACCCAGAGGCCACATCAGATACCCCCTTTCACTTTGCCTCACCAGAGGTTGTCAGGGCTCCTAGCATGATCCAGGATGGTGCTATATCTGCAGAGTAAATGACTCTTCCTTGTTAGCAGAGAAGGACACCAACCATACCCAAAGCTGTCTAACTGGAGCTGTGCTTTCTCTTCAAACCTACTGCAGCTTTGTGGAAGCAAGCACAGACACAGTGATGCTCCATGAAACATAGTCACAGCCCCTCATGCAGAGCCTTATATTCAATTCTGTCCTCTGAAACCCCAATGTAAACAAATGTCATTGTCGACAGCCAAAGAATGATGGATCAAAGCATATTTGCCCATGTTCTCAAACTACCTCCTCGTACCCAAGCTGCAATCTACTAGAACTTTAAAAACTAAATTGAGTTACAGTCTCAATGGATACAGCTTATTGATTTTCCTATTTCTCCTCCATCATCCACTCTACTTTAAAAGGTAGGAAGAGTAGGCGTCTTCAGGGGTTCCAGTGAGGAGGGCACCATGCCACAGAAGGAAACACTGTGCTAGAGGACACTGGGTTGGTGCTATCTTGTATTTGGCCTTTGATCTTCTGTGCTTGTCTCTACTGAATTCCTCTGGTCTCCCCATCACCACATCTTAGACACAAAGAACGAAGTCAGACATGGCCCCATCCATCAATGTTTATACAGACACTAACTGAATTCCATCTTCTTTGAGTTTTTGGTAAAAGGCAAGTGATGTTTTTAAGGTATGAGTTGACTTGCAGGAGTCATTTCTTAAGCACAGGCCATCAGTGCCAACTGGCTAGTGACAGGATGTTCTATGGGACCCAAGGACGAAATGGTAAATGGAATTTTAAGCCATGTGTCGTTGTGACCACTGTTGTGACAGGCAGGAGACCCGCAAGAGTGTGATTCAGGGTGGCACACAGTGAAACTTCACTTTGAGGGGCTCTCCTTGCACTATTCCCACACTCAGGAAACGGGTTTTATAATACCAGGACAGAGATGGGGAAGGGAGGTAAGAAGAACTGGACTGGCCTTTGGTTCTGAGTTTAAATTCCCTACCTCACAGTTTCCCCAGAACATTTTGCAGAAAACCATACAGAAAAAACAGTATGAAGAAATGCTTCATCCATAAAATTAGGATCCATAAAATTATCTCGCCACTGGCCTTATTTCTAGAACTTTCTGTTCATTTTTTTTCATACTAACAGCAACAATACCAATCTATTCATTTGGGACCTGGAAAATACCAAATATGATGGGACTCGTCCAAAAGTCCAAGAAGAAAGAATTCATATTGATTTCAAGGTACTTGGTTAGTGGGCTGGCATGTATGCTCCTCTAGCCACCAAGTCCATGGAGAGGGGATGAGAATAGACACCCGCCTTTTCCTTTATCATCACAGCTTCATTCATAGTAAGCATGCACTCTACCCCCCTGCCTTGGGTTTTTTTTTTTTTAGAAAGAAGTTTTAAGGGACCTTCAGGCCAGATGCAAGAACCATGTCCAATAAACAAGCACATACATTGCAGTGTTACATCATCTGCCGACATCCAAGGAGAGGTCAAAGGCTAATTGCTATGATTTACTGAACCATTCCAAATGACCCCGTGTGAGAAGATTTAACTTGACAACTGTTTGAACTTCACAGTCTGAAATTTCATCCACTTGTTTCGTGAGTACTTTTTAATTACTCCCCTGGGGATATTAATGATGCTTTCTTTTTTTAATTACAGTCTGGGAGAGAACATGGTTTCATGTTTGCGCCCTCCTTGAGATGATGGCTAAGTCTGTCGGCTGGCTGGCTGGCTCAGGGACACTTTGTTTTTCTTTACCCAAAGTAATTAAAGTAGAACATCAAGATATCAAGATAGTCCAACAACCCAAGATCTGGAATCTGACCGCTTGGGTCAAAGCCCATGTATTTTGCTCTCACAGGGCTCTGTCTCTTCATCAGGAAGTAGGAACCCTCTTACCCACCCCACCCCCTCACACCCCGCCACACGCTGTCCTGGTGTTACTCAGCAGTGTCCTGCAGCCTCCATGGTACTACCTCCCTCATGCTGTCAGCTTAGACTGGGTAAGAGGGTAGACCCTGGATGCTGGGCAGAACGCAGAAAGAACTGGTTCCATCGCTGTCTTTCGGGGCTGACAACCCATTTGGTTGGCTACTCGGGTTTTGGTTTGATGCTCAGGGTTTTAGCATGCTTTTGCATGTTAAGTAAATACTGTACCACTAAGCTACTAGCCTCCAGCCCAGACAATTGGCTAAAGTGGTCAAATACTGCACTTGCACACGCACGCGCTTACACACACACACACACACACACACATTTGGTGTATACTATGTTGCCTTGCTTGTTTAAACACCCATACATACTACACGCTCCCGCAGCATCTTTCACAGTGGGAAGAAGGAAGCCCTGCGTTTTGTGGAAACTGAGATCAGGCAGAGGCTTCCTCAGAGGTAAGCCAGCAAATCAGAAAGCCACCCCCCCCGGGGGGGACTGAATTCATTTGCCTTAAAAGGGAGGTCACTTAAAGAAGCTCACTTAAAGAAGGGGTGCAAAGGCAAGGCTCTATTAAATTACAGCTGCTTGGCTTTAGCATGCAATAGGAATTACAGCTGTGAAGTCTTAAGATATCGCTGAAAGGAAACCTTTCGAGTGTACCTTGTGAAACTCAAATTTCCCACCACAGGGTCAGAGTCCTCACTCATGGCTGGACCCCTCAGGGGCTGCCTTGGCTGAAAAGAAATGGACACTCCTAACTAACTCCTGTGGCCAACCTAAGTCATTTGAGACCCTTTTTAAGATCTTCCTCTCAAGTGTTCCTCTCCCTTCTGTATTTTGAACGTGTCATGGTCACAAGGCACCAGAAATCAGGAGTATGGGGACATGCTTCCTGTCTCATGTCCAAAATCTAGGCCCACGTTGCTTTCTCTGCAGCCTCCTGGCTGTGCCCACAGGTGCCCTGCGGCACGGATCCATTCCCTTGCAAACCTCTGGTGGGATCACTCACGTCAAGACGCCTTTGATCATGATCTGCCAGGAACTAAAACCTGAGGGTACTTGGAAGGTCGAGTATCAGAATAGCTAGAGTATCCAACCAGGGCCCCGGGAGACTCAGTCCCTAGGCTGTCTGCTTCCTCTGTA
>LOEQ01000196.1:384860-413668 GCA_001685075.1 Bramus lutescens | reverse complement strand
GCTCCCTGTGGCTTTAGAAGCCGTGATGGCACGCGTGACACAGGCTCAATGACCCTCAAGCCCAACCTGGGAACCAGGCCACCAAGCTGTACTTGCAGGTTGAGGGAGGGTGGGCAACTTCCTCCGAAGCCCAGGGCTATGGCCACGCTATTCCTCTCCAGATTTTGTGATAGGGGCAGATACACTAGACTTCCAGCGAAGTGGCATACGCCTGAAGTTCTTGGCTCCCTGCCTTCTTTCTGGGTTATCATCAGGCCTTGTTTACATTGTTTGAACAAAAGAGATCTTTTTAGACTAAAGCATTAATTACATGAATGCTCATAAGTATTTTAGAAAACAATGTCTAAAAGAAGATTGAGTCCATCTGCTTCGCACCCCCTCTCCAAGGCTCAGGGACCATGGGAAAGGGGAGTGGGGACAGAAAGATTTTAAGAACCAGAGGTCTGGAAGGATCAGAATGACACAGTATCTTTGGGATATGACACCAGGTCTTCTTGAATTTTAGGCATCAATGATGATCTGCCCAAGACCAAGGTAATCAACCTTTCAACATAGAGGAGGCGGGAGTCACAAGCTCCCACCCCTAACTGATGCTTCTGGGGAAGGGAGACTCCCTTTTCTTTAAGGTAGCCACCTTCTCCCTGTAGGTCAACCACTCTTGGGGGAGGGGGGCGGACTCACATCCAGAAGTGTGTGAACACCGCAAATTAGGTTATTAAAGAAAAAGTCACTTCTAATCTATACAGAAACAACCCCCTTAACCTTTGGTGTACTGATTTCCACGTTTATGTACATGTTTTAATGGCTTACCCTTCTTACCCCTTCTATTCTCTTTCTGTCTCGTGTTAGCTTAGCTTAGCAGTTTATGAACAGGTTCATAGTACTAAAAGTAATTTCAGCAACTGCTTAGTGGCTATGCCATATTCCATTGGGTCACAGTTTAGAACCCACTAGGCAGCATTGAGTACTTGGTGGCATTTCTATCTTATTATTTTTCTTCATATATGAATGCATTTTGTTTTTGTTAAGTCCACTCCCTACTCCCCAACTCCATCTCCTCCCAGGTCCCTCCCTCCATTCCCCTGCCAACTTCATCCTTTCCCTAGATCTCTCCTCACTGCCTCCCGCTCAGTTTCAATTTCACACTCATCTCACTCTCCACATATATGTGTATGTGTGTATATAAATATGCACTATCCATATATATGCACATATACACTCTGTAGATATAGTGAGTATATATACATACATGCACGCGCACACACACACACACACACACACACACATATATATATATATATATTACCTATTGAGTCCAATTAGTGCTGCCCACGTGCATGTGGCTGTGAGTCTGTGCGCTGTAGCATGGCAACCTCCCAGGAGTCCACTTCTGAAGAAAACTATAGGCTTGCCCACTTATACACAGGTATGGGTAGTCAAAAGGGGATTCTCCCTAAAAGTTTGCTTCGAAGACACAGTTTGCCTACTGGACATGCAATCAAACCAGTGTAGGCCGGATCAGCTCCCTACTCTCCTACTGGACTTAAGTAGTGAACAAAATATAAGCTTGGACCTTAAAGGAAGATAAACTTACTGCAAAGCTCCGAGTTGGGCGTGTGTGCAGTTTGATGCGGGGGTCCTAGGCTGCCATCAGGTTGTTGGGGGAGGGGGTGTGCACAGACATGTGGGTAAGGGTCTCGGACTGCCAGGTGCATTATCAGGAGAGGGGTGGGTGCATAGCTCAAACCAAGCAGAGCCAAGGCTGCTAAACTCTTTCCTCTGCTTGCCTGCCACATGGAACTGTGGATCTGAGCGCACCAGTGAACAATTAATTCCGAGGAATGAAACATTCCTGATATGTATGAGATCCTCTGTGTACCGTCCACTAGAACCCACGTCCAGCTATGATTTCTGCCTTCTCATCCTTAAACACAGGGCTGCAGGGAGCAGAGGACGTTACAGGCCTGTGGCTGAGCAGTGGCTGCACTCTCAGATATTAGAGGTTGACCGACCCTTTCACAGGGGTTGCCTAAGAAGAAAACACATCAAAAAATACAGATATTTGCACTACGCTTTATAGAGCCAAAATACAGTTATGAAGTAGCAATGAAAATAACTTTTTGGTCGGAGGTCCCCACAGCATGAGGAACCGTGTTAAAAGGTTTCAGCACTAGGAAGCTTGAGAACCATTGCTGCAGGTGGTTCTTAGCAAGGCCCCCTTTTGCTAACTTTTTCTACCTGGTGAGCGTGAGTTCCTGAGTTCCCTCTGCTTGACTCTGTCACCTTGTTCCTGTGTATTGTGAAGCTGTTCCACGTCCACTTTCAGGAGTGCCTATTCCTAGCCTTGGGGCTTTAGTTAAAGTTGTTTACTATAAATTCTGGGCTATCCTTTCCTGGTTAGAGACACACCAAATTCCTTCTTCACGTTTAAGATTTAAGTTTCTTTTTTATGACATCTTTTATGTAGAAAGAGGTTTTGAAAATGCTTTAATGTATCATCTTTATGGTTTGGTTTTGGTGTGGGGTTTAGCCACCTGTTTCTTACTCTGAGAGCTAAGAGCTTTCTCCTCCTTTTCTTCTGACACTTTTCAGGATATGTGCTTTTCTATTTAGCTCTTTAACCCATTTTAACACGATTTGATATAGATGCCTAGCTGATTTTTCCCCCTCACTAACAGTGGAACAGCAGCTTCTTCCAATGCTGCTCCCCCTGCCCGATCCTGACCCTGTTCTATTTTTTGAGACCAGGACTTACTAAGTAAACATGCTGGCCTTGAACTCACAACCCTTCCCAGTGCTGGCATTACAGAAGACCTGTGCTGCCATTGCCCCACCCCTGCTCTAATGTTGTTCTAAAATCCCCCTTTTGTTCTCTGATCTGAAATGATGTCTCTGCTCCACACATGTTTTCATAAATGAATGAACCTGCTTCTGGAGTCTTCTCTGTTTCTCCCTGGACTGATACCACACATGCTTCTGACTGGGGATTATTGAGCCCTTCACTTGGTGCAGAAGTTGAGCCCCAGGCATCAAACTTCCCCTCCAAATCTGTCCCAGGGTTATTGGTTCCTTGAATTTAGGCAGATTAGAATCCACCTAACATTACTAGGATGATCTAGCTTACATTTTAATAAGAAACATTTCAAACCATACACTGCACAATTAAGAGATTTAGAACTCAGATCCACAAATCCCAGAACTGTGTAGCTCTCTGTTAATTGAGGTCTTCAGGAAGGTTTTAAGTTTCACACAGAGACATTTCTCACATCTTCAGATAAATGTATACTAAAGCACCTTCACATTTTTGGGTGAGTATTTTAATGTGTGTTTCCTAAGCTATATTTTTCCAAGAGTCCTTAACCAGCGAATAGAGCTTTACATACGTGTGTCTTCTCAGAATGGCATTTAAACAATTCCCACAATGGCATTTCTTGACTCATCGGTTGTTTAAAGAGTTCACGTTTTCACTGTCACTACAGGTGTCAACCAGTGGGGATGCTCCAGAACAGTGCTGCTAGAATCTTTGCAGTACCTCGAGAATTATTTTGTGGGCTGCGGTGTGATCTGCTGGCAAGAGCCAGCATGCTCTGGGGAGCCCTTGCCTCTGCCTTCCAGTGTTGGAATTACAGACGTCACCACACCCACCTGGCATTTATGTGGGTTCTGGGGATCAGATCTCTAGTTCTGGCTGTGCAGGTGATTACTTAACCACTGAGCCATCTCCTAAGCCCTGAAGCATATTCTTTACAGAGGTCAGAGGTTTTGTTTGGTTTTGTTTTTAAGTCATGTTTGCTTATTGTGATGATAAGGGCTTTTAGGTCCTTTCTTTTTGTCCTGACACTTTCAAATTACCAGCACTCTCAAATTACTGAAAGAGATGTGTTAAATTCTTGCTCTATATCTGCCTCTGCCTCCTAAGTTCTGGGAGTATACAGACACACACACATATACATACATACACACGTAACACACATACATACATACATAACACATACATATACACACACACAAATACATACATACACACATTTGCACAAAGGCATTACATATTCCCAGGTTAGCCTTGAACTCACACTGCACCTGCGAATAACCTTGAAAGACTGACCGCCCTGCCTCCACCTCCTCCAAGAGCAGATATCACAGGAGTGCATTCCAGTGCAAGGCTATTATTGCTTTTAAATGATTGCTTTCATCACATGTTTTAATAAGCAGAACTGCTTTCATACATTCTAAAACCAACTGCTGCTGCCATTCCAACCTATACTGCCCCTGAGTGCCTGCACTCTGCCCCGACTCACACACTGTGTGCCTGCAATGGCTGGCTGTTCCTCTTCTGGATGCCCAAGACTCTTGTATCCCTGCTGGTTATCGAAGCTGAGGCTCCCCGGTCCTCTCTCTCCCATCTCACTCCAGCAGCCCAAAGTCAGCTCAGACCAGAACCTAATTTTTCGCTTATTGGCAGCCCTCACACGTCTCTTTCTTGCTGGAACAACTGTGTATGAGGAACGCTTTATTCAGAATTTCTAGAAACTCCCAAAACATATTTGTCATAATTCACAGTGTTGTGTGACCTCACTGCAATCCCCTCCCACTGCAGGCACACTGAGGCACATTTTGCATGGCTCTTCCTTAGGCTCTAAATATCCCTTCATCTTTAGTATGAACTGTTTCTAAGGAAGGCAGTTCAATGTGAAGCTTTCCGGGATAACTGGGGGTCATATTCTAGTGAAAACCTAGAGAGCATTTCCTTGGATGTTTCTGGAGCGGAGAAGCCACTGCTCCACATGCAGGAGAAGAGTTCATATGTGGATCCTTGCTTTCATCAGGAAAGGACAGGAAAAGTGAACACAAGATTTTCTTGCCCTCTGGACACCACTAGTGGTCATTTTCATGTCTTCCTACTTTGTTGTGAAGAAAAAAAAATTTACCAGCAAGCACTGTGCTTATAGGGCCACTGCCAAGAGCAGATGCTCCTTAACCGTGGGCACAACCCCAAACTAGCCTGTCCCTTTACTGCCTAGGCTGAAACCCTTGGGGTTCTCGTCTGTTTCCTTGTTTTGTTTTTCTCTCAGAAAGCACACCAAAGAGGCATGTTTAAAATCTTTAAAGTTTTTAATGCTGCTCTTTCAGGATCTGGTCAGTTTGGAGGTCAGGAGAGAAAGTTCTAAAACAGAAGGAATGCCCACCTACCCTTCCCATGGTGCTGAGGGGTTGAGTGCTGAGAGGACAATGTTGTAGTTCACTATTTAAGTCACTGTCAAAGGCTTGTACAACATCACAGAGAGAGTCACGGGGCACAATAGAAGCTCTCCAGGGTGAATGTGGCTTGTTGCCAAAATTCGTAGTTTCTCTCTTGGGGGCTGAAGAAGGGAGCTGGTGGGCAGCTCTACAAAGAAAGAAAATAAGTAAGCCATGGTTTGGGGGGAGTAGGGGAAAGATCGGGAGAAAAAGGAAATGAAAGTAAGGTTTGCCCTTTAAGCAAAAGTCCAGTGGGAGGGGAAAGCGTGGGTGGTCCTAGGATGCTGAGCTCACCACAAACATGCCGCTGGGTTTGTGGCTGCCAACGAATAGCTTCTGGGGGCTGCTGGTTCATTGCTGGGGGTTGAGTGGGGGGAACCCCGAGGGTTAATCCCCTGAGCTCTTGGACCCTCATGTCCTTGGCCTCAAGGATGAAGAAGTCTTACAAAAGGAGGTCCCTTTTGCCCCAAGTTTGCCGGCCACCTGAGGCTCCTCCTCTGAGATAGGAAGAACACTTAAGTCAGCCTGGCCAACAAAACTACCAGAGCAGCTTCCACAGGCCAAGGACCTCCACAAAGAACACTCTGCAGCTCACACTTCTCCATTGGCACCAGCACCCGGATGTCCACAGGCCATGAGAGCAAGAGGCTGAAAGGGAAGCTGGAGCGTGGGCATGTAAGCCATGGTTTTTAGACAAATTTCCCCACTAGGTATTTCCCTCAGGGATAATTATTAGTCACCCTGTACTTTCCAACAAGAGGCTCATTTATTAACTGATTGGGCCAAATAAATGAGTAGGACTAACTTTTAGTTCCAGAACTTTCTTTTTTCCTAAGAAAGGAATAACATTTAGAAACACTGTTGCCCATTGTCTGAGGAGAAAAGTACACTGGGATGATTCCAGGGTCGGATATGTGGTCATCCTCATGATCCCACCAGGCCAGTCACACACAAACTCAAGGCAGAGAAACTGGTCCCAGGCCTGACTTGAGACCTGAGGGATGGAAGGTTCCCCATATCTGGCTTCCACCAGCTCCCATAACCCTCTAAAGATCAGGGGAAGAAACCCTTCATTGGGTGAGTGTTTTGAATGATAACCCTGTACTAGGGCCCCCTGCTCACATGCTCATTGGGCTTGCTTGCCCCTATTTCTAGAATTTTCTGGGCCCGAATCACAGCCCCAGCTTCCTCTTTCAGTTGTCTGTCCAAATGTCACTTTCCCAGAAGTGTCATTAAAAAAGAAAAGATTTATTTTCGTGTGTGTGTGTGTCGGGGGGCGGGGGGGATGATCTTCAGAGGTTTCAGAAGGAGGAGTCAGATTGACTCCCTGGAGCTAGAGTTTCAGGCAGTTGTGCACCCCGTGGTATGGGTCCCCTGGAATCAGGAAGCACTCTTTACCACTGAGCCATCTTTCCAGCCTCAGAAGTGACTTCCATAAGTGGATGTGAAGAGCAGATTTCCGCTGTCCCCCTTTGGTGCATGTGACCTCTCAGTTCTCATCAGTCATACATTAGTCTGCTTGTGTGTGTGTGTGTGTGTGTGTGTGTGTGTGTGTGTGTGTGCGTGCGCGTACACACTTCATCACTAGAACCCACAGCTGTGTCCTCCTCACTTTATCCAGTCTCAGACCCCAGAATGGCACCAAGCACATGGAGGATGCTCAAACGATGGGTAGAAAGTGAGAAAAGGCGTCTTTGAGATGTTGTAGCAATTGACAGTACCATATCCATCCTTCCATGTTCCACACTGTGAATGTCACCTGAGAAGTTAGAGAGCAACCTACAGAACATCAAACCGCACTTGAGAAGGTCCTTCAAACCCACTCACTGAAAGGACCCCTAGAAGGCACCAGAAAGACTGTTCTATTTATGATTCCAGTTTCTCAGGGTAAAGGCTACAGAGTAAACGGTGCTTGCAACGAAGGTTGCATAGTGCAGAGCCCAGGGGAGGAGAGCACACGGACTCCACATGTCCTTTACCTGTGGAGCCATGGGTGGCACTGCTCCTCCTAGCCATGAGGTGTGACTATGTCTATAACACTACCAACCAAGGAAACACGCAAGCCTTGGAATTCCATATTTTGATGGGGCTGAAACCACATCCTGTCTGTATGATTGACCTTAGATTCAAGTCCTTCAAAAATGTGATTGGTATTGCCACCCCACCAAAATCTTTCATCCAAAACAATTTGTTACTCTGTCCCATGGCTGAATCCTCAGAAAGACACTCCTACCAGGCCACGAGATTCAAGGATTCCCTAATCACCATCAGGTAGGCAAAGGCCAAGGTGAACTAACCTTTCTTCACTACACACATGCCTTCTAATTTCTCAGTGTCCAACAGTTGTGGGCAGAAATGTCCTCCCAGTGTCTGACCTTGGGTTTGGCCATATGACTTGTTGGCCATAGAAGAGGGCAGAAATCAATGTGTGCTCCTTCTGTTTTCCCTCTAGGACTGCTGCCATGGTCATGGGAAATCTATCCCTTTTCTATCTTACTAGTCCAAGAAGAACATGAGAAACCTGGGGAGACAGTCACTCAGCCCCACCCCAAGTTCAGCCCAGTCCATAGTTGACCTTCAGTCATGAACTGAGCGCTTGAGTTAAATATATGCCTTCCATCAAGTGCTAATATCTGTGAATTGTTGCTAAGTTGCATTACTGTAGGGATAATTAACTGGTAAAGGTAGCGACCTAACCTCTTACATAGCAGAAATTATCTTCTGTGCGTTTGTACTTTCAGCAGTCAGAATAAGTTGAAGAAAGGAACACAAATTGACAAGGTTGGTTGGTTGGAAGTGGGTGCTACAGTTTAGGCATGGACTGAGTGTGGTGTGTCCCCAAATGTTCATGTGTTCACAGCTTCGTCCCCAGTATGGTGATGATATAGTGAAGCCTGGTAGGAAGTGATTGACTGACTGAAGACACTTGCCCAAGGAGAAACCAATGTGCTGCTGCTGGGACCCTAAGAAATTCTCAGGAGAGTTGTAAAGAAACAGGCCTAGAGTAGGGCATGCTAGCTCATGCCTCTAAACCCCAGTACTTGGGAGACTGAAGCAAGAGTTCAAGGCCAAGCCGGGCTACACAGCAAGTTATAGGCCTTACTGGGTTCTGAGTAAGATCTTGTTTCCAAACAAACAAACAATAAAGAAGAAATTGCATTGACTCCCTATGTCAACCTCTTGTCTTGCTTTCACAAGTGCTTCTGCCAGGATGTCACCTGTCATGTGGCGACCGAGCCAGGGGAGCCCAGACTAGAGGCCAAATCGAGGGGATTTCCCTAATCTTGGACTTTCTTGGTCTACAAAATGGTGAGTTTTACTAAACCTTTCCCCCACTTAACGAACCTCAGACATTTCATTACAGCAATGGAAGTGCGCCTACAAGACCAAGAAGATATTATGAGCAAATAATGGAATTCGGCTGACAATGAATGTGGTCTTCGTAAGAAGAGAGCAATAGAGAGGATGGGCACTATGGGAAACTGAGAAGCCGGAGTCGCCTGGAAGGAGCTGAGCTCTAGCCAAGTGCAGATGGAATCTTTGTTAGTGTCACCTGAATTAAAATGAAGACACAGTCGCTCCTGGGTATGGTTGAAGAGAAGGTTTTACTGTAGATGTGAGGGACTGTACAGCCAGAGGCATCTAGGAGGGTCCAGACTGAAATGGGCCATGAGAGGAGAAAAGGCTGGGAGAGTGAGAGAGGAAGAGGGGATGAGCAGACCAAGGGAATAAGCTGTGGACCAAGAGACCAAGAGCAAGCAAAGAGATCAAGAGGGTGCATAGCCAAAATGGCTGAGATATATAGGGATCTAAAGCTAGGGGAAGGGAAGCCCAGCCCTGGGCTGGAGAGGTTTAGGGTGAGGAGTTCTGGGGGGTGAGTGATGTTGAGGGAAGTTCTGGGAGTGAGAGGTACCAAGTGATGCTGAGAGAGCTGGCCAGCATCTGCTTTGATATATTAGTAGGCACTTCTGCTAGCCATTTGTCCCAGGTTTCTTAGAAACCTACCATTTGCCAAATCTTCCAAAGGTTTGTTAGGAGCAGCTGAAAATATAGCTATTTCTATGCAATATCTTAAACACCGCACTAGACAAACACCCAAACCTGTCCACGAGCGACCTTTTCCTTCATGCCACGGTGGCTTCTGTGGGATGTGAAGAAAAGCATCCTCAGGGTCTCAGGACAGCACAGGCTGACCCACGACCTCATGTGGGGCTTTGCAATGAGTTTTGTTTGAAAGTGGAAATTAGACTCCAAGGAAATGGACCATAATAAATGCTTGCCAAAGAGACTTCCGCAGCTCTTGGCCCATGGCCATCTCTGTCATGGCTTTATTGAGACACTTAAGGATTAGGAAATGACTCACTACCATTTTCCTTCTTTGAAATGTAGCATTCATGAGAATCCGACAGAGCACAAAGCACCTGTCATCATCATTTGCAGAGATAACTCCCAGTGGGATGGGGATGCTTCTGGAATGCCATAGTCTCCCAAGAACCACACAGCAGGATGATACTTAGCTAGGGTGAGATGAGACATGCTACCACTGCCCCCCCAGATTTCTCCCCACTAGATCAGCATCTCAGAGGCTGACCCTCTTCAGGTTTGTATGGTAACAGAGCTGGGTCTTGGTATGTGTGTACAGGTGTGTATGTATGTGTGTATAAGGTTATAGTGTGCAGGGGTGTGCGTGTGTGTATGCAGGTGTATATGCCTACATGTATGTGTATGTGAGTGTGCATATGTGTGTGGAACCCAAAGGTCTATGTCGGGTAATTTCTTTAATCACTCTCCACATTATTATTATTATTATTATTATCATCATCATCATCATCACCACCACCACCACCATCATTATCATTATTATTATCAATTATTTGAGACCAGACCCCTTACCAAATCTGAAGCTCACTGGTCCAGTCATACTTCCTGTCTAGGGAGACATGGGAATCTTGCTGTCTCTACCTTCCCAGCACTAGGTAACAGGTACACACTGCCACACCTGACTGCTTACCTGGATGCTGAAGGTCCAAACTCAGGTCCTCATGGTGGGCACTCTACTGACTGAGGCATCTCCCCAGTCCCCAGAACCTGGTCTTTTAAACAGCGGCGACACTAGCTTCTTGTCTGCAGGTTCCTAAGAGTGTTGAACATCAGCACCTTCTCCGGCTCCCCTGAGGAGGCACAGCGGAGCTGGCAGTGAGTCCAAGGACCACCTTTCAGGTGTGTGCTTTCCTGTGTCTGGTCCTGAGGTTGACGCTCCTCTCCATGTCCAAGAGTCCTTATGAGGATGAAGTTTGTTCAGTGCCAGATGTGGTTCTGCCCCTTCCTTTTCTTGCTGCACATAGCCCTGAAGATGTCGTGTGTGATGATGCAGAGAAAAGGCAAGGAAGGACTCCTCCATCCTAGCATATCTGGGAGCACCAGTGGCCAGGAGGGACCATGAGCAGAGAGAGTTTGTCACAGACTCCATTAGCAGCAAGACTGCCTTGTGCACAAAAGTGCTTAAAGTTACTTAAGAGTTTCTTTTCAGATATGTTTCAGCAGTGCCATGGACAACACATTCTTCCAGGGCCAGAAAGAGGAGAAATCAGCATCACCCGAGGCTCAGCGGACATGCACATCACCCCATCTCATCCTTAGGATACCTCCAGGGAGGTGTGCTACAGTGTCCACTTCCAAGTGCAAAGGCGTTAATGCTCGGATGTGCCTCACCTGGGAGAACACATTAGATAAGGGTAACAAGTCTTGGTGAATGAGTTCCCTCATGGGATCTCACTTGATCGCTACACCAACAAGAAGATCCATGGCCCTCAACTGTTGAGAGCATAGCACGAAGGTCCTTGTGCCCACAAATCTCCAGAGGAACCAGGAATGTTAAGCACATAGGATTGTCTTTCCAATGGGAAAGGTGAAAAACCTGTTCTTCCATCCAGAAAGCTGAGAACTGGAGATTGACAACCTGTTGATCTGCATTATCTGTTGGTCCAGGCCATATCAAGCTCCTATAACCAAAATTGGAGGTGGCTAGCTGTCTAAATGTCCGTTATAGCCAGAGGCTCCCCCCAAATCCCACAACCAGGACCAGAGGTGGCTGATAGCCCAAATGACCTCAATGCCAAATGACCAAGACCAGGCCAGACCCTTAGGCCCTTAAGTTAGTACTGGTAGCCTATCCTCTAGAACCTGTCTTCTTGGAAGAAATGACATGGACCCTGAGCTAAGTTTCAATGTAATTACACTTCTTTGTGTACCAGGGATTGTATTATACCCAGAAACTTTTTTTCCAAATTATACTGGGCTTAAATACATTAGGAATAAACTGCCTAGCATTAGACCCCCTGAGGTGTGATCCAGTTTGATGAAGTCAATGTGTACCAGGTTTTCAATCTTACCCCTTCATTCAGCTCAATTCTCTGTGTGACAGACACTTGCAGGGACCCCCACACTCACCTTCCTTAAGTCCTCACACTATTTCTTCTGGTATACATGTATTCACACGTGTTCATGGGAGGAGTCCTCAAGGTGAATGCGTGTATAGAGGACAACTTCACGTATCAGTTTCTCAGGTACTGTTCACCTTTTGTTTGACACAGGATCTCTCCTCGGCTTGGGTCTCTGTTAAGTAGGCTAGACCAGACCGTCAATGACCTTCCAGGAACCCATCTTTCTCTGCCTCCCACCTCACAGGCACTGGGATTACAAGGTCACACCACCACATCTGGTTTTGTACATAAGCTCTCGGGTTCAAACTCAGGTCATCATCCGTGTAAGGCAAGTAAATAAATGGTTTACCACCTGAGACATCTCATCAGCACCTACAAAACTTCTGTAGGACATGCTACAGAGGCTCTTTAGGTAACACAAGTGAAAATCAACCAAAAGAAAAGAAAGCCTTAAGCTTTGCCTATGACCACTCACACAATGAGCTAAAAGAAAAAACCTCGTTGGAAGATAAACCCTGTCACTAAGTTCGCCTTTCTCCTGACCTGAGTTTGATGTAACAGACTGTCCCTGAAGATCCAAACCCCATAGTACAGTCAAGTGTCTCTTCCCAAGGTGGGATTGTGCGGAGACCCGAGTCTAGAAAGTTTATCTGTGGTAGCAGTCAGCCAGCTAAGAAAAAGAGATGGTAATCTGGGAATAAAGCCAAGGTCACAGTAGAGCAAGCGCTGTCACTTGGTACAAGTCGGAATGGGTCAGCTAGGAAGTAGGTGAAAGGGGACGCTAATGACTGGTCTCTGAGGTTGTGCCAGTTTCTAAGACTTGGGTAGAGCAGCCAGTGTATTAGACAGTTTCCCCTTACCGGAGTAAATACCTCCAACAATCAACTTACAAAGGGAAAAGGTTCATTTGAACTCACAGTCTAAGAGGATTTAATTCAAGACTTGTTGAGTTCAATTCTTGGAGTAATACATCATCACAGGAACACAAGTCAGAAAAAAAAGCAACAGCATATTTCATGGACAGGAAGTAAGCAATGCGACAGGGTCCCATATTTTCCTTCAGTCTTCAACAAGGGCATGTACCCAATGGCCTGAAGACCTACCGCTTACTGGGACACATTTCTTAAAGGTTCCACCTTCATCCAAGCTACAGACCAAACCTCCAACACACGGGTTGTTGAGTGACTCTGGGTACAAATTGTAGCAGTCATGCTGTGGAAGGAAGCAAGGTCCTTCTCTGGGAAGAGCCTTCTGGGAAACCAGATCATGGTCCACCAGGACTAGACTGGCCTGTCAGGGTCAGAGCCCTGCCCACTGGAATTCTGTGGGTCTCTGCTGTGGCCAGACTAGCCTCCTGAGACCCTTGAGCTGGTTTGATAGGTCTTATGTGTCACAGAGAACCCTCAGTGACCTATAATTTTTTAAACTAACTTTGGTGTGGGTTTAAAATACATGCTCTCTGTGACATGTTCCTTCTCATTTGGGGATTCATGTTATTAAACAATCCCCCAGCCGCTGCCTGTGTCTGAATGGAGACAAACCACATGACCAGTGTTTTGCACCTGAGGACCAACCCAGATGGTAGTGAGTATGCATGGATGTGTAGCTTGTGGTGAGTGTGTCTGTATCTGTGTGTTGCTAGGAGACCTGGACGTCTCTTGTGGACAAGGATTCAGAGCTGGTGAGCGCCAAGCATCATCTCTCTTTCTTCATCAGAGGATGAATGTGTCCTGTCTCACTGTTTGTCCATCTTGGAAGCCAGTCCTACAAGTGAAAGATGGTAGGATCCTGCTCCTTCTCTACAGGATAGTCTCTTGGGACATCATTTGAAACCAAGGAGGGCTTCCCTGTTCCCCACTCTGATGGGTCAGAGTGAGGATGGTTGATGTACCTTAAAAGAATGGATGTTACCTTCTGAATTACGGTGCTGGTGCTGCTGAGACTAACTAGCTTACCTGACCAAAGACTACAATCTTTAATTAATCACTAACGTACTTTTTGAGACAGGGTCTTACCATGTGGCTCAGGCTGGCTTTGAAGCCACCATCCTCCTGTTGCACCTTTATACTTTTGGAGATACAGACACACATCACCGTGCCTAGTCATAATCTCCATTTTTTAACAAGAACTTTATGTTCCATGAAGGATACCTGTCACTGCATACTGGGCCCAATCATAAATCCATTCATTATTCCCACTCCCAGGATGCTTCATTTCTTTGAGAACTGTCTTGTTTTCCCTTGGGGTGAGTTTTATCCCTTCCTGCCTACAATACCCCTGGTGAAGTTGGACTCAACTCAGAACCAAAGCCCCATTGAAATCACTTGTCCCATTCATTTGGTGTCAGAGAGGCTTCAGCCTTTCACGGAGCAGTCCACACAGTGGACTGAACCACATGATATACAGAATCTGAAGCATATAGCAGAGACTGTCTCCCCATTGCTGTAACCCACCAAGGAACTTGAAAAGAGGCCTTATGACTTTCTTTATTACTGTAATAAAAAAAAACTCATGAAACTGCTACCACCTTGGAACATAGAATTTGGAGTAAATGGAATTCATGCTTCCCAGGTCAATGTCACTCACACTCAGCTCTTGAATAAACTCCTTTTTCCTTCGAGGTGTGACAGAAGTTACTCACACAGGAGCAAGACCCAAGGAGTCTCAGACAAGAGTGTAATACTGACTCCCACACAGTGCCGTGAATGATGACAGCATTCCCAGGACTCAGACATGTGACACCTGGGAAAGGCTTCCAAGAGTCAGGGTCTTCCAATTTGAGCAGACCATTGGGCTGGACCCAGAACTCGGCTGTTCTAACTGACTGCCCCAGGGATTTGTTAAACAGGTTAGATAGTGTTCACTGTTAGAATGGTACACATAAAGATCCAGACTCCAGACAATTTCAAAATAAAATTGGAAAACATCTGGCTGCCTCCCGTGATACCTCTGCCTGCTTTTTCCAGGTGTAGTCGGCTAATATGCCCAGCAGCACAGCTGGAACCTGGCCATGGGTCCCAGTGGCCAATGGCATGTCACATATACAATGTCCTAGCTGTGCATCATGTGTCTTCCAAAGCAGGCAGCTTTGACAATTAGCTGAGATGCCCTGTCATACCTGTTCCTACTACTGGTATTGTCAGGGTCAAAGCAAGGTAGGCTCGGCCACCTCTCCCCAATACACCAATTATAGAGATAGTGAAAAGCAGAGGCAGGGGATTTATTCAGTGTGGCCACAGTGAGACAAGGAAATAGAGGGTTGGTTGGTTTTTACTTATTTATTCTGGGGCAGTGGGTAGACTCTCACCACATAGCTCTGGCTGGTCTGGAACTCACTATGTAGACCAGGCTGCCTTTGAACTCACAGAGATCTGCCTGGCCCCAGTTGATTCCCAAGTGCTAGCACTAAAAGTGTGTACCAGCGTGCCCACCTTGGGATGACTTTACTCACACCAGGGTGGTTGTGACCCGCCCTTCCCATGCTGGCTTTAGCCTCATTCAGGGCAGATGGCCCTCTGGAGCCTTTGGGTCTGTAGACACATCTATAAAGAGAAATCCTACATGAATGCATGGACTAGAAAGAGAAAATGCATGCCAGGACTGGAAAAGCATTCCGCCGATGGAGGGTGGCCCTCTCCAGAAGCATAAATCCTGTGAGCTGCAGGACCTAAAGAAGGGTTGCTCAAACAAGGGGTAAAAAGAGACAATTGCAGAGACAAAAATCCCACCCGCTGGGCATTGTGGGAGAACTGCTGACCCTGGTGGCTTTAGTCCAAATTCAGGGTTGACTGAGCTTCCTGGTGCTGTGCAGACTGGCTATTTCAGGACAGGAAAAGAGGCAGACCTTTACAACAGCTGGTGACGTCCTGGTGAATTTCCATGTAGGACCCACAAGAGGCCAGGTTTTGTCTTAAAATACTATGGGGAAGTTCCCTTGAACAGAGGAAATACAAGTTCTCAGTAAATCTAGCAAAAAAAAGGCTATCAAGCATAAGCAAATCACACACACACACGTACACACACACACGCACGCACACACGCATGTATGCACACAGGCACACAAACACACCTGGGTCATTCAGTGTTACTCATTACACAGCCCGTCCTGCACCAATCCCTTGTTTCCAAACTCAGCCAATGCACAGGTCGTATAAAGCACGACACTTCTGCACCATAACTTACAGTCATCCGCCTTACGTTCATGGTTTGCCCATGACTGGGAAGTCAGTGGCATGCCTGAGTTGATGTGGACAGTGGGTATGCCCCGAGAACATAGATTGACTTTAGATCCATTCATTATTCGTTTATTGAGGATAGACAGCTTACAACCCATTATGCTGAACACTGTGGGATCCAAGCAATGACTAACACTTCCTTCTCCCTGGAACAAGCATCTGGCCAGATGTGGCTGGGTTATTCCTGTGGTGGGGCCTGGGGAGAGATGACAGAGGTAGGAATACTTGTCCACCTTGAGCAGGGAGGTAGACTTCCTACCATGAAACGTTTTTGTAAGGATTTTGTAAGCAGACTTCCTCGGCTGGGAGCATCCAAGGAATTTTTGCCTTTTAAATCAGGTCCCAGTCTGTTCCTGGCAGCACTGTCTGAGGCTAGCAGTGTCTATAGAATATGAAACAGAATTTTGAAAATAAAATAAAAAAAAAAACGGAGCTTAGGGCACAAACTAGTTAGTACAGTGCTTACTATGTAAGTGTAAGGGACTGAATTTGGTCTCCAGAGCCCATATTTTAAGAAGACAAAACATATGAAAAGGCTAGTGGGCTATACCTGTAATTCCAGAAAGCCCGGATCCCAGTGAGCAATGCTGTCTCAAAACACAAAGTGAATGACTCCTAGGAAGATGACACCAAGGTTGAGCGTGGTCTCCACATACCTGTGTTCTACGCACACGAAGCTGCACACATGCGCACCCACACCCAACATGCACACACAAGTAAATATACTAGAACTTTTATGATGTGTGGGGCATTTGTTTTCTTCAAGCTATCTCTTATTAAATGATGCCTGCTGGATATTGTGGTCGTTATGGTTTGGTAGGTGGGTAGGTTTTTTTTTGTTTTGTTTCGTTCTTTTTGAGTTGTTCTTTTATTATTACAAAGCAGAACATAAAAGGAAAAATTAATTTGAAGATGAATGCCATTTACTTTGGCCAAATAGTAAATTCTACTGAGTGTTCGTGGAATGAAAATACGACCTAATGCTTGTGGTTGCATTCAGTTCCATTCATTCATTCATTCATTCTTTGTGTCTTTCACATCATGCCTCTCAATCCCACCCATCTCCTGTCCTATTTCAAAATAAAACAAAATAAAATTTAAGAGAAAGGGAGGGGTAAGAAGGAAAAAAATCTCATCATGGAAGCTGCAGTGTGACATGGTGAGTCACACAGTAAACCCATCCGTCCATACATTTCATTTTGTTTTATTTTGTTTTGAGACAGGGTTTCCCTGTAGTTTTGGAGCCTGTCCTGGAACTAGCTCTTGTAAACCAGGCTGGCCTCAAACTACAGAGATCCGCCTGCCTCTGCCTCCCGAGTGCTGGGATTAAAGGGATGTGCCACCACTGCCCCGCTATCCATACATTTTTACATTGCAGGCACTTATTGAAAAGAACCATTGATCTGGTTGGAGGCCCCTGGTCTCTGTTACACTATCAATACTGGACTCTCAATGGGACTCTTCCTGGACATCCCATTGCTACCCTGTGTCTTAGAGATCCTGCAACCCTGGATCCACAGGACCAACACCTCTACATACATTTCCCTACCCCGTCCTGTGCTCCAGCAGATCAGCAGATCACATGGGGTGGATGTTGGGGTGAGCCAACACATAACCCTGCTTCTGGGACTGGGTAGTTGCAGGGTTGGTCAGCCCACCAGCTCTCCACTGTCTTTGCCACCCGTTGGTGGGTTCCCCAGCATTACCCTGGCTACTTCACCCCTTGCAGCAGTGAGCAAAGGGTGGGGCCAGTTCTTGGGCTTTCACATCCTCAGGATTGGTTCTCTCACACCTACATCTTCAGGGCCAGCTCTACTGTATTGCTCAGGTGAGGTATAAAGGCTGCTCTTCCGACTGCTGCAGCCAGTTCTCCCACTATTATGACGTCAGGGCCAGCTCTCCCATCTGCCTCAGGCATTGATGGGGGAGGGGCATCTCTCCCCAGCCCAAGGCACCACAAGACAGATGAGTAATGGGGACAGCTCTCCCATGCTCACATCAGGGCTGGCTCACCCATACCTGCACTAACAGGATCGACTCTACTGTGCTGCCCAGGTGAGGTACAGGGCCTGCTCTCCCGAATGTTGCAGCTGGTGGGGCACAGGGCCAGCTCTCCCACCTGCCTCAAGTGTTGATGGGGGTAATTATCTCTCTCCCTCCCATGCCCCACAAGACAGTTGAGTAGGGGGCAGATTTCCTATGCCCACAGCCTCAGTAGTGGCAGGGGGTAGTTTTTTGAGACAAGGGCTATGTAACCAAGGTTGGCCTCTAACACATGGTTTTCCTGCCTTAGCCTTCCAAGTGCTAGGATTACAGAGTTATACTACCCTACCTGGTTTATGTAGTTTTTTTTTTCTCAGTCTATTTGTATAGTAAATTATCTGGTATCCTTCTCACTGTATGGGTTTAGGTGATGCATGACTCTCACCCAGGTAATTTCTGAAGGTACTATGATCTGTTTGGTAACATTTGTTTATTTTGGAGTCAGGGTCTCACAATGTATGAAGTGCTGGCTGTCCTGGAACTCACTGTGTAGAAAAGGCTGGCATCAAATACCTGGAGCTCTGCGTACCACTGTGTGATGATTAAGGGCCTGTATCACCATACATGAGGTATCTCGTGTGTCCTGACATAGCACTCTGCAGCCCAGGCATGCCACCAGGTATTGTAGAGCAGGCTTCCATGGCTGGTCTTAGTGATGACAACCCCAGCTCAGGCTAAGTTCCAGCCTCTCTTTACTCATCAGTCACCTGCCAGAGGGACCAAAAGAATTTTCCGAGGCCGTCACAGATCGTCGCATGCAGCGCTGTGATGCTTAGCCACTGAGGAGGTTTTGGGGAAGGAAGTAGCCCTGACATCATAGAAACATAGAAGTGAGAAAGACGTAGACTTGGGGTGTTCCTCTTGACCAGCCACCTCAGAGGGGTTGGAGCCTGTTCTGTCCTTCCTGGTCTCACTCACTGCCGATCCAGAGACGGATGCACCCACCTACTACTTACCTAGTTGTTGGCCAAGGCTCTGCCTTCCAAATAAAACTTTTTTCCAATGTATGATCACATCAGCCTATCAGCATTGCCTTCAGACAGGCCAGCTAGCACTAGTCCTCTCAGACTTTCTAACTCTTGGAGAATATCACATGACTTAATCATTTAGCTTCAGCTCAACAACAAAAAATGCCCAGCTAGCCACATCTGCATTCTCCCACCTTGGTTCACATACTAGAAGTGTTTCTAATATATACTGCTTGCATCATCATTACCATAATTATTATTATATGTGGGTCCCAATAGCCTCTATTTGTCTGCAATTCACTACAGAGATGAATATAACCTTAACCCTCCTCTCTTCCCCAATGCTAGGACTGCAGGTGTGTACTGCCACATCTGGTTTATTTGACACTGAGGAGCAAACACAATGCTTTGTGCACGCTAGGCAAGGGCTCTATCAACTAAACTACATCCACAGCCCCTTCCCGCCACCTCAGGACCAATCACATAACTGTGGTCACCTGCATTATTTCCTATTCTCTACCCCCTCTTTGCTTCAGAATGACCTATCCATGGCTCTCATCATGGGACTTTGCAACAGCTCTCAATGAGTCCATGTTTTCCTTCAGACCACTGATGTTTGGCTTGCCCAGAGAACTCACTCTGAAAGACTGATGTGAAAGTAATATAACCGAAGTTTTAAATGCGCTTCTATGGTGAGACTTAACCTCTTGTGTTTCTGCCATCACCGCAAGTAGATGTGCCCCAGGTGGTGCTAATTCCTGGAGGAAATCTATGAAGCAAGCCCAAAGTAGACTTGTAGCTGGGAGCCATGCCCAGAGGAGCTGAGCCAAGAGCAGCTGAATCCCAGCCAATCCTCAGATATATGAATAAGAAAAGTAAATGTTTGTGATGTAAGCCACTGGGATTGAAGAGGTTTGTGTTATACAACATTATTGAAGTAATAGATGACTAGTAAAATTGCCAAAATACAGCCCGATCCAGGCAGTAGTCGCATTAATAGTGGGTATTGTTTCACTCTCTTGTCAGAATGTGACTTCCAACCCTTAGGTGGATACAATGTCACTGCATCCCACACAAGCACAGGCTCACAGTAGGCATAAGAGGCAGTTGGGGGAATGTTTGTCTAATATCCACTAGAACGGCCAAATTTCAGGAGCTGGAGGGATGGCTCCGTGGGTAAAGTATTTGCCTCATAAACCTCATGGCCTGGGATTGGGTCCCCAGAAATGGGGTAAAACCTAAACACATCCGCCATCCCAGCATCCTTCTGCAGGGAGATAGGTAGAGGCAGGAGAAACCACAGGAGTCTGTGAGATAGTGAGCTTCCCCATATGAGCTTGTCCTCACCCCATCTCATGTAGGCAATGACATGTGCAGCCTGCACTCCCACACACACACACACCAAAGGCAAATTTTACTGATTTTTGCCCATCATGTAATAGAGGCTATATTTAATTTCATACACTCTATGTCTTTTTTATTAAGATAATGTTGAATTATCAATTCCCTTAGATAGTAAACATGAAAAATTTCTCTTTCTATGCTAACTCTGTCGATACAATAGGTAAGTGGTAGACAGCGCATTATTTGAAAGGTCTGTGAGAAAATGCCTTGTGTATGAACATGTTCTCTCCCAATTTGATAGTTTTGTGCCCTTTCTTTGTTTATTAATAAAAGACACTGTTGTGTCTGACTGCCAATCATCTTTGATTTTCCTAGGCTCTAGTTACACCTGAAGGAAATTCTTCAGAATTGTATTTCTTTTTCCTCCCAGTCTAGTTTCGAACACAACACAGTTCCTCTTTTTATTTTTGTAAGCTGGAAAGTTGTTTTATATTAAAGGACTCAATGAACTATGTTTTTTTTTTCTTTCAGACACACTTACTTTTCATATACGGGAACTTTCCAGGTGGCTGGTCAAATCACTGCATCCACATAGTACACCGACATAGAGTTTAAAAAGAGAAAGAACATTAGAACAAGCCAGGCTTGCCTCTATTCATGGCCAAAACACCGAACCACCCATTTAATTTTCTGACTGGCTGGAATCTCTGCACCAGAAAGCATCTATTGTCCAACAAGGCACAAACCCATTCATTCCAAGGAACTGCAGGAACAGCGCAGAAGCTGTTTTCTGTGCATTTGTTTTGGTTTTGTTTCTCAAGACAAGATCTTTCTATGCAGACTAGAGAGATGTATCTGTGGTTAAGAGCGCTTACTGCTCTTGCAGAGGTTAGGATTCCAGCACCTACATGGGGTCTCTCACAGTGGCCTGTGACTCCAGCTCCAGGCTATCTACTGCCCCCCTCTGGTCTCCACAGGCACTTACATCCATGTCCACATACCCGTTCACTGATACACATGCATACACATGGCTAAGACCCATACAAGTAAACCATTTCTAAAAATATCTTTCTCTGTAGCCATAATTGGCCTGGTACTTGCTACATTGTGTGTGTGATCCCAGGATAGCTGTGAACTTGTGGTGATCCTCCTGTCTCAGCCTCCCAAGCACCAAGATGACAGGTATATGCAGTCATGCCCAACTTCAAACTCCTAATGCACCTTCACACATCTGTAACACACTGCTAATGAACCAGCAAATCTTTGTTTTTGGAGAATGACTGTAACTCAAGGAACAGCAAATGTCATTTGGAATCCAAGCTCAGCAAAAAAGAAGGAGCACCAAGCCAAGTGACATGAAAAAGAAACGGACATTTCCTTGAAATCTCAGAGCCCAGTGGTCACCAACCGAAACACCCTGGCATATTTTCCCCTAGCAGTTTTCCATGCATGTATTTTCTTAGGAATGAGACGGCGCTATATGTGTGCAGTGTGGTGCTTTCTTTTTTGTCTTCAGTCAGTACCTGCATTATTCCAGAGTTATGAGGCTGAGAGGAGCTAGGGACAGTCAAGGTCAGCAGAGACCCTTGTCTCCCTGTGCGGAAACTGGAAAATGGTAAGAATTAGACCGAAAGCACCCTCGTCCTGTCCTGTTCTCAGCTCCCTGATGATAATGACTCAAATGAATACCATTGGGTCACATACCACAGTGCTTGACAAGCTGAGAGACAGAAAACCATGCAGTCTGAAGGAGTGAGATGCCTTACCCAGTTCAGTCACATATGTGGACAAATGGTGTGTGTGTGTGTGTGTGTGTGTGTGTGTGTGTGTGTGTACACATGTGCACGCACACATGTGCATGGCTTTCATTATGCATCATGAGTCTTGATTTTCCAGGGCTCAACAGTGAGGTAGAAAGCTCTGGAACTGGAAGAAGCGTAGTCTAGGGCAGGATGAATAGAGAAGAAATGAAGATATCTACACTTCGCAGATCTTTTCCAAACAACGAGGATTACATTATGTTTGGGCATGTTCTCACAACACACATGGACTCAAGTTCTCAGCACTCCAAATCTGAGCATCAGAGAAATCTTGGATAGCCGGGTTGGTTCTATAATGCGCCCTTGAGGCCCATAGGCTAATCAAGGTTTGGCTGTCAGTTCATGGTGCTGATGGGAGATGGTGAAACCACTAAGGAGTTTATGGGTATCAGGGGTAACTCAGTGGTGGAGCGCTTGCCTCACACCCACAGTGCACTCTCCTCTCCAGCATGTCAATCAAAAGAACACAGGAAGAGGCGGGGCTAGTGGAAGAAAGTTAGGTCACCAAGGCCATGCATGTTGCATGTGCCTTTCTTCTGCCTCCTGCTGTACTCGCCAGACACTCGGGGCCGAACAGGATGCTACACATCCTGAAAGCGTGCACTTTGCTCTTCGGTCCCAGAGAAATGGGGGGACAAGAGACCAGGGACTGAAGTCTATGAAACTCTGATCTGAAGCAAAGATTTTCTCCTTCTAAGCTGATTATTTCAAGCGTTTTGTCACAGCTACAGAGAGCTGACCTTGTGGCTCTAGTTCCAAGAGGAGGGGGTGGCCACCCTTCCTCTGAGTCTTTCCTCCTGCTGAGGAAGGAAAGCAGTAACATTTCTCCTGAAGACGAGAACAATGGCATCTATTAAGATCAGTGGCCCAACTAAACAGAAATACTTACTGAGCCTAAAAACTTCTAAAGCTGTGTTTTGTTCTATAGACAAAGAAGTAAGAGCTGGAAGTCCCCAGTCACTGCTTTGCTTCAACAACCAAGGCCACCTCTCTACTATCTACAAGGAAATCCAGAGTTAGAAATCCAGTGTGCTTTGGTTCCACCCAACTTTTCTTCATACTGCTGTTAAGATGCCAAAAGGTCCCTATTACAAACAGAAAGCTCTTGCCTCTACCTCCACCCCCAAATTATTATACTGATGCTCGTTAGGTGATAGAGCCTTGGGTGGAGCCCTCAGGGGTGGGATTAGTATCCTTTTATGAGAGGAGCCCAGAGGGCTCTCCTGCCACCTACTCTCCCTGAGGTCACAGTAGGAGAGCAAACTTGGAAGCAGGAAGTAATCCTCACTGAAGAGTAAATCCAGGACAATGTGAATCAAATGTTTATAAGATGCATAGTCTGTGGGACTTTTGTTATATAGCAGGCCAAAGGACTGAAAGAGCACCCTCTGACTGAGAGAGAGCACCCTCTGACTGAGAGAGAGCACCCTCTGACTGAGAGAGAGCACCCTCTGACTGAGAGAGCACCCTCTGACTGTGAGAGAGCACCCTCTGACTGAGATAGCACCCTCTGACTGAGAGCACCCTCTGAATGAGAGAGAGCACCCTCTGACTGAGAGAGAGCCCTCTGACTGAGAGAGAGCACCCTCTGACTGAGAGAGAGCCCTCTGACTGAGAGAGAGCACCCTCTGACTGAGAGAAGACAGGCTACGAAGAATCAAGACTGTTGTTGCTGCAGTGTACTTCCAAAGAGACCTCTGCCTCCTGTCCTTCCTCATCCCACACTGGTCTAAGGCTCTGGGAGTAAAATGACAGCAGAAACTCGAATGGCTTTGAAGATTCATGAGCAGGCATTAAAACCTTCAAAGCCCACCAGACTTGAAAGTTCCTTGAGTTAAGCATGGTGGGAAAGCAAACAACAGAACTTAATAGGCAACATGTGAAAAGAGAACTGGATATTTACCAGACTACAAGAAAGGCAGAGTGGCTGAGAAGATCCCAAGGCCCTCCTTAGGATGAGGTGGCAGAGAAGACCACATTGGCAACAGGAACCAGGAGGGACAAGACACACAGGAGCACACCAGCATTCTGCCACACCCATTCCACCACCACCTCAGGGACACTGGTTTGGCTTTTCCAGTCAAAATGAGTACTGGTGGCTCGGTTGTGTGAAGTGCCTGTGATATGGTGGTTGGGCCATGAATTCCCACTGTGACCATGGTGACGACTCACTCCTTACAGTTCTGCCTTCTCCAGAGATGTCAAGGCTCTAAAGTTGCAGGACGAAATAAGTGCAGATCATTCCTAGCATACTAAAAGTCAGAGAACAAGTTTCTTTTTCTTTCTGAAAACAACCTAGACATGTCCATTTTCAATTTCTTCCTACTTAAGAGTAGATTCTACTACCTTCCAGTTGGTATTCATGTCCTTGCTCCATAACCCCAAAGAGACTGGATTTCCCTACCCCATTGGCGTTAGACTTGGCCATATGATGCACCTTGACCAATAGGATGTAGCCACATGGAATCACAACAAGTCAAGATGAGACAATTCTGTGTTCTGCTATCCTCTATGACAGATGTCCCAAATGGATACGTCTCCTCCAACCAGGTGAAAGCCACATGAGGTGACGAATGTATCCAAAGTTTTGGGAGTCCAGTGGGGCCTCCAAAGTTCAGGCAGAATGCAACCAAGTCACAGCTGACCTACAGGATGATGCATGTTTTCAGAAGCCATTGACTGTGGTATTGTTTGTTATTGCTGCAAAATCTGTCCAACACTCTCCCAAACGGGCCTTTAGCCTCTCAAAGTAAAGACAGGCAAAGGCAAAACTGAACAGCTGAAACAAGGATGCGAGAAGAGCTGGAAGGGAAGAGGAGGGCTAGGGAGGTGCTGAGTTGGTAAAGTGCTCGCCACACAAGTGTAAGGACCTGAGTTCGAGCTCCACAATCCATGTAGAAAAGCTGGGTGTAAAGGTGTGTGTCTGTAATATTCAAACTGAGGCAATGGAGACGAAGGGGATGCCTATGGCTCTCTAGCCAGTCAGCCTAGCCAAAATGGAGGCTATCAGGTTCAGTGAGAGAGCTGGTGGAGAGGAATTGAGAAAGATAAGTGATGTTAGCCTCGGGCTTTCAACCAACGAAACACACACACATGCGCATGTACACATGCACACCCGCGTATATGCACCCACGCAAAGAGAATAGAGGACAAGTTATAGGGAGTTTGGTACGGCCATGGCAGGACAAGATAAAATGCAGCACAGCCAGCAACAGAAAGAGCCAGGGAGGAAATACGAAGTTCTAGAGATGTTTGTGAGCCTTAAATACTCTGAAGAGGGTGATGTTAGGCAAACAAGGTTTCTCCCACTTTCCAACTCTTGGCTCTCGTTCTCTGTAGAAAGTCGTGCTGCCTGCCTTCCCTGAGCTTTGAAGTTGGCCGTGAACGCTCACCACAGTGCCCCTCCTTCTATTCAAGATGCAATGGGTTGTGCTTTGGCTATCGATCCAGGCTTACACTCGGAATTTTTCTAATGTAGCTCCTTGTTACAGAGCACATGTTTCCTCCGTGTGTCATTTGAGATGGGCTAAGAATGCCTGGGAGGGTTTGCCTGATAGAGGTGGCTCTCACTGAGCAGGCTGGTTGGTTATAAATTGCTCCATGATTTCTCCTAACCCTGTAAGGACTAAAGTCAAACTCAGCAACTGAGCAGTTACCCCGTTTTATTTGATTTGATTTTGACTTCCATTAAGCTCTCATGATTTATTTAAAGGTTCTGAAATAGCAAATTGAAATGTGATGTGTTGGGCATAAAGGGGGATTAAGAACCAAAATATGAGGAGAATAAAATCCATTTTGCAAATCTCCAGACTTGTCCAATAAATTGCTCAGGGAACCTAGAGAGAATTAGCACTAGAGTGGCTATGAGTATCAGTGACATCTGTGTTTCATAAAACACAAGCTTCAAGGGATCACTTGCTTCTTCCTTAGGTTTGTATTTCAAGTATTCCATGTGAGAGCAGCAAGCAGGAATCATAACAACAGTAAGGGACCTTGGTTTCACCTTTACTCTAGAGGCAAAGTGTCTACTCAGTTACTCAGAAACAGATTCCTCCAAAATTCACTGTGGTACAAACCTAATTCTGTCAAATCCCCAATTCTAAGCCTGGTATTTGATGGGGAACATAAATTACCCATATCATTCATGAAGAAAGAGTAAATACAATGTGTGCATTCATCCTGTTTCTCCTACCTGAGGGTGCATCCAGCTGAGGGACATTTTCCAGCAAAATGGAGAATTTGGATCTCTTAATCCTTAAGTTACATGTCAGTGTCTCAGTCTCCTTATTCCTCAACATCTCTAACACACTCTTCACCAGCTTAGAGAGAATTAAGAGGATGCACAGTTTAGGATAGAAAAGTTGTCTGAAACCAAAACAACAGACACTTTTCCCATGCTAGGGGAGAAAAGAAATCAATGGTCTTATCCAGCTCTGGAGCCTGCACACTGTGGTACCAGCCTGCCAGGCAAGATAATGGCACAACTGTTTTGGGAACAGTCTACTCACCGATTGGATCTGGGGCCTGCTCCACAGGAGGGAATTTCATGACTGGTACTATCATCTTGGCCAAAAAAACAAAACCACAACTGGGGAAGCCACAGACCCTGGGTTAGAACCTGCTATTATTATTTTGCTAAGTGGGCATGGTTTTAGAATTGCTCTCTAAATATTTGTGCTTAAACCCACAGACCCAGACTGCTGTCTTCCTTGATCATAGTAGCTCCTTTTGGCAATGGCAGCCACCAATGCAGTGATGCATAACTGGTCAGTGTGTTGCAAATAAGAGACTGGGGACTCAGCCCACAATAGGACATTTGGACCAAGCTTCCCACCCCAACCAAGGCTCAGAGAACATCACAGAAAAGGTGGTAAAACTCATAGAAGAGCCAAGTGATGGAGAGAAGAGCTGTGAAAGGCTGTCTGCTGGACCCACAGTGACCATCACACTCAGGAAGCACAGCAGTTATCTACACAAGATCCTGCCAGCCAAATCCTGGCAGAGAAAGGAGTCCACCCTGAAACAATAATCAGTAAGAAAACGGATATTCAGAGATACAACAGCATGGTCAAAGTGTGCTTGGACAGTATGGTGTTTCGGAGCATGAGCCATGTTTCTCTCTTTGACACCATCAGTGGCTGATCAGAGTAGGCTTCATCACTTTATGGAATGCTTATGGAAATTGGAATTTAGAACCAAATGGCTGGGGAGGCTGGCTGCTTTATCGTCCATGGAATTTTCAATGGACAGTGATAAAAATGTCTATTGTGTTCATATCAACACTGTCAACTTAAATTTAGTGTCACAGATTTCCCACAAGTTGTTCCGTTTCATATTTACATCTTTTTTTAAGCAGACAAACTTCCTTCCTAGTAACTGGCATAATTGTCTATCTACACATATACAGATGCGTATATTTCAGATAGGTCATATCAACATTATCTACAATAAACATGGCTCACAAATACTAATAAATACAACTTTAAATTTGCTTATACTTGCTTGACCCCTTGAGTTGCAGCCTCTAGGGATAAGAATTTGAATTAGGGTGCTCTGAAGGCCATGAAAAAGCCCTTCCACATGGCTGGCCTGTCTACACAACTCCTAACAAGCGGACCTATCTTACTTTGCCTTTTATTTCTTTTCAGCTCCCAAGGAACAAGATAAAACTTTCTATATTCAAAGATTTATCTCTGCTTTGATTTGCTTTCATTTTGTAATCCTACAAAGAATTTCCCCAGGTACAAAGTAATGTAACAAAATGAAAACTCTCAAAATAAGGCTTCGCCAGCTCTCCTACCTGTCCCCCAACCCAAAGAAAGCATTTTTACTGTTGCTTTTCCCCACCATATGCAAACTAAGCAAACAGGGTTTTGCTTGTTCCAACTTCCTTATATTAGTGTGCTACCATGAAACCTTCCTTTCTACTTACTAAATCCTAGAGATGATCCTCTATAGAAAACTGAAAGGCCTTTGATAACAACCCTCATCATCAAACATGAAAATGTCATCCCATCACAGCAGCTCCAAGGTCAACAGGAAGATGGGTTGCCCCATCAATGTCAGAGGTTTCTCATAAACAAAGAAACCTCCAGATCCAATGACATCGGGCATCTTTCTAAAGTTTTCTGGGCTTTCCAGTGTGTTATGTGGGTGACTTTCTGAACTCAGGGAATGTTGGCGGCAATCGCAGCTCATTGTGTGGCCCTGGAGTGCAGGATTGACACAGCAGGATCTGTGGGAAGGTGCTGTCAAGAGAGGCGGGGCTGGCCTCTGGCCTAGCATCATGACTTCTGAGCAGGGTGACCTTCAAGAAGGGGTGAGTCAATTCCCTCCACAAAGGGCTCACGTGAGAATAAAATGAGACAAAATTTGCTTAATGCCAGGACAGAGTCTGGCAGACAGCAGGCACCTCCACTGTGACAGTTATCGCTGTCACTTGCGAGCACACACATCATAGCACCAAAACATCATCATCTTTTGGTAGAAATATCGTAGTCTAAGTCATTTAGTTTTAGGCTGAACTACGACCCAGTAGAGCATATACTTTCACACTACACTTAGGGAATGGAAATTGAGGTGCCTCTTGTGGGGTGATGCATGCCTTTAATCTCAGTGTTTGGGAGGCAGAAAGAGCAGGATTCATGAAGTGGAGCCAGCCTGGTCTAATAGTGAGTTCCAGGCCACATAGGACTGCATGGAGGCCCTGTCTCAAAA
>LOEQ01000196.1:371273-384823 GCA_001685075.1 Bramus lutescens | reverse complement strand
AAAAAGAAAAGAAAGAAAACAAACAAACATAATTCTTGTTGTATAATCCACATGCCCAATGAGTTGTGTCTCTGTTCTAAACTTGACTACAGTTTTATGATACAAAATAAGGAGACATTAGCCAGAGACTAGCTGCTATTCTGACAGCCAGCGATTTGTATCTCTGATTAATTTATTTCACATTCGGCCCTTAATCTAGAGTCAACCAACAATCCGAGGAGGATCCCATAGGAATGTCCAATGCCATTGGTGGCAATCCATCATGTGATTTAAATTGCAGCCCAGGAACTGTGGGGGAAGTGGCGCCCAGAGCTCATTTATAAACTAGACCGGGACTTTTCCTCCAGCCATTCTTCTTCACTGGCTCATCCCAGGACTCTGAAGACATTCTCTTTTGAGATATTCTCTCCATAACGTTTGACCCTTTTACATAATAAGAGATAAGCCATCAAATGGTATTTTTTATTGAACAGGTACATATCAAGAAATTAAATCCAGTGTGCACATATGTTTATGGATGTGTGTGTATGTGTGTGTGTGTACATGTGCGCACATGCACGTATGCGTTTGCATTCCTTTTCCTAGTGTATTTCCTTCAGACTGGAGGGTCTCAAACTCATCTGCACATGAGATACCTAGAGGAAAGAGCATTTAAAGACTGATGTCCAGGCTATGTTTCTGACCAATGAAATGAGACACCGGAGGGAGGGGGGGCAATCTGGGCATGAACTTTTTCCTGGCTCCATCCTGATCAACTGTTTAAGTAGACCTAAGAATTTACTGAAGGAAGGAAGACAGACAGGGAAAGTACCACAGAGAAGTGATTATGAGCCAGGGCTGTATGGTTAGACAATGCTCCAGAACCACCAGCACCTCTCCCATAGCAGACAAACCCTGGAGAACGACATCAAGAATGCTCAGTGACTGGGTGGTGGTGGTGCACGCCTTTAATCCCAGCTTTCAGGAGGCAGAGGCAGGCAGATCTCTGGGAGTTCCAAGACAGCCTGGTCTACAGAGTGAATTATAGACCAGCCAGAGCTACGTTAACAAAACAAAAACAAAACAGACAGACCAAACAAACAATCAAAAAAGCAAAAATCAACAACAAAAAAACCAAAACCAAAACAAAACAAAACAAAAACGAGATACCTCACTAGGCTATCTGATCTTTCTTGGAGTTCTCAGTTGCAGACTTGATTATCAAGAACTGGGAATACAAGACTGTCTAAGACTTAAAGCCCTGGTTCTCTATGTGTGAAATAATGTCAACTTCTATTATTTGGCCTTAAGCCATATGAGAACAAGGATACAGTGAACTATAGCCTAACTTAATATGTAAATCTGCAAGCTAACTTGAGAGGGTACCTTGTATGAGTACTAGGACCTCAGCCCAACACAGGCTGAAGGCTGCCAAACCATGTCCACACACAGCACACGGCCAGACTGTTTCTGGATGGGGTTCCCCAGGTTCATGAACTATTTTTCTTTTTTCTTTTCTGTTTGACTAACCTCTGTTAATATTATCTTGTCTACGGTTTTCCCCTTAATGGATGTCTGGCCCCGTGGTTCTTCCTGGACCTCTATTTCCAATGTCATACAAGACAGTTTGGGAGTTTGCAAAGAGAAGCGAAGGAGACACCTCCCAGTTGGAATCAGTCATCGTTTCTGCACCTGTATCCCAGGGAAGATGGGCATTAGCCCATCTTATACCAGTTACGTCCTCACAGTAGAAGAGGTCTCAAAGATGTCCCCACCCTACCTGCCCCCGCCTCCCTCTGAAGCAAGGAAGAAGTAGTTTTCTTAGGATTACAGATGTGAATCACTATGCCCAGTGGTATTAGTTTTTTAAATTTATGTTTATATATATAATGTTTATATACATACTTTTTTTTTTAGTGTGTGTGAAAGTGCTCCTGCCATAGTATGTCTAGGAAGGTCAGAGTAAAACTTGCAGGAGTCTGTCCTTCTGGTCTACCACATGGGTTCCATGTATCAAAGTCACGTCCACAGGCTTTTATAGGCTTTATAAGCTAAACCATCTCATCAGCCCTGAGCTGTGCATTTTGCTGTTGTTACAGCACACAGTTTAGAAGTAAGAACCAGCTCCTGCCTTTAGGGTACTCGCACCCACAATGGCCCAGACCCACAGACAACACACTATTCTGTTGAGTGAATGAATGATGAGAAGGGTCTCCACCATTGCCATAGCTTTAACCCTGCTGGGAGCTATTCCAAGTGACCAGGCCTCTCAGTAGCCTACAAGGATGATGAGCATCTTCGTTGCAGAGCTGAAGATGGAAAAGAGTGAGGTGGTAAATAGCTTCTCTTAGGTCACCTACTTGGTAATTGACTTATATACTTTTGGGTTAGCTGTGGGATTAATGGGGAGGGTCATGATTCGGGCTCAATGAGAGCAGAAGTGAGGCTGAACACAGTCCACTTCTAGCCAAAGAGAAAGAGTCCAGCAGGGCATATTCTTTTGGCTGGTGCAGGGTCAATTGAAAAGAATACTTTTCTCTGTCTCCTGTGTGTGTGCTCACTCTCAATAGAACCCATGCCTGGCAAATGGACCCTTGAAAAGAATTCAGTTTGAAGATTTATTTTAGTACATTCAAAGTTTTCCTATTAACACCATTATTTAACTCCAAAACATCTACATCACACCCAAAAGAAACGCACAGCCAATCACAGTTACGCTCCACTCCCCTTCCCCCAGCAACCAGTTCTATTTACAGAGATAGAAAGGTATTGAATGGGGTAGACAAGCCTTACTCTCTGCCTTTTCTAAATGCTTCATAGGTCTCCTGCTTCTTCTCAGGCCACTTGGCCATAGCGTGATCAAACACGGTGACAACATACTAACCTGAAATATTTTCATAGGATGTACTCATGGAAATGGCTCCTCTGATTGACATGGTTCTCTCCCAGCCCAGGGCTTTAGCATCTGAGCTCAGGTCTAAGGTTGAAACTCAACCAAGAAAAGCAAAGGCTCTGAATCACAGATGGCGGAATCCCCAGGCAGGGTTCTGGGTACAGAGCTGGGAGAGCCTGCCTTAGATGGAGGGCAGGCTGGAAGCTATCCTGGAGACAGGAGGATGATCTCCATTCAAGCTGGATGCCTGCTAGGTTTTATCCATCATTCCCTTCCCACTGATCTCTGAGTCAGAAGTCTTAATGCTCTAAATCCAAAGTCAAGATCTGAGGCACAGAAGGGAGAAATCAGAACCATTCACTGAAATATACGAGAAGAGATTCCCCAGTGACAGGCAAATGACAACCCCAGCATCAGCTCAGATTTACCTCCAGGCCTCCCACCAAAATCAATCATGGAGGAATGTGGATTGAAAAAAAAATGTTCAATTTTCACCTACAGGCTTGTGTGTGTGTGTGTATGTGTGTGTTGTTAGAGACAGAGTACAAGAGAGTGAGCGAGTGAGCTCTGGTGATTCAACCCAGGGTATATTTTATCCCAGAACTACAATCCTGGTCTGGAGACAACCTGAATTACTTACACAGGGGTCTTCATATTCCCATGCAACCTTCAGGCATGTACCACTGCACCCAACCTCAACATTGGCCTTTTTAATGTGTGTGCTAGGACTGTGTCTAGAACCTATGGGTGACTAGCACTCCACTATTGAGTTTTATCCCCAGGCCTTTTTATTCTTTCTCCCTTCCCCTCTGCTCACTTGCTTGCTTGCTTGAGTTTAGACAGTGTCTAACAAAGTTGCTCAGACTTGCCATCTTCCTGCCCCAGAGCCCTGGTAACTGGGATTCCACATGCGTCACATACACATTGAGATGTCTTTTTAGAAATAAACCTATTTGAGGATAATTTCAGATTTACAGGAAAGCTGCAAAGATAATGTAGATGCCTCTGGCATACCCCTCACCTCTGGCTTCCCCCAAGGTTATTTCCGTGACGCTTTCTCAAAACAAAGGAATTACCAATGAAGCTCTCTGCTACTCTCAGCCGAACTCACAGTATCTAGACGTCACCAGCTTTTCCATGAATGTTTGCAATGGTTTGAATGTGTCCCCACAGACTCATGTATCTGACAGTGAGCACCAGCTGGTGATACTATTTTGAGAGGTTGTGAAATCTTTGGCACTAAGGCCTAGCTGACTGGAGGAGGGCACTAGGGGCTGGAATCATCTCTGACCAGCATCATGAAAGAATCTACCCATGAATATTCCTGATGCCACAGCTACAATGTCTTCTCCACCATGATGGGCTTCACCACCACCACACATACACACATACAAACACACATATACACATGCATGCACACAGATACACATACATACACACACATATAAGCACACACATATTCATGCATACACATACAAACACACACATAAACATATATACACACATACATAGACACACACACAATCAAGACTCCACATTAGCCCTTCCTTCCTTAAAGAACTCCCTTAAGTAGGTATTTGGCCATAGCAACAAGAACATTCCCATGGAAGTTCTAGGGAACTAGGAACACAAAAAACACCTGCTTAGGTAACTTGGGGGAGATATGGACAGAAATCACCCCTCCCCAAGTAAAAGTACAAATATAAAACAGAGTTGAGGAAATGTACTATGTCATCCATCTTCAGATGTGAATTATAATAAAACATTGTGTATCTTCTAAGTCACCAGAGTCTTACTATAGGACTGAAGGAGGTGAAGTTGCAAGCATTTACCCCATGAGGTCCTGTAGTAAGTAACACACATGGAGAGTGTCCTTCCCCGTCAGTGCTAACATTGTCGGTTTGTAAAGCAGTCTGGTAATATGTGCTCATTTAAACAAAGCACTTAGAGTCCACACTTCAGGCATCTAATTCTTAAGAGCTCATCCTTAATTCGAATATGAAGGAAATACTTCAAACTAGCAAGAAAGTACATGAAATAATGTCTTGAAAGAATATAAATGAGAGTGAAGACACAATGGATTCATATTTGCATGACAGTATTTATGCATGTATGGAAACTGAGAATGAGTTTGCCAAGCTGAAATGCTAGCGGTATAACTTTCCTCTGAGCTGGTCTTTATTTATTCTATCCATATTTATTTTGGCATATATTATCTTAAAAATTAAATATTCTAATAAAATGCAGAGGTCTGTCCGTCAAGCTACAGACCCTCTTGCTGCAGGAATTCAATGGCTTGTATTAATATACAAGCATGAGCCTCAATTAGCAAATGTCCAATTTTTGAATTCAATGAGGTTGTGTGTTTTAGAAACAGCATCATTTTGGCTTTCCTATGTAACTAAGATGTAACTGGGGAAATGAAAAGGAGTGTCTAAATCATATTGGGAATTCTTCTCCTAAAGAATCATTGGGGTAACAGGCTTCCTAAAATTCCAAATGAGGGCTGGAGGGATGTTTCAGTGGTTAAGAGCACTGGCTACTCTTCCAAAGTCTCAGGTTCAAGTCTCAACACCACATGGTGGCTCACAAGTAGGGACTGTAACTCCAGTTCTTGGGGATCTGACTCCCTCTTCTGGCCACCTTACATATGTGTAGCATACAGTCTCGCATGTGGACAAAACACCCATAAAAATCTATACAAAAATTACATTAAAAATAATTTAAAATTTTTAAAGTATTTTGACAGGACATGCCTTCCAGAAAACAGATAAGCTGCCCACAGATTTCTCCTCTCTCACTCTCTGTTCCTCCAGACCCAGTCTCCCAGTCCCATCCTTAGTGCTGCAACAGAACACCAGATACAGCCTTCCTTCTCCTTGCCCACATCTCCTGTGGATCCCACAAAGTACCCCTTCCCAATCTCCCTCCCCTAGCTTGTTGCTTTGTCCCAGACCTGAACTCCAGCAGGTGCCCCCTGCTAACCAAAGGGCAGCTCCTCCCAGAGCAGCGGGTAGGCTGAAGGCATTCCCACACCTCTTCTACTGCTCCTGAGACCCAGTGCCCTCAGTCTCATCCCCAGTTCTGTAGCTGGAAACCTGCTGATGTCTCCCTTTCTTCCCTGACCCCATCCCCAGCGGACCACAAAGACCTTCTCCTCCAGCCTTCTCTCTCCCAGCTCATCCCAGCCTCCAACACCAGCAGCACTCCCTGTGAACACATCTGAGCAGGCCAGGAAAACAGGCAATGCACAGCCATCACACTCTGAAAATCCAGAGAGGAAACAGAAACCAAGGAACCAAACACCCACTCAACGAAGACAAATCCAGAAATCAGCACCTAGACATGTAATCATCCCAAACCCAGATGCCAAGATACTGGTGTAAAAACACAATCAATATCAGCCAGGGCAATATCTCCAGAAAAGTCCAGCTATTCTAGCACAGCAGGCCCTGAATATTCCAGCATAGCTGAAGGACAAGTTATTAGGAACATGATAGGAAATTAATAAATGCAAGAAAACACAAACAGTGTAAAGGGGAAAAGTTGTTCAAGACCTGAAATTGAAAATTGAATCAATTAAAAAAAAGCCAAAAATGAGGGAATTCTGGAAATAAAAAATTTAAGAATTTGAACAGGAGCTATAGAGGCAAGCTTTGCCAATATAATACAATAGATGAAAGACAAATTCTCAGGCACTGAAGATATGATAAAAGAAATGGATACATCAGTCAAAGAAAATGTTAAATCTAAAAAACTCCTAACACAAAGCATCCAGGAAATCTGGAACACAAACTTAAAAATAAAAGGAATAGAAGGAGGAGAAGAAACACAGGTTAAAGACACAGAAAATATTCTCAGCAAAGTCATAGAAGAAAAACTTCCCAATCTAAAGAAGGCGATGTCTCTCAAGGCATAAGAAGCATATAGGACAACAAATAAACTGGACCCAGAAAAGAAATTCCTATGTAACAGTCATACTAATAGTCACATGATAATCAAAACATTACACTTACAGAACAAAGAAAGAATATTAAAAAGCTGCAATGGAAAAAGGGCAAGTAACTTATAAAGGCAGACCTATTAGAATCTGGCTTCTCAATGGAGAGTCTAAAAGCCAGAGGACCTGGACAGATGTGCTGCAGACTCTAAGAGACCACAGATGCCAGCCCAGACTTCTATACCCAGCAAAACTTCAATCCATAGGTGGAAGAATTAAGATATTCTATGATAAAGTTGAACTTAACAGTATCTATCTCCATATCTAGCCCTACAGAAAGTACTAGAAGAAAACTTCCAACCTAAAGAGGTTAATTACAAGCATGAAAACAAGAAATAAATAATCTCACACCAGCAAAATCAAAAGAAGGGAAACACACACACACCCTACTACCACCACCACCAGCAACAACAACAAAATAACAGAAATCAACAATCATTGGTGATTGATATCTCTTAATATCAATGGATTCAAGTCCCCATTAAAAAAGACACAGAACAACAGAATAGATACAAAAAAAAAACCAAGGATCCATCATTCTGCAACATTCAAGAAACACACCTCAGCATTAAGGATAGACATTACCTCAGAATAAAGGATTAGAAAAAAATATTCCGATCAAATGAACTTAAGAAGCAAGCTGGTGTGGCCATTTTAATATCTAACAAAATAGACTGCAAACCAAAATTAATCAAAAGAGATGGGGAAGGACACTAAAGTCTCACCAAAGGAAAGAAATCCACCAAGATGACATCTCAGTTCTTAGCATGTGTGCCCTAAACGGAAGGGCAAAACCTACCGCAGCTTAAATCACACATAATTACAGCTTAAATCCCACAGTGACAGTGGGAGATTTCAATACCCCACTCTCACCAATGGACAGGGCATCCAGACAAAAGCTAAAGAGAGAAATGCTGGGGCTAACTGAAGTTATAAACCAAATGGGCCTAACAGATATTTATGGAACATTTTACCCAAACGCCAGAGAATGTATCTTCTGTCCTGCTCCTCTAAAGCTGATGGGAGTGCAAAGTTATTCAGCCACTATGGAAATCAGTGTGGCAGTTCCTCAGAAAGCTGTAAATCAATCTTCCTCAAGACCCAGATGTACCACTCTTGGGCATATACCCAAAGGACACTCCATTCTACCAGAAGGACACCTGCTCAAACATATTCATTGTGCTTTATGAATTGAGGACAACTAAAGAATGGATAAGGAAAATGTGGTACATTTACAAATGGAATATTACTTAGTTGTTTAAAAAAGACATCATGAAACTTGCAGGCAAATGGGTGGAACTAGAAAAAAATCATACTGAGTGAGGTAACCCAGACCCAGAAGGATAAATAGTATGCATTCACTTAAAAGAGGATATTAGCCATTAAGTCAACGAAAGCAAGGCTACAATCAGTAGACCCAGAGAAGTTAGGTAAAGAGGAGAGGTCTAGGGAGGGAATGGAGGGATCTCTCTTGGAGGGGAAAATAGTATAGTTCTTATGGGCAGACCGGGGGCAGGCAGGAACAGGAGTTGGGGGAAGAGGCGACAGGGGATGGAGACGTAGGAGAGAATGCAGGGAGACATGGCCGGGACTGGGGGCCATTTGGGAGATGGTGGGGAAATCTAGCACAGTGAAAACTTCCTGGAATCTATGAAAGTAATCCTAATGAGGGCTCCTAATAATGGGGTATAGAGTCTTAACTGGCCATCTCTTGTAGCCAGGCAAAGCTTCCAGTGGTAGGACTTGGTTGCATTTAATTGAGTTGTTAGCCAAGGGCATCCCATGGAAATCCCCAGACAACCCAGGCTGTTCCTAAGACAAAAAGTTGCTGTCCCCAACCGACAATGGGGCCCCATTGTCAGGGCAACACCTACATAACTCATTGAACATGAGAAGTCAAGCTAGTACCTACATGGAGCCTTCAACCCTATGTTCTAGTCTCTGGTGCAGGAAGGTACTCTGCAGGAAAGACAAACATGGACGCTAACCCAGCCACAAAACCTTTGACCTACAATCTGTCCTGCTTATGTAATATGCCAGGGCAATAATGACACAGAACTTGTGAGAGCAATCAACCAATGTCTGATTTGACTTAAGGTCCACTCCACTAGAAGGAACACACACTTGACACTGCACTGTCAACCAAGAACTAGAGACTAGATAGCCCAGAAACCTAGGACAAAATCAGATACTATTGGTCAAAAAAAATCAGTAAAATAATGATTTTCTGCTACACTCATAGATCTGTGTCTTATCCAGACATCACCAAAGAGGCTTCCTCCAGCAGCAGGTGGGAACAGATGGAGAGGCCCACAGACATTAGGAGGAGAGAGAGCCTACTTTGGATGTCTCCATCAAATCCCCCTCCTCAGAGTTCAGGGAATCGCGAGGAAGAGGAGGTAGGAAGAATGAAGAGCCAGAGGGCAGGACGACACCGGGAAGACAAGGCCCTCTGAATCAACTAAGCAAGGCACATATGAGCTCATAGAGACTGAAGAGGCAAGCACACATGGGTCTGCACCAGGTCCTCTGTGTATATATTACAGCTGTTAGCTTAGTACTTTTGTGGGACTCCTGAGTGTGTGAAGGAGTGGGTCTCTGACTCTTACGCCTTGGGGCTCTTCCTCCTCTTAGGTTGCTGTGTCCACTTCAGTATGATAGCTTTTGCTTCATCTTGTTCTATTTTATTTTGTCATCTTGGTTGTCTCCTGGAAGCCTGTTCTTTTGTATGAGAGAAGAAAGGAAGTGGATCCAGGGATGGCAGTGGGGGATGAACTGTAATCAGGATGTGTGAGAGAAGAATCTATTTTCAATAAAAGAAAAAAATTTAAAGTATTTAAAAGAAATTCTAAGTGAGGGTCTGTAAAGATGGCTCAGCAGTTAAGAGCACTTGTTCTTTCAGAGGACTAGAGGTCAGGTGTCAGCACCTACATGGTGGCTATTAACTGACTCTAACATTAGTTCCAGGGAATCCAGTGTCCTCTTCTGGCTTTCATGGGTACTCAGTGTATATGGTGTACCCAAAACATACTTGCCAGCAAGCACGACACACAGAAACTAAAAGAAACAGGTGCCCCCCAAACACCATCTGCTAACTACCATAAGTCTTGCCTTACAGCCCACTTCGTTACAGCTAGGTCTGGCTTTGTAGGGTGGAAGAAAGGGGGCAGTTTCCTGAGCTGGCTTGCAGTAGAAGGAGACTATCTTTCTCCTCCTGTTGGCTCTCACCTCAGCATCCAACAGCATGGCAGCCTATTACATAAAAGCTCCTGGACACCAGTCCCCAAGGGACACAAGTCTGTGTATGAGTGATCTTCCATGAGCCCAAATTCTTACATGTTGAATACATGCCAAGAACACTATTAACTAAGAGGCAGGGAAACATCTAAACAAAGTAACCTGAGACATTTTATTTTTATGATTAGAATGTGTAATTAAAACATCTCCTGGATGCTATGATTGCACACAGGCTCAGAGGAGTAGCATTAAAATATTCCCTCCAAAATTGCTGACTGGGTTTCCTTAACAAGGTGAAGGAATATTTTTGAGCCCTTGTCCCTTAGCTTAGACGCTGGAAATGTTCAAGAATTTGCATTCCTCATTTACTAAGGCGTTGGGACCAATTGAGTCCTGGCCTTCAGCTGTTCTTCCCTGTCTAGAGCCTTCTAATTGAAGTGACTAAAAGCTGTGCTTTGCCTAGAGGATCAGAGGATGGGATGGATTTTCACCTGTTGGCCATTGACTACAGGGTATTTAAGCCTCCATGGCGCTATTAAAGAAGGGCTTTGGTACCAGTGATTGGAGTCCATGTGTCGGTCTGTCGCTGCGTATGTTTCCTCAACCTCCAGCCCCTTGCCCGAAGCTCGCAAACTGGATTTTAGCGGACAGGGGGCGCGGGGCGCGGCACTAAGGTATTTCTAATAAGATTTAACAACCTTCCAACTACCAACCTCCTCCCTTTTCTCTTTTACTCTGCTTGTGAAAGGATTCATTTGGCTTTGAACAGGAGAAATCCATTGCTTCCTACTATACACAGATCATAGGGCTTATGGTTAGCAGGGACCAAAGAAAGTAAAGCCGAGCTCCATGTGGGATGGCTCAGCAGCTTCTGGCCAAGGAGCTGGCTTGCCTGTGTAATGCTTATCCTCACCCTTTCACCCAAGGTCACAGGGTGAGAAAGGGACATGCAGCTCGATCAGGTGCACAGCTAACCCAGGTCACCCACTCCAAACTCAAGAGGAGGCTGGAAAACACCAATCTGAGACTATGGGTGACTTTAGGACTCCTGCTTATACAACCAGGGTTGTTTCTCTGGGTATTTTCTAGGGGATTCTTCAACTCACTTGCCTAAAAGATTTAGTTCAGTGACTATAAACGAATGAATTTTTTGAGAGTCTCTGAGACAGAGATTCATTAAACCAAGGTCCCCCGGACAGGACATCCAGAAACTAGAACACATTTTCACTGGCTGAGATTCATGTCACCACCCTCCCACCATGCCAGGAAGTTGGCTCTCCCCAGGAAGGGGCTCTCCACAAGAAAGGAATCTGCTGGCACTTGACCTTAGACTTCAGCCTCAGGAACTGTGAGAAATCATTGCTACATACTCACCACCAAGTCTGTGGGTTTTGTTTTTCAGTCAGAACTAAATACACATACAATATGTGTGGGAGTTTGAAAGTCATTGGCCCCCATAAGCTCTTTGGGAGTGGCACAATTAGGAAGTGTGGCCTTGTTGGAGGAAGTGTGTCACTGTGGGGGTGGACTTTGAGGTTTCCTATACAGCTCAGTGTCTGAGATCTTTTCCCGTTGCCTTCTGATAAAGATGTAGCCAGCACTGTTTCTGACTGCACACTGCCATGCTCCCTACCGTGATGATAACGGACTGAACCTCTGGACTGTAAACTACCACCTTAATTAAATGTTTTCCTTTATAAGAGTTGCTGTGGTCACAATGTCTCTTCACAGCAATAGAAACCCTAAGACAATATATGGTATATTTTAAAGAATTTGCTAACTTTATTTGCATGTAATTACTTTCCTTTATAATGCTATATCCTTTTATTATTAATTATTTCATATCAAAAGAATGGAAGAAAGGCTCCTTCTTCCATCTGTCCTGGTTTCATTTCTACTTCATGAGATTAGTTCCCTTCCATCTCCCTGAGTGAGGAACAGTTCTCAGGGAGGCTGCAGTTGGTCTGTATGCGTGGGTGGCTCGTCCCTTGTAAGTCAGTGTCTCCGCTCATCCCTGCCCTGGATCTCTCCCTCTGGTCTCAGCCGCCATGACAAGCATGTGCTGTTTGGAGAAGAAAGTGTGCGTGAACGAGAGCAGAGCCAGCACTGTTCCTGGGAACTTAGCTCCAAGTCCTCCAGATCTAACCGTGGAGTGATGGCTAAAGGCCAGAGGGAAGGATCCACTTCAGGTTTGAAACTAGTCTGGTTTACAGAGTGATTTCTAAGCCAGTCAGGGGGGTGTGTGTGTACATGCATTTATGTGTAAACATATATACATGTATGTATGTGTGAATATGTGTATAATGTATATGAAAATATCAAACAGCTATTTTTAAATGTCCCAGGTCTAATCAGCAGCGACCTTTGTAAGAACTATCACACTATCACAATGATTTTCCCTTTCCAGGATCCTCCTTCAGGTTAACTACAAGAAAAAGTGAGGGTTAATACTGATGGTCACCAAACCCCTGGGCCTATTTGCGAGGAAAAGTCTGTTTGGCCAGTTGAAGTAGGAAGACCCGCTATAAGTACGGGCTGTCCCATTCCATGAGCCAGGGTCTCAGACAGAGTTAGGACAAAGTGAGCTGAGCACCGGCCTTCATCACTCTCCGGTTCCGGATGGCACAGGCAGCATGACCAGCTGCCTCCCTCTCTGGTGGCCATGCCTTCCCTGCCGTGGTGGACTTTGAGCCAAAATAACCCCCCTCTCCCTCAAGCTGCTCTCCTCAGGGAGGGAAGAAATGAGCCCTGTATTCTAACCTTGCCAACAGAGCTCACTGTTGATTTGAACCTGAACATCTGTCACCGCCTTGATCTTCAGTTTCCGCAACTGTCACATGATTAAGCCTGATTATAAAGGCTCCTTTCCAAAGCACTTCCATGCTCCTTCCCCCTTCTCACTGTGAGAGCTGCCAGATTTGAACTTTTTCATTGTAATAACACGGGATGACAACCTGCTTTCACAATGGGGACTTGGACATCTACAATAAAGAAATACAAATTTGGAATATGTCCTTTAATTCTTACCTAAACTGCTCAGACTGACACAGCTTGCCTCGGGACAGGTTGGGCATAGTGTTTGCTTGCTTTGGTATTTGGCTTGGTTGGCCATCTGTGTCCCCACACACCACCTCTAGGTGGCAGGAATGTACCACACAGCTCTGGAGCCACAGTTTAACCAACTGCTACTAAGCCTTGAAGCTGACAGACTTTAAGAACAGTTCCTTCGTGGTTACTAGATACTGAGACTGGGGGTGGGGCTCATCATTTTATCAGTGATCAAATAACTGTTGGATAAAAGGAGAAAAGGCCACACATGGGGAGTGGGTACATTGCAGAAAGGCTACAGTGGAATGAGCTATAGGTTGGGGAACCTGTGTAAACTTCTTTATATATTCTCTCTCTCTCTCTCTCTCTCTCTCTCTCTCTCTCTCTCTCTCT
>LOEQ01000196.1:337535-354247 GCA_001685075.1 Bramus lutescens | reverse complement strand
GAAGGAAGGAAGGAAGGAAGGAAGGAAGGAAGGAAGGAAGGAAGGAAGGAAGGAAGGACGCCCTATTATCTAGGTCCAAATACGCCATCTATGCCATTGTGGATATTGTCAGCCTTCAGTGGTTCAAATCCTGCTCTGCTTGTCTACTTTTGCTTCCCACTGTGCTGAGAGCTGTGTTGAGTGGATGAAAGAATATCACAGCATAAAAAAATCTATTTGAGTCCAGTGAACTAAGGTCCCTGTCACCAGCCACGTGCCTGTTAACAAACACACTCCTCGGCTCTCCCTGTGTCTCCAGGCAGGAAGGCTGCAGGAGTGTTCCAAGTGGCCCGTCCCAGCGGCCATGTGCTGTTTTCTCCAGGCACAGTGCCACCCTCTTTCTCCCCGATCCTTTGCTGGCAGTTTCCCATGCTCTCTCCCACTAAAGTGTCCTCTCTGTGTTGAAGACATTCTTGGCAGGGACTCCAAACAGAGGAAAGGTGGTCTTTGTGAGATATCTATATTAACTTTCCAGAGCAACAGAGATGTCTGTCCAATGGGGAGACCACAGCGACCGAACAGCAATTAACCTTAACAGAGCTCCTTGGCGAGCCGCATGAGCTGGCATTCTGCTTGCATGTTGACATGACTCTCTGATTGCTCCACATGTTGGATAAAAGGCAGATGACCCTAAGGTGAGAGCAATGAGCATGGTCTACGGCTTGGATCTGCAGGATCCTGAGCACAAGCCTGCAAAGGCCCCAGGTTCCCCAGAGCAGGTGCTGAACAGCAGGAAGGAGAGAACCTGAGCAGGCCTAGGGATGTCTCTTTAACCCAGTGGCAGAGCCATCCCCCGGCTGACTGTGTAGGGAAAGAGCTGCGCTCAGCTTCAGCGAAATAAAGTCCCTTCACTTCTGTCCTTAACTTCTTGTGTAGTCTTGTGGGGGGAAGGCAGCCCATGACCAGAGTTCACATCTACTTCCTTAACTCCATTCCCCCTTCCAAAGTCAGGGAAGAGAACTGACAGGAGGCAGGGCATCTAATCATTACAGATAATCACCCTCTCCTAGGCCGACCTGCAAGTGAAATACTTCACAGTACAAGGATCAAGCTGCGATCCCTCAGAGAAATGGGAGGTGTCTGAAATTCTGATCCAGAACCTGTGCGCAGGCGGACTGAGTCAAAGGCAGAGCCTAAGTTCCCGAACCATTGCTTTCCAATACTTTGTACTGAGAAGCATGTTAGATTAATGTGTCTCCTTCACCTTTGGTTCAAAAAAATTGTCCCCTTTCTGATACCAGCATGTCACTGTCATGCCTCTGCATGTGAAGGCTCCCAGGAGAATCAACTCAAGCCCTGCCTCTGAGTTTTTAACCAGTTTCTCTACCCACAAGCTTCTTGGTCCGTATCTGAGTTCTGCTGCTTGTGTTGCATGGTGAGGAAACCCAGCATCCTCTGCTTCCATTCTCCACAACCCTCATTCGGCTACAGCGATTGCAAGTAGGACTAGAGAGAACATAGGCTTCTCTCCTACCAACATGGGTTAGTTTTTAATAAGAAACGCTCAAATTATTACAAACACAACTAAGGCAGAGGGCCGTCCCCTCATCTACCTGTTTCCCTGGACTATCTGGTACGTCGTGGAGCATGGGGGAAGAGCTTGTCTTTCACACATCACCTGAGTCTTGAAAGGTTGTCGTTCTGTAGGCTTTACAGAGTCCATGTCACTTCCTGGCCAAATCTCTCTTCTGATTCAGGCTATCAGGCCAGGGACAGAAGGTACCACGTATTTTATCCAGGTTTCTTTCTTTTCAGCATCCTGGGACTCACGCTTAACCTTTCCTCCTTTGCCCAGTTTAAAAAAAAATAGGTGAACAAAAGCGATGGTGCCTATTGGCCCATGCAAATTGATGACAGGAGTAGCCAGGTATTTGAGCCCCAGGAACCTAGGGGTGAGTGGGGGGGTGCAACGGAGACATATTCTTTTGTGTATTCCTCTGCCACTGGCATTGTGAGGGAACCACTGATTGTTTAATGCCATCCTCTCTCTCAGCACATCTGAGAGTGGGGACCACAAAGGATCCACCTGCGTGTTCACACCTTGATTCTACACTTAGTAAATAACCTCATTGCAAGCTAATTTGCCTTTTTTGGGATGAATCGAGCAAGAATTCTCCACTCTCTCCACTCCATTCTAAGCTCACAAATATACTTTTTGCCTTATAGAAGGGAGAGAAAGTTACTTTCAACTCCTTTCTTTCCCCCCTATTAACTGCTACCCACCCACACAAGAGACTAAAATAGTGTACAGGAGCCAGGCTGAGTGGCACATGCCTGTGCTCCCAGCTCTACAAAGGCCACCAGGGCAGGGCAGGTCAAAACACCACAAGTTCCAGATCAGCCACTACATAGATCGACTGAAAAAAATAAATTCATAAAAACAATACACAACAGTATCCAGAAAAGCCTGGAGCATAAAGCATTATGGTGGTGTGGGATGAAACAGAATGACCATAAAACTTTCTATTTGCCCAGCAGGGCTCAGTGTACATAGTTTTTGATGGATAGTTCTAACAGAAGCCAGCTGTTACTTGGGTTTCCTCTCCTGACCCTGAACGCTGGGAATGAGATGTATAGAAAACATCATGCCAAACTGACCACAGCACATCACTTTCTAAGGTGAGTTATTTGCATATGGCCATTTGAAGACGACCATTCCTGCTCTTGGAGAATGGGAAAGTATGGTGTTTTCCTCCATATTTGCTTATGCCTGCCGCACCCCCATCCTGGCTTTGGTTTGATTTTTCTTTTTGGTAATAGACCCAGCAAAGGCTACACCAACTGCTATTGCCATTATTAAGAGGAAAGTACCTTCTATGACCATCTGTAATCCTGGGGCAATGTGTTCAGAAGGTTCCAATCAATCAACCCAAATACTGCTCTGAGCCCCAGGCAACAAACTGTTCACAGATACACTGCCTCTGGATCTTTGGGAGCTTATTATAAAGCAGGGAACCCTGGGCTCTCCTCCTGGAGTTCTTCCCTTCTGTGTGTCTTGGAAGAGTCTCCGGAGGATGAGGTCCTTAAGCACCCCAGTTTGCAATGTGTTCATTTCTTTCTCATTTATACAAGCAAATATCTAACAGGAAGTGATTTAAGTTAGGAAAGGCTTTCCTTTGGCTCGTGGTTTGAATGGATACAGTCTACCATGATGGGATGGCGTAGTGACAGGATCATGAAGTGGCTGATCCCATTGCATCTACAGTCAGGAGTCACAAACAGAGCACCATTGATGCTCAGCTTGCTTTCTGGCTTTTGCTTAACCTGGAATCTCACTCCAGGGGTTAGCACTGCACACATTCAAGGTGGATCTTTCCCCCTCAGCCAAACCTCTGTGGAAACATCCTGACAGACACATCCAATGCCTGATTCCTGAGTGATTCTAAAATTCAGTCAAGTTGACAATGAAGACAGCTACCAGAGGGGTCACCGCAGTTGCTAGCTTCCGAGCAAGTTATGAATGAATACACACACACACACACACACACACATACACACACACACAAACACACACACACAGGTATGCACGCTTCTGGTGGTACTCAAAACCATTTCAGATAAGTCTGAAATTTTTGTCAAGTCAAAATCTTGCCCTCTATCTTCCATCCCAATTAATATATTCTTTCCACACAAATGGAAAGAATTTGAATGGATACAGTCTTTCCTCTATAGACACCTCCACAAATACTGAAGACAAGTATGGATGCCTGGTGTAGACTCATCCTAACTGTAAAGCACAAGTGTCTACAACTCCTTCTCCAGTGATAGTCATATAACCTAATTATTCTAGAATGTTAATCTCTAAAAATCTAGACCCAGTTTTTAGTTAGGTTTGGTATGCAAACATTGTTCAGACGCTATTCATCCATCACTTACTATGAGTTAGTCATTCTATTTCCCCAACACTGCAGAGAACAGATGTCCAGGACCTAATGAAGCTGACCTTCTGTGTGAGCCAGAGTTCCAGTACCTTGACAACACACCTAAGTCCATCAACTTCGAGGAAGGAAGGTTTCTGCTGACTCAGAATTTCAGACATTTCCAAAGGCCCTTGCTTTAGGACCCATGGCAAAGCTGAATATCACGGTATGGATTATGTGGTGGACCATGAGCTGCTCACCTCATGGTGGCTCGGATTAAAGAACAGAGGAAAGGGACCAGAGTGCCAATATTATGTTTTCAATGGCACAACTTTGATAGCCTGACCCCCTCCCTTCCTAACTTCTAGGCCCTGCCTCCGAAGAGCCCCGCCATCTCCAGCAGTACCAAAGGCTGGTGAGCAAGCCTTGGGCACACAGGCCTTCGGGAAACATTCATGATTCAAACTACAGGGTCAGGATTACAGACAAAGGCAAACACAGTCAGAACGGATAAATGTGAAGAAGAATGAGGCAGGCTATGGAGGGAAGGAATAAAGAGAACTCAACTTGCTTGATGTATAGGTGCATGGCTGTAATCTCAGCACTCAAGAGGCAGAGGCAGGAGGATCGTCTTTTGTTCAAAGTAATCTTGGTCTATATAGTGGATCCCAGGCTATCCAGGACTATATAACCCTGGTTTTGTTTTGGTTTTTGCTGTGGTTGTTGTTGCTGTTGTCTAAGCCTATGACTTTATTCAGATGGCTCGGCAGATAAAAGTGTTTGCTGCCAAGTCTGATGATTTTAATTCAATCCCCAGAACTCACAAAGTGGAAGAAGAGGAGAACTAATTCACAAATGTGTTCTCTGACCTCCATATCTGCACTGTAGCATGAGCGTACCAAACACACACACACACACACACACACACACACACACACACACACACATATACACTCAATAAATAAAACAAAAGGAAGGCTGATAATTCCAACATTACTTCAAAACAGAGCTGCATACAATAACATTTTCTAGTGTGAAGTCTATATAAGCTACTAGACCCAGGAAAAGATGATGTATTCACTGATTATTTAGGAATTGGGTCATTATTTTGTTCTTCATTCTTCAGAGACGTGTGGTTGGGGAAGTGCAGTCTGTGTTCTGACCACCAGGGGGCAGCTGAGAGAAGACAGAGTTCTGAGAAGCAGAGTTTAGGCTGAATAACGGGTAAGCAACGGGGAACAGCCCCGGTACTGGCAGGTGAGTGAGCCACTCTGGTCTCCAACCAAACACTCTGAGTAGCTTTTTATTACCGAGCTGACACTGTGCCATGAGACCCCTGGGAGAATACTATGTGAGGATAGAATCAGTGCCGAGACTTTGTATTTAGTTGAGCTTAATAGAAGACAGAGATTAGTATTGAAACAAAACAAACAAACAAACAAATTATCTGGACTTAACTGTGAGGTTGAATAAAATCATTTCCCTACAGAAATCAGAATCCAGTTGTTTCTCACAGCCTGCAGAGAGTCCATTTTGGATATTTGCCTGGCTGACCCATCTTGCTAAACCAACCTGACTTGATACATGAAGTTGTCAATTGTTCTTCGTGTGATATGGGTTCCACCATAGAGCAGTTGAAAAAGCAGATTTTTCAAGGACGGGGGGGGGGGNNNNTGGTTTTTTTGTGTGTTTTTTGTTTGTTTGTTTGTTTGTTTGCCACCTCCAATCTTTATGCAGCACTGATCCTAAGTTAGTCATTTTTGCATTACTATCATACATGTCCTATGGAAAGCAGCTTAAAAAGAGGGAAGATGTGTTTCGAACAGGGGTTCGGAATCCAATCTATGATGAAGGTCGATCCTGTTGTCCTTTGGGCTAGTAGGGAGAGATGGGGTACAGAGGAAAGTACATGCTAGGGAGCAAGAAAGAGGGGCAGAGCGTGAGAACCCCAGTGTCTGCTTCCAAGTGCAAAACTAAAACCTCCTGTCTCTTTAGGGTTTCGTTTCACCAGATCTCCACAGCAAGGCTTCTTTCTACTAAATGGGCCAAAATGCTAACACCTAGGTCTGAACTATGACAAACCCTAGGACTAGAAAACTATGAAACTTGGAGCAGACACCTTTGTGGCATCTGCTTGGATGGTCATTGACGACGGCACTGGTCACACTGGGAGAACAAAAGACAGAACAGTAGCGCCCGCAAGTGTGTCTGCCCTGTGCGTCTAGCTAGCATGGTAAAATCTTAGAACCTATTTTCTTTCTGCCGGGAAGGTGAGGTGAACATCTGCAGGGCATCTTGACTGGCCCGCCCTTTTCCTGAGGCAGACTGGATGGGTTCCTCGGTGGCTGTCACCACCAACCGACTCCCAGAGTTTCTACCGGGACTTAAGCAGACTGCGGAGGTGGAATCAAAAAAAAAAAAAGAAACAACAGCAGCAAAAGCCCCGCATATCCTACATCCACACCAACAATAATTTCAAATATTTGAGTCCTTTTTATTGTCCCAGAACAAAGCTGCAACACTGGAATTTAAGCATCCTAATTGGCTCTGGGTTTAATTTCAGAATCAAAAAAAAAAATAGGATGGGTGGTTCAATAGCCTGAGAAGAGGTTGGCTTCATAGACAGGAACAAAGAACAAGAAAAGAAAAAAAAGCCGATCGTTTCAAAGTCTCTCTCCTTTGTAAGGTGGGGACAGAACAACAGCAGCAAAGAGACTGGCTAATAGGGTTACTTCAGGCCACTTCTTTGTGTACGGATTAAAATTAAAACCAAGGAAACTTCATTAGCATTCAGGTTGAAACTGACCTGTTTGGGGCATTTGGCTCTTATCTCTCATTTTTCCTGGTTTCTTGAGAGATTAGCTAAATAGCTTCGTCTCAGCTTGATACTGAGGGCCTCAGGCATGGGTAACTCCATTTTTATTTATATTCTGCATTGTGGGGGCCTAGGGAAGGAGTTTAGCTCAAAACAATGGCCTCCTATGATTTCTAATCAGTTCCTTGTGTTGTGTTCTAGTATCTGCACATTACACTGTTTAATCTCCCATCTCCACACCCTAATTTACAACATGGATATTCGTACCCATTTTAATATGATAGAGACTCAGAGAGTGAAATGAAGAAAAAACTTGGGCCTGGAAAAAAGAGCTCAAACAGCAAAACACTGGCCATGAAGGATTGATGACCTGTGTTAGTCCTTCAGAATTGACATTAAAAAGCTGGATGTGACGATATATGTTTGTAATCCCAACTTTAGGAGGCAGGGACAGGAAGATCCCTGGGACTTGCTGGCCAGCCTAGCCTACATGGTGAGCTCCAGACTAGTGGAGACTCTGCCTCTAAAATCAAGGTGACTGGTTCCTGAGGAACTTCTGGTCTCCACACATGCCACACACACACACACACACATACACCACACACACACACACAGAGTGGGGTAGGGGGAACCTGAGCAAGCCCTCAGCTTCATTGGCTTTCATTACCAGTTCCAGAAAAGATAAGAACAAGACGCTCCCACTAGCTTTGCTATAGACATCTCTGACTTATTGACTCCAAAGGCAACAGTTGACTAAATTGTTTTTCAGGAGCATGGGAGTAACTCAAACCAGTTGAAATGAACAAATAGTGACTTGGGCCTGTGCCAGAATCAGATGGGTGATAAAATTCTAACATCAGAGAAGAATAGTCACTGAGTTTATAGACATGGGTCCTATGAAGGGCCATGATGTATATACTTACAAATACATGGCTAGCCTCAAACTCACAACGTGGCCCAGCCTGGCTTCAAGCTTGTGCCTCCCCTCCTGCCTCCGCCTCTCTGAGTGTTGGCACTGCAGATATGAGCCATGCTACTTGACTCATTTTTTTTTGTTGTTTTTCTTAGAAGCTTCTGTTTGTTCACATTGCACACCTGTTACTAAACCAACCATCACAAAAGACTCTGGCGCTCTGCATTATCAGCAGGGCGTTTCTTTATTCTTTTTCTGTCTGAACATCAACCATCTGTTTATAATCCATGTTTGACTTGCTATTTCTCCAACTGGTCAGGAGACTATCAAAGGCCACCTATGATACACGGGCATGTTGTCAGTCAGGAGCATCTATTTATGAGACAGAAAACTGGCCTGGCTTCCACAGTGTCCCACTGTATTCTTTGACCTACACACTTTAGAGGCTTATGGTAGATAGGAGCCTCTTCTGTCCCCAAAGAATTCTCCAGTTCTAAAAGTAGGGTCCCTTAGGAGGATGCCAGGAAGATCTCCGTGGCACCCCCTCTGGGTGGTAAGAGCCACCCTCGCTGACTGGCCAGGCCTCACTCCTTAAAAAAGACTCATTGATTAAATGGTGCAGAATCTATTCTCCAGGGTGCACAAAGCCCCTTCCCACTTTCCCAGGCGATAAACACTTTAATGTGCTGTGCTCAAAGCCTTGCTAAAGGAAAGCAGCCATTCCTCCTATGGCAGTAGCATCGAACCTACAGGTTTGGGTGGACTTTGAACTTTGACATTTTCACACCTATTTTTGTCTTCATTTGTTGCAAACGGACGAACAGTCCAATAAGAGCGGAAACAATTCTCCCCTCAGAGAGGGATGTGAAGGAGCCATCCTTTCTATTCACAAAGACCACGCTGCAGTGTTGGTCACACCCCTGTAATTAACGTCATCTCTGCTACCAGCCTCTTGGAATCTTTGTGTTTCCCTAAAGAGAAAATGAACCTCACAGAAAACCAACCTGGGGGGTTGAGCCTGGCTCAGTGTTACAGGCACTGGTGTGACTCAGATCCTGGTGGATGTGCACATTTCCCTGCAACCTACCCGCCCCTGGCTGAAAAGTCAGGAGGAGACTCTTTCCGTGCCTCAGTGCCCCAACTCGGATGGAAACCCATCAGAATTAATAAACTAATTTATTAATTATGTGATAAATTAATTTTAAACACTGAAGCTACTTATATATCCTATTGCCTTTAGGGGAAGCAACAGTGATTTTTCAAATACATATAGAGACTAGCCATAGAGTAATGGTAAAGTGCAGTAGTGGAGCAGAGCATTTGACTGTAGGAACCAACCACAAACACGTGCTTTCATGAGCCTTAATGGACCCTTCCAGAAAACGACTGATCTCTTTCAGTCACAAATGTCCTGGTAATAACAATCACTTCATTAGTTAGGAGAAGAACCAGCTCTGGCAAAAATCAACACTGAAAGGCAAAAAGTAGTCTGGAAGGAGATACAACCAGAACAAACCTGAAGGTACAGTCAGGAACCAGCCAAAATTATCATTCCAAGTTCATCACCAGAGACTACACAGTATTTCCCATCAAATCCAAAAGCAGAAAGGATGGAAGGACGGTGAGATGGCTCCGTGGGTACAGGGACTTGCTGCCAAGCCTGAGGAGCTGAGTTCAATCCCAGGGACCACATGGTAGACCAAGAGAACATCCACCAGTTGTCTTCTGAAGTCACGCATGCACCCGAGCATGTACGCATGCACCACCACCCCTGTATATGCACACACAAAAACTAAAATTAAATATAACTCTGTAAAGAAAGGATGGAACTCAGAAAATGAGTTGCAGCAAGCTGTTGTGAGTGTAGGGTTAGAGGCAAGCACGAATTTTTAACTGTAGTAAGGCATTGAGATTAGTGATGGACTGACTGAATTGGAACAGAGGCCTCACGGAAGTTCATGGGGAGGGTGCCTGGTGGATAGCATCTGGGTAGCTAAAATACGGAAAAGAGACTTTCTGAGAGAGATTAAGCCTCGGGGCGTGTGTGACCTTTTTCTTTGCAGTCCTGTCCCCATTAGCTTTTAATCTTACAAAGAACTTTTTAAGATATGATAGACAGCTTTGTAGACATTCCCTGGAAGGTGTGTGTTTGCTGCTGTTCAATAATTACACCGAGTTGGGATTGTTTTTACCAGACACAATAGAAACTTTATATAAGTCAGGAAACAAACAACCCGCCAGCCACTGAGACGGAGTTTATCATGCCTGAGGTGTGCTGTTGGATTGGTAGAGCCCATCCTTTCATTTGTCAAGAGTGGGTATCTCCCCCAAACACCTGCCTTCACTAGATAATTCTACCACTCTTCTCTATTCTGCTAATGTGCAAACAATAATTTCCCTCTCCATAGAAAAGAGACCTGCCCATTCTAAGAGTCAACTCCAGGAAGGTCTATCAGAGCCGCTGGGTCTTCCAGAATGGGATTCTCAGCCACTCCTGGCAGTTGGCCTGAGGTCTCCAGCTCCTTATCTTAGTACCTCAGGAGGTAGCTAAACTCCTCACCAGCTTTGGAGAAGAATTGTTAATCAGGAAGGCCCCTATGTGTCTCTTCAGATTCGGAGTCCTAACTGCTTCTGTGGGCAGAGCCCTCACTGATTTTAACACAGGGGAGATGGCAGAATCAGGGCTCCCCTGTTGACCACTCCTGCCTGTGAGCCCAGCAGTGCTCTAGTAATTGCCTTCTACAACCTGTTTAAAGGCGGACACATGATAAACCTCCCAAAGTTCAGTGAAAACAGACACAATCTGCCTTAAACACTAAGCAAAGAGAGAAACCCCTCAGAGTGAGAGAACGTGAGAGATTAATGGTTGCACACCACAAGCAGAGGTCAAGAGCTGAAGACAGAGCTGTTGGTGATGATGAACACAGTGGAATTGGTGATGCCTGGGTTGACACACCAAACACCAGAGGGACATCCTTTGAAGAAAACGAGTCCCCCAGACAACACACGTCCTGCTGTAGAATGAACTTTTTAAAAAAAAAAAAATCTTTTGCCTTCCTGTTTCAACCTGACTCTGCACCCTTAACGGAGGTCACAGAAATAGGGCATCAAGGTGAAAATTTATGGATACTATTTTTAAAGAGATAATGGAGGAAATATATCTGCAAGGTGTATTTTCCTGAAGAATCAACCCAAGAATTCAACTCTCTAACTTTGATGTGTTCCAGGACAGGCTCCAAAGCTACAGAGAAACCCGGTCTCAAAAGAATCAAAAAACAAAAAAGAAAAAAGAAAAGAAAAAGAAACAAAAAGAGGTAGAGAAGCATTTGAGGAAGACAATCCAACATGAACCTCGGACCTCCACACATCACATGCCCATGTGGGTGAATGGACCCACCCTACAGAGCTAAAAACAAAACATAAGCATCAGGTATTCAGGTATAGCTTTCTGCGTGTATGTGATGTGCTGGTAGAGGGGACACTTCTGTCAACATGTCTCATTGTCCTTTCCTCCTCCTGTTTCTGTCCCTATCTGCCCAGCCACCATCCCCCTCTTTGTGCCCCTCAGCCTCACCTCTGCCTCTCTCAGCTGCTGACGTAGGCCATAAACTGTCAGGGTGTGTTTGGATATTCGAGGGACCTTTTTAAGGGCCCTGTTCTCCGTGATGCGTTTTTCTCTCTATGGCCGTGGTGCCTCATCCTAGACCTTGGTTCCCCTCTCTTCATTCTGCTCCTTGGCGGAATAGAAGCCTCCAGAGAGGACACCACGAGCCTCCTACCCCGCAGCTCTCGTTTCCACACAGTGTTTTGACTTTCTTCAGGGTTCATTCTTAGCTCAAAGACATCCTGAGGTTTGAGTGTCTACCGCCTACACAGTGGCCTTTGATCTGGAGAGAGAAAGTACCAGCTGTCCCCTTGGAGACCGCAGTAAATGCTGAGAGCTAACAAAAGGTGCTCTCTCTCCTCAAAGACAAGCACTGAGACAGGACTGGGGGAGCTTGAGGACACACTCCATGGAGCATCATTTTTATCCTCCAACTCAATAAAACAACCGTTTGGAAGCATGAAGAATTCTGTCTTCATTTGACCTTTCTTTCTCTCTCTTTCTGCTTATTTTCTTCTCTCTCTCTCTCTCTCATTATTCCTCTTTTCCTCTCTTCTATTTTATTTTTCTTTTGATACAACATCTCGTGTATAACCCACACTAGCCTCAAAGGTATGGCAATATTCCTGTCTCAGTCTCACAAGTGCACGAGCCACCATACCCAGATCTACTTTATTTCCCTTGGCTATGATTTAGGAAATATGACTTTTCCCCAAAGCATGTGTTTATCAACAAATGCTTCAAAGTTTATCCATAAAAGTGTGTGCATGTACGTATAGGTGCATATACCCACTCAAATATCTGCAGTCTGTTTTGAAATACTGTGACAAAAAGCTTTGTCATAGACTGTTGTGTTTGCTATGCTGTCTGTGTTCTCAGGACAATGCCAGGCTCTAGACAGTGAGCACCAGTGGAGACAGCCAACTGATCCTAGAGGAAAACTTTGCTTTACTGCTGACCAAGTGCCTCAGCTAGGATAGCAAGCCCTACATAAATAACCCTCAGCTTCACAGGCCTGACACGTTTTAAGTTTACTACTTGCTCAAGCTGCAGCCAAAGCAGATTAGTGACTCTCTTCCAAGAGGTGACTCAGTACTCTATCTAAACAGCTTCCATCTTGGATTGCCACCCTCTTTCACACATGGCCTTCAGTGTTACCACAAGAGGAAAGAGAGAGCAGAAGCTGTTGAGTGCAGAGCTTCGTGCCAGGTCCAGAAGTCACTTGACATCTTTTCTAGCTGTGTAACATTGACTGAACCTAGTCACGTACCCACAGCCTCATTTCAGTGGTATTTGGAAATGACTTTCCCATGGTGCCAGGAAGAAATAATAGGATGGCTATTTAGCGGTCTGTCATGGGTGGTATTTTCTTTGGTCTGTTAGATCGTTAAACTTTGAGTGGTATAAACAGGCGAAGAGAACAAAGAAGAAAGAAAAAGAAAACTAAGCAAGAATCTATGTTGGTCCAATACAATTAGACATTTGTTGGGTTCAATGTCCTCAAATAGCAGGTCAGATAAGGGCAAAATCAAGGTGGAAACATCTTAATTTATCTTTCCGCTCCAAAAGGCATGGAAGCAACAGCTTATAGGAGCTATTTCACCCATGGAACATGACAATTATGAAGTCACCCTGAAATGCTGCCATGTTCAGGCTCTGGGGTGGGTGCATCCACTGGACTGTCTATGAAAGAAAGGACAGCCAATCTTGGCAACTATCTTACAAATGTGCTGTTCTCTTGAGAATCCAGGGCCAGGAAGGGGGTTGTGCCTATCCAGGGATATGGGAATCCAGACCCTTTTGTGACAGAGTGGAGGATTGTGCCCCTCTTGTGCTCCCCAAGCCAAGCAACCCATAGTTCAAGACAGACTCCTCTCTTTTCTACCTTTCGCCTCCACAGAGGCCTGGCTGACTCATCTCCTCTCTCCCCAAGGCCTCCCACTCTTGTCATGGCCTCTGTCCAAGTTCACCCATTCCTCCCTGGACTTCAGCCATAGCCTCCTACCTGATCTCCCCGCTGTGAGCTTGCCTGGACCCATTACATGTTTGCCCTGAGAGGCAATCAGAGCCCTTGTTCCAAAACATTGAGCTGACGCTGTTAATTGCCCACCTTAAATCTTGTCACCATTCCCATTGCCTTAAGAATAAACCTCAGACTCTGGCAGAACCAACAGATTCAGACAGTTATTGCCTTGGTCCTTTAATCTCCCCTCTTGCCACCGCTTTTCCCCCCTAGTGTCCCATCTGTATGCTACACTCTGCTCAAATGCAACCGGTTGTTCCCAGAGGGACATTCATTCCCTCATGCAGTCAAGAACTCCTCCCTTCAAACACTTGCCTCTTTTCATTCTCCTTCCCACATGACTTCCCTCTTAAGTGAGATAAAGCAATGCTCCTCTGCTGGAAATCAGAAAGGAATTGCCCATCTTGAAGTGAGAATCTGACCAAATTTAATATCTTAACCCCTTATGATTTGGACCCAAATGTCTTCCAAAGGTTCATGCATTAAAGGATTGACGCCTAGCTGATAGGCGTCTGGGAGATAATTGGACCAAGCAAGCTCTAATTTTGCCAATGTATTGCCTCATTGATTGATAAACTCACAAACAAAGGGACTATTGGGAGATGAGGCTTGGTTGGAGGGAGTAGTTCTCTAGAGGCACCCATGCCTCTGAAGGTTATATCTTGATCACAAGCCTCCTTTCCCTTCAAAGTCAACCTAGGGCGAGCACCTCTGACTTACCTCTGTCACGATGGTCTGGTCCCATCACAAGCTCACAGCAACAAGGCCAAGCTGTCACAGACTAAAACCTCTGAAACTGTGAGCCAAGACATGTCATTCCTCCTTCAAGCTGAGTTTTCAAGATTCTTTTGCCACTGAAAGGAAAGGTAACCCAGGACACTAAGGACAGGAGTCAGAATACTGTTAGTAGGAGGAGTAAGCCTTACCTCATATGGACCTGATGGCAGAGGGGGAGGGTACTGTTGCTGCTAGGGTAGAGCGCCTCAGGGTGCTCCCAGCATCTTCACTAAATGAGCACACTGGTCCCCCATAAACCAGCATCACTGGTAGCAAGAGACCTCATGTTATTCCTCTTGCCATAGATCTGATCCTTTTTATGCCCTCTCTCGCAAGGTGTCAGCAGCAACTAGAGTGGATGAAGATGATGTTGATACTGACTCAGCAGATTTTACAAGAAAGTCCTAGGCCTGGAGCTCCATTGTCCCCTCAGCACACTTGTCGTGCCATGCCAAGGACCACATGGGTACCAGGGAGCAAGCAAAAGACGGAGTAGGTAAGGGATGGAGAGATTGAGCACTCCCAAGGCAGGCTCATTGGGTGAGTCCTCTTCAACCAGCGCAGCACACTCCGTGGAAAGAGCCCTTCCCATCAGGAGAGAGCCCCAAAGCAAGTGTGTGACTCACGCCTGGCACTGCCTGCAGGGGATGCGCACAGAGTAAAAATAGTCAGAGCTAAAAGTCCAAGTGGGAATTTCTTAAAGTCTGGAGGGCTGTGTGTTCCCTCTTCCATCAGGAGAAAAAGAGGACATGCCTAAAATTAGGTAAGAGGAGCTTCCAGGAGCTTCTTCAAGAATGAGGTCACTCCTGGGATTCTGGAAGACCAACTCAGAGACAGGTGCCTGACCTTGCCTACAGCTTTCTGAGCACAAAAGTCACAAGGCTTTGATATTAGCTTAGTCTAGACTCCATAAACCTAAATGAGACTGCTTATGAAGACCTCAAATGGACTACGAAACCCATGGGACTGGACAGAGGTGGAAAGAAATGTAGCGATGAAGAACAGCTGTTTCGGGCCTTCCCAGCACCAACCCCAGCTCATACCACACACAAGTTACCTCGGCTACACTGGGGCAACTTTCCCATACGTACAAAATGTGAATCTACCCGTGGATAAGGGCGTCTTTGTGAAGTCATGTGGGTCTCAAGGAAATCATAAAAAAATTAAAAGTTAAAAAAAATAGCCAGCAGGCAAATACCAAACTGTTTCCTAACCCACATCTTGCCATTCTTAAGGTTTGCAGTCCTGAGCAAAAGGTGCAGGCTGAGCTGGACTCTCCTAACATCACTAAATCTGAATCAGTACAGACATGCTGGGTGCCTATGAGGAACTGATTGATTCCAGGACCCCAAGGATACAGAAATTCTAAGTCCCTTACGCAAAAGCCGTAGGATTCACCAGGGGTCTGTACATACCCTCCTGGAGACATTTTATTTGCTGTTGCTGTTGACAATCTGTTTGGTGTTAAGGAGTGTTTTCTTCTATTTGTTTTTGAGACAGGATCTTTCTATACAGTTCAGGCTGATCACTAACTCACAGCATCCCCCTGCTCAGCCACTCAGTTGTTGGGATTACAGGCATTCTCACCACACCCAGCCTCTCACGTACTTTAATTCACCTCTAGACGACTATAATGTCTACTACAACATAAATGCTACATGAACAGTTGTGAGACTGGTTCAGCACTGACAACAAGGAGAAGGCCTGTATAAGACATTCAGCTCCGATGAATCACTTGGAACTCTTTTTGATCTGTGGCTGGTGGAGTCTGAGGGTGCAGAAGCTGTGGGGTGACAGGATGCCTGTATTTGCCATCCTACCCTGGGACCACTCTTTCGCCACCACTGGGATCTTGGGATGCCAGCACCAGCTCTCAGGGGCAGGAAGGGGAAGCCACGGCCAGGCAGCCAGAGAAATTCTGCTCTGAGGTCTTAGAGATTTGCTCCCTCTTCCTGGTGAGGGTTGTTGATTCTGGGCACAGACTCAAGAACTGGAAAATGTCAAGCTTTGCTCTGCGAGTCCCTCTGTGATGGGGAGAGGCATGCGGAGGGAATACAAATGGAGGAAGGCTCCAAGCAGCTGAATGAAGCCACCAGCCACTCTCTCACCCTTTAGAGAGAAAAGAGAGAGCTGCGGGGACACATTAGTTCCAGTGCTTTCTCTCTCAAGGAGGGGACAAGAGGCTTCTCAGTGCACAGGAGCAGTCCCATGTTTCCCTTTCCTATGGGTTCTTCCTGTGCTGCCATTTTTATTAACAGGTTCCTTTGTGCGTGTGTGGCTGTCCCTCTATATGTGTAGTGTGTGTGTCTGTCTGTGTGTCTATGCATACAGTGTCTGTGTGCCTAGTGTATATTTGTGTGTGGTATGTGTGTCTGTGTGTCTGTCTGTTTGTATGTGTGTCTGTATTTGGGAGCTCTGGAGAGCAGAACTCCCTCTCATTGTTTGGTGCAGGAGAATTGTTTATATTCTGTCAATTATGTTTTAAATAAACACTAATTAGCCAGTAGCCAGGTAGGAAGTATAGGTGAGACAACCAGACAGGAAGTAAAGTCGGGTCAAGGAGAAAAGGAGAATTCTGGGAAGGAGGAAGCCTATACCTCCCCAGTCCTGTCCAGACACCAAAGAAACAGGATATGACCTTCCCCACTGAAAAAGGTACTGAGCCATGTGGCTAACATAGA
>LOEQ01000196.1:314646-328892 GCA_001685075.1 Bramus lutescens | reverse complement strand
AGTTGAAGAATTTATAATTATAGTTATAGTTTTCCTTAGTTATGATAAAAGATACAGTAGATATAAGTATTGTAACTGTAATTATTGCTTGACACCTGTTTTGTTATATGTAATTTTACTATGTAAAAGTTAAAACCATCCTTTTTATTTAAACAGAAGAGAGGAGGTGATGTTGGATTTCCCTCTGTACCACTGATTAATAAAGAAACTGCTTTGGACCTATAGCAGGGCAGAACTTAGGTAGGCAGAGAAAGCTAGGCTGAATGATAGGAGAAAGAAGGGAGGAGTCAAAGAGACGCCATGTAGCCCCGCCAGAGACAGAAGCCAGAACTTTAGCCAGCAAGCCACAACCACGTGGTCATACACAGATTAATAGAAGTGGGTTATTAATATGTAAAAGTTAGCCAATAAGAAGCTAGAGCTAATGGGTCAAGCAGTGATTTAATGAATGTAGCTCCTGTGTGATTATTTCACGGCTTAATGGCGAGGAACCAACAAGCAGCTCTCTCCTTCTACATGGCACCATTAAAAAATGGGGCCTAGTTGAAGAAGTAGCTACTGGGGCATGTCTTTAGAGGACATATCTCACCTTGGCCCCTTTCTATATTCTCTATCAATTTTCTGTCTAACGCACAAACTGTTACTGCTTGGCCAAACCCTCTCAGGCATAATGAATTTAGCCTTCTGAAACACTGAGTAAAATAAGTTATCTCTCCCTTTAAGGTGTTTGTGGCAGGCAGACATTCTGTCATGGTGTTGAGGAAGGAAACTAATGTAATTAATACAGCCCACCCTTCTGCCTAGAAGCACCCCTGTCTACACACTCAGCTGCTGCACTTCCCTTTCAGAAAACATGCAAGGTTAATGGAGGGGAGCTTCTGCAGGTAGCTGGGTAACAGAACCCCACTGCAACCAGGGAAGAGATGAGAACCTGAAGTTTCTGGGTATGGATGGTACCACATCTATGCACATACAGACAGTACTAAGTGGGCTCGGGTTTTGAGGTTGGGGGCACATCTTTTTGTTTGTTTTAAGCAAAAGGGAGGGAAAGTTGGGAGGGAAAGATGTGGGGAAGAAACTGGACAGAAGGAAATTGAGATAGATTTGATCAAAGCACATTGCATGCATGTGTGAAATTCTCTGTATAAAATGAAATATTTGTTATCCTGAAAACATTAATACCTGTTATTGGGATAGGGCTAGGAGGTGCTCAGAGTAATGGAGACTTTATTAAGTACAGAGCCTACTCAAGACTATTACACAGTGTCTCATGATTTTCCATTGTCTGCAAAGTATCCTGGCCCACAAGTCACTACCATCCAGGATCAATAATGCTTGACAGTGTGCTTGCTATCCCATAATAGCCCTACACAGTTCTTCTGACCATCCCTTGGACATGCCCACCTGCTCACACTCCCATGTAAACTGAGACTGCACTTTTGTTTCCCAGCCACCCAGACCCAAATAATCACACAGAAACTCTTAATTACAACAGTGTTTGGCCAATGGCTCAGGCGCATTTCTAACTAGCTCTTACAACTTAAATTAACCTGTAATTCTTGTCTATGTTTAGCCATGTGACTTGGTACCTTTCCTCAGTCAGCATCATCATCTTGCTTCCTCTGAGTCTTGGCCAGTGACAGTGTCTCTCTGCCTTTCCTCTTCCCAGAATTCTCTTAGTCTGGTTGCCCTGGCCACCCAGGCCCAAATAATCACACAAAAACAATATCAATTACAACACTGGCCAATGGCTCAAGCATATTCCTAGATAGCTCTTACATCTTAAATTAACCCATTTCTATTATTTATTTTATATTTTACCATGAGGCTCATGGTTTGTTACCTCCTGTTTCTTGAGCAGTTACATGGCATCTGCCTGACTCTGCATTCAGTTTAGTTTTCTCACCTACCTATATTCTGCCCTGACATAGGTTAAAGCACCTTCTTTATTAACCAATGGTAATAAAACATTTTCATAGCATACAGAGGGGAATCCCACATCACTCCCAGAATGCTGTTCTTGAGTTTCTCATATTTCACTCTAGTTACATGTTTACCAGTCTGAACCTTGACTTTTTGATGTGCTCAAGTGTATTGAGTCTCTTATTCATTCTGTCTATCACAGAATCTATCACAGTGCTCAAACCATTGTAGACTCTCGTGGTTGAACAAACATTGGTCCACAAAGTTGAGGCACATATAAAAATAAGTGTATTTGCCTTAGTCAGGGATGGACAAGAAGACAAGGGTTGAGAAACTCGCAGCTACCCCAGAATCATGTCTGACTCCAGTCACTGCAGGTGTCACTGAGACAAGAGAGTCTCCTTTGCTTCTTAAAGAAAGATGGAATTTTAGTAGGCAAAGAGGATACAGTGTAGTGGAGAGAACACCTCAAGTAAGACCAGAGAGTGGGAGTCAGAGAGATGGCTCAGTGGGTAAGGCTCTTGCTACCAAGCCTGACGACCTGAGTTCAGTCCCCAAGACTGACATGGTGGAAGGAGAGAACTGATTCTTACAAGTCATCCACTGATATCCACACTTGCACAGTGGTTTATACACACACACACACACACACACACACACAAATGACAGAATGAATAGTAAACCTCAGAGAGTGTTCTGGAAAGAGTGACTAGATTTCCTTGGCTATAAGCTACATGAAGCCAGGCTGGGGTGAAGCTAGGGTCTGGAAGAGCAACAGAGGCTATGTGGCTGCTGGTGGTAGTGCCAGGCTTAGCACCACAGGCAAAGCAGTGATAAATAGTGGGTGGCTGTCCACAATAGGCAAGTTACAAATGATGTGGCAATTTAGAGTGGGCTGTCATTTCTGCCTTTGCCATAAAAGTTATTAGAGTAGGCTTGCTAATGTGCCAGTCATGAGGGGTGAGCTCACTGACATGACAATGAATTAAGAGCCCTGAGTGGGTGAAGGAAGGCACTTCTGCATCATTCTTTGGCAAATCACAGTTGGGGCCAAAGATCCAATAGCTTGAGTACCACTTACAGCTGCCACTAAGAAAACAGCCAAAGGGGCAAAGGGAAAATGTCTACAGCACTGAAAGTCCAAAACAATGGCTATGCTCTAGTCCTGGCTTCCAGGGAAGGTGGAGGAACTCCATCAAATCAGTCCCCAGTGTGGAGGGACTTCAGGGTCATGTTCCAGTCCATCCTGAGCAGAGTTCCCAGAGCTAGGCTTCTCTGGAGGCTCAGGACAGCATATGATTCTTCCAGCAGCTTTGGCATCTGCACCACTCCTGAGTCATCTACAATAGCCAGTGCAAGACAAACCGGGGATTTCCAGAAACCAACTGCGAAAAGAAGCCACGCCAAGTGGCCACAGGCTACATTGGAGTTCTCATGCCCCCCCACACACAATGTCCACAATCTTCTTTTCCTGGGTAAGTCTCAAATGTCCATGTAGCTCTAGAGCTCCAAAGCCTACCATTTACAAGGGTCTAGCCTTGGCTTTTAGTGTCCAGGCTAGACAAGGATCCTCATCAAGATACTCAATAGTTCCCTGTGCACCCTAAAGCTTCACTCTGATACCTTCTGTGTGGCATCCTGTTGGAAGCCTCTCCCTCCTACCCCTGCAGAATGAGACCTCCTGGAGCTTGGGGCTGGGTTTACTGGTTTCTGGATTGCCAGTTGCTGTCAATGTGACTCTCCCCATGTACCCAGCCCCTCCAGGTCCTCCAGGTCTTTCAGCAATGACACTCTAGTATTGTTTGCAAGAGAGAGATAAGAAAGCCCATTGGCTCTCAGCATAAAAACTCTGTCCATAAAACACCCAACACCAGTGTTTGGGGGTATAGAACAAAGTCTTCACTGTGTGCCTCCCCAAGCCATGAAATGGCAGATGGGCATTGGACCCATCCATCCTGTTCCTTGCTGGTTTGTAAAGGCCCGGCTGCAGCAGGGTTGATATGATTGAAAGAGAGCTTTGGGAGGAGAGAGAAGGGCAGAGGACCAAGTACCCTGGAAATTTTATTCCATTGAAATCTGTACAGAAGGCAAAAAAAGACAAAATTATTCTTCAATTATTAAAGAAGACAAAGGAAAAAAATCTAGCTGATAAAAAGAAAGAACAAAAGCCTTATTAAGCAGAGGTATATTCTGCCACCTCCCTCCAGACTTCATTTCATAATTAGTACCTTCCTTCCTTTAGCAAAAGAAAAAGGAAAGGAAAGAAAAGAAGCCTGGTCAAATGAGAGCATAAATTGCCTGCCTGATGTATTACAAAGCTTTGCTGAAGCAAAACCTTCCAGGAAAAGATCACATAGAATTTCTGGATGTTCAGCTTCCTTAGGTAAAACTGCAGGTAACAGGAAATGGCAGGGGCTGGGTTGATCTGCCAACTCTCAACACACACACACACACACACGCGCGCGCGCACACACACACACACACACACACCCCAAAAAATAATTTTTGAGGAAGTTGAGTATGGTGGCATACATCTATAATCCCAGCCTTTGTGAGGGAGAGGCAGGAAGGTTAGGAGACCCATCTCAGGCATTCTGCTACAGCCACAGAAAACTGACAGGTGGGAAATGTCAGAATCAAAAATCTATGCAGAAGAACCGCTAATTGCTTTTTAAAGTCAATTGCAAAGCCCAGGGCATAGTTCTATAGGCCTGGCTTTCCTATGTCTGGTACCCTCTACACAAAGACTGACAAATCTTGGTGACGCCTTTACTGAGAGATCCCAAATCCGCTGTACCTTCAGAGCTAAGGCGCACAAGGCCTCACACTCAGCATTTGTTGTTGGTGGCTTGTTTTTTCAATTGCAGGAATTCCTGTTTGTATGATTAAACCTCAGGGAGACTACTGCTGAGGTCATCTCCTGTGTCGCTCAAATTCTGAGCAGTTACTAAGATTTTCAAAGGCTCAGGGGAAAGCTTCACAGAGGCTCAGTCTTCAAGCAGGTGTTTTGGGAGTTGGGATGTGGTACCTGGAAGGCTTCATTCAGCAGAGAAAGGAAGATAAAAAGTGGCTTCTCATTACTGCAAGCAGTGGGGTGTCAGCACGGCTCAGCAGCTAACAGTACTTCAACCAAAGATTGAAGAAGAAAAAAAAAAAACACCTTTCCTCTGTGTGCCATTAATCCCTAACAAGAAAAACATTTACTCAAAGATGTTGGAGCTCTTACTAGAAAATCCTTTCAATTGCACAAGTCAAAATACCTACTTATTAAAAAATGTATTTATTTAGTGTTCTGCTGCATCTATATCTTGCACAATGTACATTCCTGGTGCCCACAGAGGCCAGAATAGGGCATCAGATTCCCAAGCACTGTTGTGAGCCACCATGTGAGGCACTGGAAGAATAACATCAGGACATATTTCATCCACTTCCCTGCTACAAATTCAAAACTTAAAAGAATATCACAGGAGGAAGAAGCTTGGAGCGACTGGAAGTGGCAGCCAGACATGATTTACAGGAGACAAACACTCAAATGTTGGTCTCCTCCCAAGACTGCCAAAAAATTCACATTTGAATTGCTTGTGAAAACCTTTGCTCAAATAAGAATGCTGAGCAGGGGCTTCATTCTACAGTAGATAGGATGCTTAAGGAACAAGTGATGATCCCACAGACAAAAATTAGCCACAGTGTTTCACTTTCTGGCCCAGTCCCCAAGAGAGTGAGTTATGTACTGTGTTTCACTTTGATATTCACTTTTGATAGCCGTCTACTTTCCTTTTGGGAAATTAGCCTCCCCTCCTCTGTGACTTCCCCTAGCTGTAGGTCTTATTGTCTGTGTATTACAAGGAACAAGGATTAGCCTTTATTGTCTTCGAGAAGCAGCTGCAGCTCTTGCCTGAGTATGCCAGAGTGGGTCCAAGCCACTGGGGCAATATGGAAGAAAGAATGGCTTATCACTTTGAAACAAGAATCGTTAATCAAGACTGAAGTTTCTATTTTGGGTTCCCATGATTCCTTCTTTCCTCTTCCCTTCTCTCTTTGATTTTGAATGTGTCATTCTAGGGAAACTCAGTAACTTATAAAGAGGTCACATGACAAGTTGTCCAACAGGCAGGCAAGAACTTAAATCAGTCACCATGTTAGCACTGAAACAGATCCTCCACTCGGAAAGATGGTGGCCCTGCTTTGCAACTTGCCTACAGCCTTAGGAGGAGTCCTGAGCCAGAACCACGTGTTGCTTCCTGCTCCTGACCCACAGAAACTTTAGGTCAGCAGTTGACACCCTGTGGGCCATAACCCCTTTTAGGGTCAAATAATCCTTTCACAGGAATCACCTAAGACCATTTGCATATCAGATATTTATATTATGGTTCATAACAGTAGCAAAATTACAGTTATGAAGTACCAGCGAAATAATTTTCTCATCACCACAACATGAGGAATTATATTAAAGGGCCTCAGTATTAGGAAGATTGGGAACCACTGCTTTAAATAAATGCTTTAAGCTGCCAGGTTTGGGGATAATTTGCTACATAACAGTAGATGACCTACATTGACCAATAAGGTGATGCAAAGTTTTTAGCACATGAACACTATGATTGGTCCAGGGTGGGAAGGACAAGCCAAGCAGAGCCAATCAGACTCTTTGTCTACAACCAAGAAGAACATTAAATAATAGAGAGGAACACCAGGCCATTTTTGCCTGGATCCCAACTGTGAGTACAAAGTCAGCCTAAACTGTGGCCTCAACCAGGCGCCATGTGGAAACATGGGAGGTGTATCCAGTAATCTCAATATACAGCAGAGCTTTTAGCACGTGGATATCTGATTCTTATAAGTCAGGGACACTAAGTCCCACAATACATGGGACAGTGCCACACAAGCGAATTATCCACCCCAAATTGTCAGTAGTATCCCCGAGAAACCCTGGCCTAGAAACCTTCTCTAACTCTGTTACCTCATGTAATGCCCAGAGAACAAAGCAGCAGAACCAAGACACATGAGAAGTACTGAGCCTTGGGGCTAAGGTTTGCTCTCTAGATCAGCCACGCCTGAGGGCAACACTAGAACCTAGAACTTCCTGGTAACATGCACCAATCCATCTTAGCTTTAAACAAGTTAAACTGTTTTCACAAAAGACTAAATGCTTATGCCCCACCAAACTTCATATGCTTCAACCCTAACCCCCAGGAAAGTGATGTCAGAGGGTAAAGCCTTTGGGAGGCAATGAAGTCATAGGGTGGAACCTCATGAATGGGATTTGTACCAGAGCCCCCCTCCAGGCTCCCCGTGCCTCTCGATCATACAAGAATATGCTGAGGACTGTCTGTTGATGAACCAGAAAATGGGTCCATAAATTCTTGGGCTATATAATTCAACATGGAACATTCCAGAATAACAAAGAGTTAGCTGTTAAGGAAACAAAAGAGCTAAACATCATTACGTTCAAGGGTGGTTGGTCTGATGAAAAGGGGAAAGGGAGTACTTACAAAATGCTGCCAAGCAACATCAGGACAGAGGGACAAGGAGCTTTGTTTGATAAACAACAGCAACTCACTGCCTGGGCCAAAGCTTTCAACATGTCCGAGTTCTAGCTATTGAGCCTGAGATCGCTGTGACTGAAGAATCGCTTACAGGCCATTTGGGGAAACCCGGAGTAAGAAGACAAAGAGGCACTGATCCGATAAACCATCCTTTACAAAGCAGTCAGGTCATTTTTTTCCTCCGCTCTTTTATGATCTCTAGTATTTCATCCCAAGAAATGACTGATATGAAAGCGACTCTTTCAAAGGGATCAAAGGAAGAAGATATCCTTTACCAACCAGGCACGGGTCAGAGTGGGCAACATCATTTCCATCTCTCCCCGGTGTTTTTATATCTTCCTCACCCAGGACCCAAAATTACAGGAGAGAGTTCCATGCTACAATAGGTGCTACTGTGGTGACGGGAGTTCAAGAGACAGGGAGGGGACCAGGGAGTATGCTCAGTTAAGGGGACTCTTGATCTAGTGAGCGCTCACTCACATTTGGGTCTTGGAGGAGCATGAAGCAACTACCTGATTGTTTCTCCAGAGACTTCTTAACGTTCCTCAACTAAGATTTCCAGGCCATCCATCCGCCACAGCTCATTATCAGTTGGGAGAGTGTGTGGAGACAAGATATTATTCAGGGGTCGCTGGAGGAACCCTTGTCCTGGAAGAGTAGAATCAAAAAGACAACCAAGAAGCCACAAACATTTGATGTCATATTGCTGACTGAGTGGTTCAGGGTTGTATGCCATGGCCCTGCACTGGGCCTATGGAATCAATCAAGTGTTTGATCAAGAAGGAAGGAATACTGAGCCATTATGAGCTAAGCCCAAGGAGACAGATCACAGCATGTGTGCTGGTAGACAATATAAGAGATACTCAGGGGAGGGGCTTGGTCCTGCCTCAAGTTGGTATGCCAGACCTTGTTGACGCCCCAAGGAAGGCCTTACTCCCCTGAGGATGGAGGATGGGAAGGGGGAGAGAGGGGGAACTTGGGTTAGTATATAAAATGAAAATAAATATTTTAATAAAAAAGGAAAAACTAACCACCATTAAAATATAAAGAATAATTTTAGCAAATAAAGAGAGAGAGAGAGAGAGAGAGACTTGGGAGCCAGACGGAGGGACAAGGAAGGGCCAGCATCCTGCTAGTTGAGTACTGAATCAGCTCCAGAACTTCCTCACTCGCACAGTGACATGGGAGCTTCAGGCCTTCTCTTTTGTAGCATATGAAGCCTGCCAGCAGAGAGCTGTGCCCATGAGTGGGAGGAAAGGACTGTTCTTCCTGGCTCTGCTTGGCCGCTGTCCTCTCTCACCTTGCGCTCAGTGGCTCCTGATGGCTTCCCCCATCTGTGCGACAGGAAGATCCAGTTCTTTAGCTCATGCCCAGCCCCGACTTGAAGTCACCCTTGTTGCTTTTTGCTCCGCCTTCTTGGAGAGTAGGCCCCTGAAACCCCCGTCTCCTTTTGCCTCCTCTCCTACCAGACTTGGACATGAGTCTCCTCCTTGCCTAGCAACCGTGAGTGTCTTAGTCAACTCAGGCTGCTTTGATGAAATTCCTGAGCATACTTCTCTGTCCTAGAGACTGGTGAGTAAAAGCTTGAACATCAAACATTAAATATCACCTTTCTACTTCCTCCAGAGGAGACAGATGCATCTTCATGTACGAAAAATACAGGAGTGAACTTTCACCCTCAAAGTCTTTTATACAGATGCTATTCCTGCACACAAGCGTGGTAACCTCAGGGTACGTCCCCTTTTAAAGCCCCCTGTGGTTGTTTCAACATGAGCATTTAGGAGGATGCAAGTGTTCAAATAACAGCAACAAATAATCCAGAGGACTTCTCAGCCACCCAGTGATCTTCACCCATACCTCCAGCAAGGCCGGAACCCAGACTTAGAGTGGGCCCCTCTTCTGAACTCTCCTGAGTCCTCCCATAAGCCTTTGGGCAGTCTTCAACTTTTCTGAACATCTTTATCCCTTGCCTCTTGTAATAGATAACAAATATTTACATTTACTTACCTACATTCAGATTGCTGTCCCTGGACAGGACACTGACACAGCAAGGCAGACGAACCATAGTGTGGTACAGGGCTGGGGAAGGCAAGGAGGGATAGGATGTGTGTGCTGTAGACTGCAGAGAAGCCATTGAACTAAGAGAGCTTAGGTTAGAGCTGTTCCATCCCTGTTCTATCTAATAATCTAAAGAAAAATGAAGGGTGGTAGAAGGATTAAAAAGGGAAAAGATCAAACATGCTCCCACCATAGGCCCAAAGGGTGAGGAGGACAGAGAGGGGAGAGAAGAAGGGGGAGGAGGAAGGAGAGAAGGCAGCAAGAACTATTTCGTCTGCCTTGCCTTCCTGACTTCCCACCCCTCCCATCAAGGCTCCAGGTAGGAGTCTCTGGCCCTGCAGATCTCCAGCCTCAGAAGACCAACACACATGGTGCCAATATGTTTCAGAACAAGCCTGGGAAGCATTTGAGCAAATATACTAAGTGGCTACATTGACTTGAACATATTAAATCCCCCCCAAAGCCTTATATTGCAAACAATTCTTAGCACAAGTGTTTGTAGATGGAGCCTAATGAGGGATATTTAGGGCACAAGGGTAAAGACTTCATGGATGGATTAATGTCAAAAGGAAAGAGTGGGAACAGCTTGCTCACGGTCACATCCCTGTCTTGGGAAGACACATTCTTTTCCTCTTACCTCAGCTTCTACCATGTGAGGACAGGTTAGGAAGGCTTTTGCCAGATGTTGACATCATCATCTCAAGCACATCAGTCTCCAGAACTGAGCAAAAAGATTTCTGCTCTTTACAAATGCCCCAGTCAGTGGTGTTTTGTTAAAGAAACAAAAACAGACTAAGACAGAGGTAAAGGGAATGGAGGGAAAAATTCAGAAACTGAGTTGACTGATGTGGGATCTTATCATTCGATCACTCTCATCCTGTGAGTCATGACCCCTTTGGGGTTGAACACCCCCAAATGCAGAGGTTGCCTAAGACTATTGGAAAACGCAGGTATTTGCAATACTATTCATAACAGTAGCAAAATTGCAGTTTTGAAGGATCAAGAAAAATAATTTATGGTTGGGGGTTATTACAACATGAGGAACTGTGTATCAGAGGGCCACAGGGTTAGGAAGGTTGAGAACCATTGCTATAGTCCAAAGGAAATTTGGATTCTAATTATAGTCTGTCTAGATATGAGCAATGAAAGAATCTGAACACAAGCACAGACAGGAGTTACTCCCAGGGAGATCTCCTTTAGAGAGCTATGTAAAGAGTTCAAGGCCAGTCTGGGCCCCCTGAGACTTTGTCTCAAAAAAAGAGGGCAGTGAGAGGAGATGGGAGAGGAGGAGAGTCAAAGGATGGAGAAGAGAAGAGGAGAGAAGAGGGGTCCCCTCCTCTCCTCTCCCCCCAGGGGAGGGGAGGCGAAGGGGGAAGGGGAAAGGAAAAAGGAAGGAAAGGATGCGTCTCCCACGGATCCCTGCTTGGTGGAGGCCATGACTTCCAACATCTCAGTAGTCTGTATCTAGTACAATGTCCAGAATTCAGAAATGTTCCTTGTGAAGGCACACTAGCCCATTTAAGCATGTGGATGGCAGGTCTTGCTCTTCTCCCCCATGCTGCCTTGCTAAAAAAAAAAAACCTTTTAGATTGCATTCCTAAAAGTATTGAAATCCAACAATCAAGAGCCCCATTTGGCTCACCCAATTAACATGCCCAATTAAAATGAAACACTTCATCCTAACATGGGGTTGGTTTCCCTTTGAACTTTTATAAACTGCTATCTTCCTTTGTGCCTCATCTGACTCCTCTCTATCCAAAGGCAGTCCTTTGTCGTCTCACACACACACACACACACACACACACACACACACAGAGCCCCCCTTTCCTCCCCTCTCTTTTCTTCCCTTCCCCTCTGACTCTTCCTCTCTATCTCCTGCCTTTGTCCCTTATCCCTGCCCTCTGTCCCTCCGGGGCAAACAAATCTCTTTTGTGCTAAGAACTTGGTCTTGGGGTGTCTTGTCGAGTTCGAGGTTCCCTACACCTTGTGGTGGCAAACGAAGAGTAGTGACTGAGAGTCCCAGTAGGTAAGCTTGGCCCTGGGGTAAGAAGCTAGGGAGTGGGAGGGGTTCTGCAAAAGCAAGGCTGCTTGCATGCAAGGACCCAGCAGGAGAGCCCAGATTCCCTGATAAAGAAGAGACCAAAGGGCTGAGGAGAAGGATGGGCAGTCCTATGTCTTTGCTGGTGAGTTTTTAAGATATATTTTTATTAAATCTTTAAGAATTTCATGCAATATCTTTTTATCATAGTCACTTCAACTCATCCTCCTAGCTCCCCTCAGACCCACCTTCATGCCTCTAACCCTCCAATTTTGTGACTTAAAAAAAAAACATTCATTTGATTTGCTATTTTATGTGTGAATTTTGCCTACATATGCCTATGCACCCCATGAGTGCCTGGTGCCCATGGAGGTCAGAAAAAGGTGTTGAGTCCCCTGAGACTGAGTTACAGATGGTTGGGAGGGGCCATGGGGTGCTGGGAATTGAACCTGGGTCCTCTCAAGAGCAACAATTGTCCATAATCACTGAGCCAATTCTGCAGGCCCACAACCTTTTTTTTTTTAAGTAATCCATCAAGTCCAATTTGCAATACCCATATATTCCAAATTGTAGAGTCATTCACTGCAGCGTGGTTAGCTCACTCTTGTCACAGAGTTATTGACGACCCACAGTTGCTTCGATAGGATAGGTGCATACCAGGCTACTCAACATGCATTGACATATTTTTTCTAAATAAACTATTATACCATGTCTGTGGGTCAGAGGTCACTCTTGCCCTGTGGGCACATGCAAAAGTCAGGAGAAAAAACACAGTTCCTTTTGCCAGGGATCTCCCTACCTTTAACTTCTTTTTAAACCTATGATCTTAGACAAATCCCCTGAAGGCTAATTAAAAGCTTTACTTTCCAACCTCTGGTGACTTGTGCTAAATATATTGTTGGTCTGGATGTCAACAGCAACTAGTATTTGTGAACAGCTTATGCAACATCAAAGAGCTGAGAAAAAGGAAGGAGAAAAACTCACGTACTCTACACCATAGACGAGAACTTCTGCCACTCACAGTGCTCGTTAAAGGATCTAATTCTATAGAGGACTTCATTAAGAGGCTAACAGTAAATAAATGTATTCAAGCGATGCAAATTTTTAATTGAAAGCATACCAGTATTGATGTGCATTTATCAACATTTCTCAGAATATAACCACACAGGTTGGGTCAAGACTAATTGATAAATGTGATAAAAAAATATTTATATCATAAAGGTTTTGATGATTCTCTCTTTCCTCCTCCCTTCTCTCTCCCTCCCTCCTTCGCTCACTATGGCTCTCATGCATTACCAACAGAGAGGAGACTGAACAGGCTCATTGGTTACAACCGGTTATGCACAGCAAAACGGAAGAATCAGAGCTAGTGGTGTAACTCGGTGACAAAGTGTTTGCCTAGCATGCAAGATGCCTTGTGTTTGATCCCCAGCAATGTACCACACACACGCATGCACACACACACATACACCATGCACACACACCAGTCACCAGTCAACCTCTTGAGCCAGATCTAGCCTTTATTCAGCTCTAATGAAGATGACAAGGACGGGGAGGACAACGATGGCAGTGACGATGGTTGTTTATCAAGAACTTATGCACAAAGCCAGGAATTTTTGTAAAGATGCATTTTAAAATGGTTTCCCTTTTGAGAGATATCCAATTCAAATTTATTCTAAAACTAACACCCAGTTCTTCAGAAAGAGGTTTATGCTAATTAAAGTTAATTCCTTTGGTTTATCAATCATGAGTTACCATTAAAAACAAATTTCATTAAATCCTACTTCAAAGTTCAGAGCTCTCCGCTTGTATTAATCACTTAACGATTGTGCTGTGTATTTGGGAGCAGCTTGGAAAGGCCAGAGGACTGTGAGGTCTTTAGCACTTGATTACTTGGCTTCTGTCGCTGAGCAGACACAAAGGGGAACAGAATTCTGCCTCAGGAGTTAATACTACAGTGTGGTACCTTGAGTACCGCACAAAGGCCTGTGTATTTTAGCTTCTGCCTAGTTGCCAGCATAAGCTACTGGGAGGTGGTAGTGCCTCCAAGAAGAAGGAGGTTTCCCATCATTTACGTGCTTGATTTGGAGGAGGACTGATCACGTGATTCTTGTCTAGCTTTCTTTACCAGGCACCACATTGCTCCTACCCATTGCTCCCACCATAGGCCCAAACAGCAAAGGGCAACTCACCCCTCTCCCATGGTTCAATAGACTGGAAATTATGAACACTGTGGGTCTTGACAGACCTTGCCTCTCTTTAAGTCATTTATTTCAGGAGTTTGTCACCACAATGAAAAGCAGATTAACACAGTGACACTGTTCAGCAAAAGGAGCTAGTGGGTGACTCTTTTAGCAAATGCTACCAACCCTGACTAAACTCCACATTCTATTTATTCCATTCCACTCTACCTGTCACCAGCGTTTCCTAAAGCCAGCTCATTCTTGTTTCTCAGTCAGGCTTTGCTTCACATACTCAGCCTTTGGCCCATGTCTAAGGCAATATTCCCAAATGCATACTTGTTTGCGAGCTTCATGGTAGCTAATTCTACATGTCACCTTGACTGTATTAAAATAACCAGATACCGAGCCAGGCAGTGGTGGCACACACTTTTAATCTCAGCACTTGAAAGGCAGAGGCAGGCGGATCTCTGTGAGTTCGAGGTCAACCTGGTCTACAAGAGC
>LOEQ01000196.1:294742-313567 GCA_001685075.1 Bramus lutescens | reverse complement strand
CTATTAATTATAATTCTGAACCGGTGTGGGATTGTTTATGACTTACGCCTTCACTGTGGACCAGGACCAAATTACACCACCAACTCTTCTGGTTCTCTGTCTTGCTAATGCCATATCATGGAACTTCTCATCCTCTGTATCCAAGCGAGTCAGTTCTCTTAGTAAATTTCTCTTTAGGGAAACAGCTCAGTCAGTAAAGTGCCCGGAAAGCATAGGAATGATGCTCAGAACTCAGGCTTCACGGGGTGTACTTCGGTTCCCAGCCCCTAGGAAGTAGAGACAGACAGAGCCCTAGACTTTCTGGCCAGCACTTGGCTAGTCCCGGGCCAGTGACAAATTCTGTCTCAAAACCGCAAAGCGACAACAAAAATGGTGAACTCTACCTAACAAACATCATCCAAGGTCATCCTCTACTGACCCCTGTCCCAGTTTACTTCCGGTTGCTGTGATAGGCACCATGACCAAAAGCAATCTGGGAAGAAAAGGGTTTATTTTACCTTACAGCTGATAGTCTACCAGGAAGGGAAGTGACGGTAGGAACTCAAGGCAGGAACTGATGCAGAGGCATGGGGGAGTGCTGTTTACTGGCTTGCTCTCCACAGCTTTCACAATCTGCTTTCTGAAAGAACCCAGGGCCATGTACCCTGGGGTGGTACTGGTCACAGTGAGCTGGGCTCTCCCACAACAATCATTAATCAAGAAAACACACTACAGACTTACCTACAGGTCTTTTGGAGGCCTACAGGTCTTACCTAATGGAGGCGTTTTCTCAGCTGAGGTTCCTCTTCCCAGATGCCTCTGGCTTGTCTCAAATTGACAACAAAGTAACCAGCACTCCTCCAACCCAAAGGCAGGATATATGGACATGCATAGGCGTGAGTACACATATGCACACAACACAAGTGAACAGAAAATGAACTTCAGATATCCTGCTGCAAAGTAAAAGGGAAAGAAACCTTAAAAGAATCTATTGCAGAGATCGAGAAAGTCACAAATGATCAAAACTGAGTCCCCTCCCTAAAGATTTACAATCTAAGTACCTCACTATCAGATAGAACCTTAAAGGTTATTGGATTACACAAGGTAACCTCTAGCTGCCAAAACAAATAACCCCTAAAAATCTCAGTGACCTAAAATAAAAATTTTAGGCTTTAAAAGATTTTGGGACAGGTAAATGTGCTAATATCTAAAAAGAAAAAAAAATACTGTAAAGTCTTGCTATTAAGTTAAAACCTTGAACATAGAGCAAGCATCTGTGTAGAAAGGGGTGTTTATGATTTATCTGCAGAAAGGGAAACAGAGTCAGGGGAGGACAATGGCTTCCCCTGGTCATAGGAGTAGCAAAGGACAGAGACAGAGAAGCGTTTGGCCTCTGGTTCCTCTTCTACCCTCTCTACACAGAGAGAACCAGCTTAACTCACCTCTGAAGTCCCCTGTGATAGAACAGTCAGGCAAGACTCAGATATCTCAGTGAGGTCTGGGACATAAGTGATGGAGCTCTTCCGGGAGATCGTCCCACCGGAAGATGTTTGGATTGCTAACATGTAGCACGTAAAGGATCATAGTGTTACAACTGGATCTTGGAGGGACTGGAGGAAACTGACAAATTTTCAAAAGGGAAATGTAAAAGCCAGCCCACTTAGTCTCTCTTGTTTAACAGTAGGAAGCAGAGGCTCCATTTGCTGTTTTCAAAGACAAGATGAAGGCTGCCACCCTGAAGAGGCCCCCTGCTGACTTTCCCCACACCACCTCAGTGTGAAAGAGCAATTGGCAAAAGGTAGGTAGTCACACCAGAGTGCTGGCCTGAACAGAAACTTTCCTTGGGGAGATTCAAATGAGCGTGTAAGCATGACTCTACCCACAGCAATTCATTCCCTCCTAGTCAAGGGATGTGCGAAGTCTCAAGAGCCTGAAGTCTAAAGAAAGGAAGCTGCAGAGAGAGAAGAGAGAGGAAATAAGAAGGGGGAGGGGAAGGAGAGAGGCCTAAACTATAAAGTCTTCCCGCTACCCAGAAACACCATCCCAAGGCCCCTGCCATCCCTGCCACTCCTGTTTTGTCTTCCAGGTAAAGTTTAGGTACAGAAGCTGGGACAGTGACAAAGTCAGACCGCCTGCTTGCATTAACAGATAACAAGGCTGAGGCTGCAGCTCAATGTGTAGAGTACTTGACTGGCGTGCAGGAAGTCCTTGGTTCAGCCTCAGTACCATGTAAACCGGCTGTGGTAGTCCATGCCTACAGGCTCGGCACCCTGGAGACAGAGGCACTGGGATCACAAGAGCTGCACAGAGAGTTTAATGCCAGATACATACATGTTATAATTCTGCTGGCTTGCCCTGTCACCTGGGTACCCTGTCCCTTTAAGAGATAAGCTCTGCCCACTCCCAATCCCTGCTTTCCGCTGAGGCAAGCTGATCTTACGCCCATTCTCTTCCTCTTTCTCTCTCTGTTTTTTCTGTTTTTCTTCTGAAGAGACAGCCTCTGCCTTCTCTTCTTCCTCTTTCCTCTTTCCTTTCTCTCTCTCTCCCTATAACCCCCTTATCCTTATACCTTATACTCACTAAATAAACTCTATATCCAAACCCTCTCTGCATGATGTATCTGTCTGTCTCCCACCCGCTGCAGCTTTGGGTCGCCTGCCCCATAAATCATAACAATACATGCACACGTACACACATCCATACGTATATACGTACATACATGCTAGCAAAAATGAATTTTGACAGAACTGTTATTGTGTGAGTCTTACACTTCGTTTCAAGTAAACATCCTCACTGTGAAAAAAAACACACATAAGGCAGACCTGGCTGTGGAATGACCATAGTCAAGTTGACAGTAGACATAGCCAATGGGCTGAGCAAAAGGTGGTGGGCTCCAGGGCTGGGAGTAGGAGGAGGGTCAGACAGACACTGTTTCTCTGTAGCTTTGGAGCCTGTCCTGGAACTAGCTCTTGTAGACCAGGCTGGCCTCGAACTCCCAGAGATCTGCCTGCCTCTGCCTCCTGAGTGCTGGGATTAAAGGCATGCACCACCAGTGCCTGGCAAGTTCCTCTTCTTAAATTCAAATAAAAGTAGGGCAGACTTTCATCCCAATCATAAATTTTCAAGTCAGGCTGAAGACAGAAAAGAATAATTTCTCATCTGAGAAAGAAAATGATATCATTGAATAAATCCTCAAGTAAACACAGAGCTTCAAGGGAGATAGAGAGCCCCAATTCTAAGGGGCAGTTTACCACCACTGATCTGAGCCATCACTCACACACAGTGGAGGAGAGGTGGAATCAGCTCGTTGTCTGAACAGAGAAAATCCAGTGACGGTCTGTGTTCAAGGAGCCTTGAAATGGCACAGAAGAGTCTGCTCTGGAGGGATGTGGGCGAAGAGACGGACATCTGCTCAAGTGCTTTTAGCCCTGCTGTGGGAGGGAGTGGTCAGGCTCTCACCTGAGCAAGGCAAATGGCTGTGTGTCCATCTTCACACAGGGGAACTTGGGAGTCATTCTTTCCTTATGGCCTGGAATATACACCGCTAAAAGCTCTGAGTTCTTTGTTATAGCCATTATCTTTGTTTTTACATTTATTTGTTTGTTTGCTTGCTTGCTTGCTTATTTAGAGAGAGTGTGTATGTGTGCGTCAGGGGTGTGGTGCACATACAATATCACATGTGGAGGTGTGTATTGTGTATGTATGGGGGTGACTCATGATACATAACATATGTGGAGATATGTATTGTGCATGTATGGGGGTGACTCACATGATACATCACATATGTGGAGGTATGTACTGTGTGTGTATTGTGGTGACTCACATGATACATCACACATGTGGAGGCATCTGCTCTCCAGGTCATCGGACTCATGTTGCCAGCCTTGCTTGTACTTATTCCTGCAAACACTCTGGGTCCTCTACTTAGGCTATAAAGCAAACCTTTGGACAAGAGGGACTTGCGTTTTATTTGTGTCCAGATAAAATGACCACCGCTTAGCCACTTGGGACAAGAGTAGGTTTTGCTGAGAAAACTTATGGCAGTGAAGAATGGTGAATCTCTCTTCATTTTTGCATTTACATTTTATATTACATCTGCATTGTTTTATAAAAATGTGAGTAAATTATAAATTAAATTCTTTTGGGGTTTTAGTTATTATTTGGTTTGAGTTGGGTTTGTTTGCTTTTCTGTTTTGCTTTATTTTATTATGTTTTCTTTAGGGCTTCATGCAAGTGTGAAACACTGATGTACACCCAGCATTTATTTTTACATAATCTAACCTTCATAAACTTTATTATATTATAACTTTAAAACAATCTATTAGTTTTTGAACTATAATAATAACAGGTCTTAAGATTATACTGGAAAAACTAAATTTTAATTTCTTGAAAATTCAATAAAATCTTACGAAATGTCTTTATGAGGGGCCAAGTATGGTTCCATATATCTTTAACCCGAGCACTCAGCAGGCAGAAGATGGGTTTCTGTGTGTCTCAAAACACAAAACAAACAAAACCAGTTCTCACTCAAATGTCCAACTACTTTAAACGTTACCATGCTACTGAAGATTTATTTAAAATTTGTATGTATGTGTGTGTGCCTTCAAAAGCGTGTTACCACTTTTACATGCAAGAGTCCATGCAGGTCAGAAGAGGGTATCCAGTCCCCAGGAGCTAGAGTTAGAGAGGTATGAGCCTCCATGCTGATGCTGGAAAGCAAACCTGAATCCTCTGCCAGTGCAATAATCGCCACAGCTGAGCCACCTCCAGCCCCTGAACTTTGACATTAGTGGAGAAGTGCCTATGTGTCTCTAGAGAAGCAAGACAGGGGACACTGGGAAAAGTTGTCTCATTAGGCCCTAATCTAAGGTGGATGGTGTCTTTCTTAAAGCTGTCAGTAGCTCACCATCAGTCTGCCTGTTGCCATGACGATTTGGCACGGAGGGGGGTTGAAGAGATGCCTTCACTTTTGCTTTCGCTCTGGCATAGGACATAGGAAAAGGTTTTCTGCCCCCAACTTCAGCACCACATAGATCTGTGTAAATGGGGTAGGCATGATGTCACTGGACCAGGCTGGCTCCCGTCTCTTATCTCCTCGGCCCGGATTCCTCCAGCACGTAGTGTCCGGCAGTTCGTTTCATATACTTCTCTTATCAAAGTAATTTGGATCATGGCAGCCCAGATGATCGGCCTACATCACCAGCTTCCTGGCCATCAGTTTGACCTCCTATCCTCATCTAAACTTAGGCTTCTGAGCATAACTTCGTTATGACCTACATAATAGCATTGTGGTATGAGTTAGAAGAGCAATTAGAGGAGAAAATGCAGGAAATGGACCTTCTACGTCATTTCTCATACAAAACTCCAAATCCCGGATCTTCCTTCCACAGCTATTCAGCTGATATTGAGTAACATCTTCAACTGTGGGCGAACTGAGGCTGTGAGATACGAGATCTGCAGATGCTGAGAACAGGGACTCACATGCTGTGCCTTCCGACAAATGCCTCGGGGACAAAAGAAATGCAGGCGACTTGAGACAAAGAAAAAATAATCAAAATCACCTTCAATTATTCAGTAATAACCAACCGCTGTAACCAGTGGCTCTAGGTCACCCCAGTCTTTTCTCTGTGAGTTTTTTTTCTGCTATTGTAGAATAGTGCCAAGTATATCAATTCATTTCCTTATTGTTTTCCTTGTGATATTATTTTTAAAAAATCCCCATGATTACCAGAGAAACCCTACAGGGAAGATCTGTTCCTAATTAGTTGTTTTGTCTTAGTCGCCCTGAGAGAGAGGCTTTTGTTTCCAAGTTTCCTTGCACTCTGATGAGGTCGGGATGGCAGAGCAATGTTCTAGTTTGCTGAGCTTTGCCTGGGTTTGTTTTAAATCTCGAGGGCCCATCCAGGGGCACAGTGATGGCTCAGAGGGCAAAAATCTAGGATGGATGGGAAAGCATTCACCCTTCAGAGCCGGGGTGGGGGCAGTGCTGCCAGCTGGCAAATGCAGAGAGAGAAAGAGAGAGAGCACAGAGAGATCATTGAGACAATCAAATCAACTGTTAGTCTATAGGCCAGATTATGCTTCTATTATATACAATTCACAGCAATGAATCTCTTTCTAGAGGTAAACAAAGGCTAGAGATAGTCTGTCCTCTGTGGTACTTAAGAAACGTGGGTAGGAGAGGCAGAAGAGATGGCTGACAGTTAAGAATGCTTGCAGGGACCTAAGTTCGGCTCCCAGCACCCACATCTGGTGGCTTGCAATCACCTGTAAATCCAGTTCCAGGAGATCCATGCCCTCCTTCTGTCTTCTGAAGGCAACCACACATACTTTTGCATAGTAACACACATGCATGCACACATGTAAACATAAATGAAAAGAAATCCTAAAATACAAAATAAAACTGACTTGAAACTATCCAAAAGCGGGTGTTAAAGAATTTGCTCAGCAGTTAAGAGTACTGACTGCTCCTGCAAGCAACCCTTGTTTGGTTTCCAGCACCCACACAGCGGCTCACAACCATCAAGCCCTTTGTAACACTAGAGAGGAGCCAGTGACCTTGTCCGGCCTCTGTGGGCTCTTGTGTGCATGGGGCACACATCAGAGGCTCACACACACACACATAACAAAAAAATAAATAAACAAATCTTTAAAAGAAAGGAAACAGATGGAAGGAAGTAGGGGAACTTCCGGAAGGGACTCACAGTCATTCAAAATGTATGCTTGCTCTTTCTAAGCCCAGAGAATGTGGGGTACCATCGTCAACTGAACAGTCAATTAAAAAGGCGAATAAACAGTGTGGATAGGTGTTAACTTTAGTTAAACCTTTTTATCTCCTTGATCAACTAAATGACAGCATTGGAAAGCACTGTGGGTTTACTTGTGCCCCCTAAAAAATCCTATGTTGAAGCTCTGACTCTGAGAACCTTCAAGCGTTTAACCTTACTGTGAAAAGGGTTGCTCCAGGGGAAATTGGTTGGGATGAGGCGGTTCTGGGGTGGTATGAGCACTAATTCAACAGCTCCCTCTTATAAAAAGAAAGATTTGGTCACAGAGTCCCAGGCAGCAGAATTCGGCTGTGTGAAGAGGGATACTTACCCAGCAGGATGCTTCCAGAAGCCTGGAGAGGGGCCTGGTCAAGATGCTTCTAGAGCCTTCAGAGAGAGTTAGGCCCTTCCCGCATCTCAAGTCTCTACACAAGGCAGAAAACAAATGTGCCTCTTTATAACAGCAATCACAGGAAACCAACACAGAAAGGACTCAGGAAGCTCTTTCGATCTCCTCCACAATGAACAAAAGGGTCACTCTGACTAGGCTCCTAAGTGTTTTCTCTTGTTATGGCCAAATACCCAACACTGGGTAGTATCTAAAGAAAAGAGGTCTTAACTTAGCCTGTGGGTCTAAAGACAGGGAAGTTCACAGTGAGACAGCCGCATGAATGGAAGACCCCAGCCTGCACTGTAGCATGTGGGTGAGCATCACACAGTGGCAGAGCCTGCGAGAGTGGCCAGCAGGTGCACGGAGAAGGTGGGGGACAAGGAAGCTCACCTGCTTCATAGCAACTCGCTCTTAAGAGCCAATTCGTCTCTGACAAAACCAGCCCAGTCTCATACAAAATGCATTACTCCTCCCAAAGCCCCCTTCTCCTCACGTGCTACACTGACAATTGAATTTTAATGTACGCTTTGGTGGGGACAGAGTACATCAGAACCATAGCAGCCAGCCTCCACGAGGCACTCCTAGTGATGGGGACTCAGGGTTCTTATATCAATTATTTTGTCATGCTTTGGTGATATAAGTGTTAACAAGACAGGCTCATGTTACAGGTCATCATTTTCCCCGCAATGTCCTATTTCACATTCGAGAAGAAAACGCTGTATATGAAAGTCAGTGTTCCTCTGTAGTTTAGCCACTAACCAACATCTCATCATTTATTTACCCAGAGGCAAAAGAAAGTACCAGCACTCCCATGGAGATAAATGGCCTGTGAATTCTTGCTCTGCCACTGCAAACTCAGAAGCAAGCCCGTGCTGCACCCCCTCCTGGATAGAATAGAGATTTCCATCCAGCCCAGGGCCCACCATGAACAGAGTGGTGCTAATAGGCTGGCCCCTGAGTCATTGGAAGCTCAGTGCCTGAGCCAGAAGCCCAGCTGCTTCCTTTCCTGCGACAAAAAGGCAGGAAAGGAGATGAAGCCCTGACTCACATAGTAATGCTGGAAATGGCAAAATCCCATCGGAGTCAGCGGGGGATCCAGAGACATCTTTGTTATGTTCTATTAGGTTCTCTTTCTCCCCCCAAGCAGCCAAAGCTCAGAAGAGAATAAGAGCTTGAAGCCTGCTATTCCCCCCACCCAGACTGACTCAGTGAGCAATTGTGTAGGCACTGACCATTGCCCCAGGGAGGACCTACTAGTGTGTGATGGAGCTGGCTAATCTGAAAGAGCCAGCTGCCAGGAGGTGCTTCGGTGCTAACTGACTCATGCTCAGAGATCAGTGCTTTCCAGAGAGATGGCAAACAGACCTCATCTCCAAATGCCTGACTCTGGGGGCGAGTCAAAGATTCTGTCCCTACCCTGTAGCATGGCTGATATCCAATCTCCTGGGCTGACAATAGGCTCAGCTTCTGCTTTTTCCCCCACCAGCATTATTAAGGGATGTTTCCAGTCCTTCTTCTTGATATACCTTGATGTTTTCTTAATTCAAATTAAATTAGAGAAACTCACACTACTGTTAAGACTTCATAGGGAGCAGGGGCCGTTGGAAACATTCAAAATGACGCTAGCTGTTGATAAGTCCAGTGAACTTCATGCTTCAAAGGGATCAGTTCTCATTGGCATCATTTGCTGATGGTCCTACATGTCATCTACTGCCATTCAATGTTGGAACTGTGCCTCTCTGTCCCATCTGAACCTAGAAGTGATCCGATGGCTTGCTTTGGCCACTGGAGGATTACGATCAGAAGAAATATGCCTCACCTGTAAGCAGACCACACAACTCCTTCCGCATGGGCATGACAACATACCTGTCTCTCATGCAAGCATTCTCCAGCTCAACTCTGCCTAGCTTCCAGGATCAGACAAGATGGGGTTATCTTGGACAGTGTGGCCTCTGTCTCAAAGCCTCCATTCACTTGGGGCTCTTGGAAAACGGAAATCCCTAAAATCTCATGGTGGTTGTACAAAGCAAACCAGACAAGCTTGGGGTTAAGTCTCTGAGATTCAGGATACAGTGTTTCACTGATAGAAGCTATCACCTCCAATTAAAAGAATAAGTCACCACATAAGCCACAGGACTAAAGACCTCCATGTGGGAACTTGAGGATCATGTACAGTAATTAATTCAGTCTTTCAGCCATGAAGGTCTCAGGAATCAAACTCAGTCATCAAGCTTAGTAGCAAATACCTTACTGACCCATATCTCCAGCTCCTGAAGGATCCAGCAAATGGCACTATGGCCTCCGAGTACAGTAGGATTTTTTTTTAAGTTTTAAGACTGTAAAACAAAGGAAAAGATTAATGTACTTGACTGTACCAGAATAAAAATGTTTCCCAGTAAACACCACAAATTGAAGCAACAAGCCACAAACCAGAAGGTTCTGCACGTGTCTAACTGACAAGACCTGAGTCCAGAGTTCACATAGCATATTCTGAAAAACTAGCAGAGAGAACACAAACTCAAGGGTGTTACAGCACACATATAGACAGGGTGTTACAGCACACACATAGAGAAGGTGTTACAGCACACACATAGAACCAGGTGTTACAGCGCACATATAGGCAGGGTGTTACAGCACACACATAGAGAAGGTGTTACAGCCTACACATAGAGAGGGTGTTACAGCACACACATGCAGAGGGTGTTACAGCACACACATGCAGAGGGTGTTACAGCACACACATAGAACCGGGTGTTACAGCGCACATATAGACAGGGTGTTATAGCACACACATAGAGAAGGTGTTACAGCCTACACATAGAGAGGGTGTTACAGCCTACACATAGAGAGGGTGTTACAGCACACACATACAGAGGGTGTTACAGCATGTACATAGAGAGTGCTACAGCACATACAATCGAGATGTTACAGCACACACATGGAAGAACTACTGAAGTCCTGTCTCAGCTATGGACGTACAGACTAGACAAGTGTATCTATTGTTGCTGCCATTGTTTGTGACTGTAAAGTTCCAGCTTTGGGGCTTTGAACAGGGCTCAACCCCAGAGACTCTCCAGGAATGCTCAGCAGTGTACTGGGACTGGTCAGCTACTGTGTTCACTGACTCTCCAGCATACGGACAGCCTATGCCCTTGTATACAGATATATTTTGTATACATACACTGGATTATCCTCTCCCGGTTTGTTCTTCTAAAGAACCCTGATTAATAAAGCTGTGTGTTAGGGTCATTGGTTTCCCTGGTTCCCAACCCTGAATATTCTGATTAACTTGATTATGCATTTAAACACTTGACCGAGCCCAGTGTTTAAAAACCCAATGAACAATCAGGGAAAAAAAAAAACCACTGACTTAGGAGAATTGGGGAAACGAATTTGGGTTTTAGACTCTGCCAGCTGTGGGGAAGAATCTCAAGTCTGCACTGTTTTGTCGCTGTGAGCAATTACTCTAACCATTTTCTTTTCAGAAGCATTGACTAATAACGCCTGTTTCATTGCATGGCCAACAGAATTACAAAAGCCTGACGGGTAGACATTACCCACTATGATATCTGACTTGTAGAGGTAATAATTTTTCTCCTAAGGACCAATGAAGAAAACTGTGTTTTCTAGACATAAAAATCAATCACTCACCTTATGACAGTATAAGACACGAACGCTCTGAGTGCTAAAGATGACAATCTGGCAGAACCTGAAATTTCCTCCACAGGAATGAGCAATCTTATTCCACTGTAGACGGAACCTTCTGTCCTGCATGGTCACGTATTCACAGCCTACTGACGGGAATCCCACATCATTCCATCCTCACCCCCTCCCTCCATGCCCTCCTTCTCTTTCCTGTTCGTGTCTCTGGCTGTGTCCTCCAGCCCTCTTAGCTCATCCAGGTGACATGGCTGCTTGCAGTCCTGAGAAGCTCCAATGCCACGTTCACACCCAAACCACGATGCTGCTGCCAGCAACTTGGTCTGTTGCATTCTGACCATTTCTGTTTAACTGGTATTATCTCAGTATGTCAAATATTCACACTGAAATGACGAGTAGGAAGTATTTCATAGTCTTTACTGTAGAAGGAAAGATAATATATTACAAGGCCATAGTCTCCTAAACTAGCTTGCTGGTGAGTTAGAATCTTCTTTCTTCCCATGTTTAAAGTCTCCTGTAACTTGTGTTTTATGTATGATCCATGTCTACCATCTTTGTATGGTAGAGGTGAAGACCAGGATGAGAAGTCTAGACACCCAAGCCTGGGGCATACTGGAATAATGGAGCCCCCCGGGTGACATGTGCACGAAAAGCAAACGATCGATTAGTGTGAGCCCACACACACACTGGATGTGAGAGACCAGCAATAGGAGTAGCCTCTTTTCCCAAGGCCCTTCTAATAGAGTCCTGAAGAAATAGCACAGGCTTGAAAACATTACACCAATACAGGAGAGCTGAGGACCGAAGGCTAATGACTCACATGTAGAGACAGCATGCGCAGGCATTCTGAATGGAGCAAGACCTTGGCAATGGGTACGGCAAGGAGACAGTCGGGGCAGAGGCTTTACCTTAGCATTGAAAGATCAAGACTGGCCTGGCCAGGATTCATCCTCATCTCATTCCTCCATCCCTTGATTGCTCCTGTTTGGAAAGGGAAGCACCCGCTTCAGAAAATAAACAGTGTCCACAGCAATCCTGCTGGCTTCCACGCTGTGGATCTGGAAACCAAATTCCAGGAAATATTTCCTTGCCTCTGTCCCCACTCCTTTTTCCTGTCCTCGAATCCACTTCCTAGGGAACATAATGGAAGAATCTAGCAGAAAGCAGAGCATGGCCACCCCCGGGGATGCCGCAGAGCTGGTCTGTCGACCGCGTGATTGCCCACACCTGTTCTGTTGTGTGAAAACCATGAACATACTAGTTAGATGACTTAGCATGTCTAGTCTGCCACTGATGCAGTGAGCCCTTCATCCCAAGCATGAGATTTTCACATGCTTGAGGGGTGGGCGAGGGCCAGAAATCGAGTGGGCTAGCAGATGGGAATATGCATGGAGGTTTGGTGAATGAAAGCAGGGGATCCAAGCTTGGCTGTCTGTTATTTATGTGACTATCAATGTATATTTATGTGACTATCGATGTGTTATTTCACTTCTCTGCGCCGTACTTCACATCTGTAAAGTAAAATACTCAATTCTACCCTGTGGTGCTGTGGTCACGTCCCTAAATGGGAGGGGCTCAGTAAATAACTGCATTCCTTATTAACGTGGGAAAGTGGAGCGATCAGGTGAAGCCTCTGATTTGGGGCCTAAAGAGCTCAAATTCAATCTTATTGCTAAGAGGAAGTCCTTGGAGGTTTGTGTTTGGAGCTGTTAATACCATGTGTTTTAAAAATCGTTCCTGCGGAGATGGAGAGAAGGCTCAGCAGGTAAAGGGGCTTGCCACCAAGCCTGAGGACCTGAATGTGATACCCTGAAGGCTCATGGGGGAAGGAGAGAACTGACTACTGCAGTTGCCCATTGACCTCTACACATGTACTGCGCACATGACGTATGCCAGCCACCCATGCACAAAAATAAATAAATGTTAACAATGTTTTAGTTATTAATGCATTAGCCAAATTATATCCCCACACTAAAGTCCTGTCTATCTAAGAACTTTTTATGAAGCACACAATGTCTAGATTTCAACAGCATTACCAAAGTTCACATGCGGAGACTCAGATAACCTGGATAAGTGGAAAGATTTTAGAAAAATTGAATCAGTAATGAATAGCCTTCCAACAAAACAAAGCACCAGGATTAGATGTTTTCCTTGCTAATTCAATGAAACATTCCTTTAAAATATTATCTTTAAAGAACTTGCAAATAAAACATAATTTTTAATTAACATAACTAACATTGCCAAATTAGCCAGACCCGAAGACCATACAATTCAATGAACTTCTATACAGTGACAATAAACATTCAGAACGGAAACTGAAACTTTACATTACATTTTACACTTTCCGCATCAAATCTATTTTATGCATTCTACTTTTAAAAATAGTTATTGGCCATTTGTATGTCTTTTGGGGAAAATTGTCTGTTCAACTCATTTGCCCATGTGTTGACTGTCAGTTTTATTCTTTTAGTCATTTAAAGCCTGCAGCTCTTTGTAAACTCTGGAGATTAGCCCATTGCCTGAAGTATAGCTGGTGAAGGTTCCCTCCCATGCTGTGGGCTGTCTGTTAACTCTACCGATTGTTTCTTTGCTTAACAGAAACTTGATTTTCACAGACTCCCATCTGTTGACACTTGGGGTTACTTCCTGTGCTGCTGGTGTTCTATTCAAAGCGTTCTTGCCAACCCCAGTATCTCAAAGGGTCACCCCTGTACTTTGTTCTGAAACTTTGCATGTTTCGGGTTTTAAGTTAAGCTATTTGATCCGTTTTGAATTAATTTTGTATAAGGTGAAAGATATAAATCTAATTTCGTCTTCTGTGGTAGAAATGCAGTTTAGCCAGCACCATTTGTTCAATAGGATCTTTTTTCCAAAGCGTGTTTTTGCCGCCTTTATCAAAAATTAAGTGAGTATAGCATTGCCATTTAATTTTTGGGTCTTCTGTTCTGCTGGTCTACCCATCTATTTTACACCAGTACCAGCTGTCTTTATCACATATAGGTCTATAGTATAATTTGAGTTCAGGTGTTATAATACCCCCAGCAGGGTTTTTGTTCCTTAAGATTGATTTCTTTGGCTATTAGTGGTCTTTTGTGGTTCCCCATTGTATTATTTTTTTTCTAAATGTGTAAGACATGACATAGAAATTACAGTGGGTGTTTCATTAGTTCCGTGTACAAATTTTGGTAGTATAGGCATTTTCACAATATTAATTCTGCCTATCCAGGAACATGAGATATTTTGCCATTGTCTAGTATCTTCTGTAATTGCCTTCTGCAGGTTCTTGAAATTTTCATTGTAGAGACTATGGTAGCTTAAATATGACCCCCCCCCCATGGGCTCATAAATTATCATGCTTAGTCCCCAGCTGATGCATATTTGGGAAGGATTAGGAGGTGTGGCTTTGTTGGAGTAGGTGAGTCCTTACTGGAAGAAGTGGGGGGGGGTGGCTTTGAGGTTTCAAAAGCCTGTGCCAGGCCCAGGGTCTGCCCCTCCCTCCCCACATACCCATACACTGGCTGTGAATCAGGATATACCTCTCAGCTACCTCTTCAGCACCGTGTCTACCTGTGTCCCACCATGCTCCCCACCATGACCATAACACACTACACCTCTGAATGGGTGGGTAAGCAATCCTCTAGTGAAATGCTTTATTTTATAGAGGTTTCCTTGGTCATGGTGTCTCTTCACAGCAAGAAAAAGTGACTAAGGGAAAGTTTTTCTCTTCTTTCATTATATATTCCCAAATCCTGATTGGGGGAGGTATTTGGAATGGAATATATTTCCTATCAATCAAACATTTAAATAAAAAAAACTCACACCAACATTTTCCATCTCTTTCCAAGAGGCCATTTCCTAAATCATCCTCACAGGCCAGCATTGCCCTACTCACAAACCAGAAACACTGCGAGAAAGAAAACCGCACGTGACTGCCGCTCATGAGTAAGAAGCAAAGAGCCACAGAAGTGTATGCCCAGGGCAACCCAGCAATGCAGGAGACATTCCACACCCTATCATGTGAGACTTTTTCTAGCCACAGAACAGCCCAGCAGTGTGGGAGACGTTATACACCCTATCATATGGAACTCATTCTAGGTATAGAAGAGAGATCAGCATTTGAAAGTCAATCAATACAATTCACCACACTGACAGACTAAGTAAGAAAATTTGTATGAACATATACACGCAAAAATAATAATTAATAAAATTTTAATTGATGTTAGACTTTTAGATTTACTGGTCTGAAAAACATAGTTAAAGGAAAACATGCCTCAAAATAAAGGAAAAAATATGCATAGTGATTAAGATGTATCAAAAGAAAATGTAAGTCAACTAAACAAATTTTCAGTGGCCAAAGATAAAATAATCTTTGAGTAACAAGTTAAGTAAAGTGCTATTGGTTGGTATTCAAAGGTATAAGATATATTTCATATTTCCATGAGTCCACACTGAAATAAATATTGAATCTGTAGATAAGTAAAGGAAAAAGAGACAAATCTTCTACACAAAAATATTCTAAACAAATAGTGTAGATATTCTATTCTCAAGAAAATGAAATGAAAGTCCTCATTTCTCACAGTGACTTCTTCCGAAGAGCAGAGGCTGCCAAGGGGAAAGTGACTCCCTTTAGACAGGCGAGGCTTGGCAATCACTCCAGCGGCTGAGAGATCAAGGCCAAGACTAGTCAGAAGATGATGCATCATGGTGTGATGTCATAAAAATGGCCCTCCAGTCACAAGAAAACCGCCAAGCAAATCACAACAGGGAAATGTTTCATAAGCCACCTGAACCATCTCCTCCAAACCACCAAGGTCATCAGACACACGAGTAGTTCAAGAAACCATCACAGTCAACAGACTCTTAATGAGACAGGAAAAATCAGGGTCATGTGCTTCTCTGGGCTGCTCTTGGAGAAAAGAGGAAGTCACAACCAAGCCAAAGAAAGCCATACTAGGAGCTTTAAGAATATATCAATATTTGTCCAGTAACTATAATGAGTGTACCATATTAGTAAGATGTTAGGCACTAATAGGAGGAGCAATGGCATGTGAGATACACAACAGCTGTCTAATTAATATCCTGGATTTTTCTAAAAATGAAAAGCTTTTTAAAAATAAATGTATTTTTAAAATATTTACTTAATGCCTTTTGTAAGATAGCGTTACTAAGCTTATCTCATATCATCACCTACCAAAACAAGCCAGGGACTCAAGACCAGAGCTAAAGAACACAGAGTCAGTGAGCTGTAAAGAAATGAGATTGTGAGCTGGGTGGTGGTGACACACGCCTTCAATTGCAACACTCAGGAGGCAGAGGCAGGCGGATCTCTGTGAGTTCAAGGCCAGCCTCTACAAAAACTAGTTCCAGGATAGGCTCCAAAGCTACAGAGAAACCCTGTCTTGAAAACAAACAACAACAACAAAAAAAAAAGAAATGAGATTGTGTGCTGATATTTCTAAAGTTTATATTGACATAATCAATATAAAATTCAGAAATAACAGAACCAGCAAATGTGAGAAGTGAGAAGAGATGGATGCCAAACACCTCCTTATTCAGAGAGAGAAGTACACGATACTGTGTAAAGTAGACAGGTACACACTTATGCACATACACATATGGGCACACATAAACACACGAGTACACTTTTGCACGCATACTCTCTAGCACACAAGTTTGTATACACACAGTTAAGGGGGGGGTAAGTAGAGCTAGCATGGGAAAAGAAATCATTTCTTTCTCATCTGGTAGCAACCTTAATTTAACTACCAGGCAAGGAAACGAGAATTGCCATAGCAACTGACAGAGGCAATGCATTTAAGGCAGTTAATGCAGACTCTGGAAGGTAGTAAGTGCTCAGTAAATTTTAGGATTAGTTCAGGGCCCCCAGAGACAGCTGTGACAGGAAGGGGAGCAAGGCCTCAGATTCCCCAGAGCTTTACCATTCCTAAGCACAGTATAACTCAGAAACATAGGAAGCAACCACTGCTCAGCAGAGCCCATCACTTTGGGCTCAATGTACACAGCGTGTCAGTATTTGGCAGCCCAATGCTGTGCTAATTATCCAATGTACAAGTGCCAGACACTTGTACAGACAGCAGTCTCACATCTACCTGCGTAATTAAAAAAAAAAAAAATTAAAAGTGGTGCTTGACAGATGTTTATTTCTGAATTTCCTATTAGAACAATGCTAGCATCTCGCAAAATAGATTTTGATGAATAACTTCACCACAAGAAATCTTTTAAAAGAAAATTATTGGCTTTGATGATCTGATGTTTTCAGATTATGATTTCATTAATCATTTTAAGTATTATGTCTCACATGGGCTAAAGAATTACCTTATACCCTAGAAGCCATGGTGCTTTATTACACTTGAAATAAAGATTTTACTTTAGATACCTTCTAAGTCAGAAACCATTCCTCTATTAAATGTAGAAAATCTTAAAAAGAATTTAAAGTGGAAAATTATTGGGCTCTCCCGAACATTTGTACACCCTAGTATAAGTGAGATGATATTAACAGTCATTATCAAAGATCCTTCCACTTTAGCGAACTTGCTACTGAAGATGGGTTTCTTCCGATTCTGAACTCCAGCCGAACACATCCATGCTTCAGGGGACACCAAAAGTGTCCCTGCATACATTAAAGCACCTCACTTTTTGCTGTGCTGTGCATACACATTAACTACCTTCTCTGCAAGATTCTAAAATTTCTGGAACCCACAGAAGCTCAGCGGGCCTCACTCCAACTGAGATATACAACGAGTGTATGCTTTATCCAAAGCTGCTCCTATGCCAGTGGTGGGAATGGCATGAAGGAGGGTGTTTTAGTCATTGTCCTAGTGCTGAGAAAAGACACCATGACCTCAGCAACTCTTACAAAATAAAGCCTTTAACTGGGGGCTTGCTTAGTGTCAGAGGCTTATGGACCATTATCAAGATGGCACACATGGCCCTATGGCAATAGCTGAAAACTACATCCTGATTGACAGGCAGCAGGCAGAGAGAGACACTGGGCCTGGCATGGGCTTTTAAAACATCAAAGCACACCCCCACTGGCAAACTTCCTCCATCCAAGCCACACCTACTAATGCTTCTAATCCTTTTAAAGATCATTCTTATTCAAACCAACTCAGAGAGGAAGGGCTGCCAAAAACTAGCAATATATTTCACACAGAATCTTGGAAAGCTGGACAGTCAGATGTGAATCTGGGATTGACAATGTCACAAAGGACACAGTCTCTAAAATACCCTTTCTACTGTAGGCAGATAACTGCTCCTCTCCAGCCCTTCCTTGCTAGAGCTGGGAGAGGATCAGTCCTCAGAGATGCTACATGTACCTGATGGGGGAGCACTGCTGTAAACAGGTATTAAATAGTAATCTGAATGGCGCAAAGAGCATCAGACACCTTCCCTTCTCCTCCTGTGGGACTGCAAGACATTAGCATCTAAGGAGAAACTCACCAATATAAAAGATGTTTTGAATGAGAATTGATCCTCTGCCACTAAAACAGGAATCCTGCACATGCACCAGCAGGGGCCCAGTGGAGACAAACCCACAGGCATACAGTGCTTCCATTGTGTTTGTCTGGCTCCCACTAAACTGAAAAGACTGTTAAAAAAAAAAAAAGAAAACAGACAGTTCTCTATGAAACAGACAAATGAACTCAGGAGACAGACAAAGCAGGAAGTGAATGAACGCAGGAAAGATCTGAAATCCGTGTTCTCACCAAGACCCAAAATGGTAAGCATTTGTGGAAAGAAGAAGAGAAAGTAGAGGAGGGGAGAAGAAAAGGGGAGGGGAGAAGAGTGGAAGGGAGAGGAAGAAAGGGGAGGGAGGAATTCAGAGGACAATAAAACACTCTAAGGTTAAAAATAACAGAAACCTTAACTCATGCCTGTCGAAGAAGAAAGGTTGTTTTTTTTTTCAAATTGCAAAGACTTAAAATTTGTACTTTTGAAAATATCCATCAAGCGTTGGAGAAGGTGCTTTGTGAAGAAGGAGGAGGAGGAGGAGGAGGAGGAGGAGGA
>LOEQ01000196.1:283375-294711 GCA_001685075.1 Bramus lutescens | reverse complement strand
AGAAGAAGAAGAAGAAGAAGAAGAAGAAGAAGAAGAAGAAGAAGAAGAAGAAGAAGAGAGAAAGGGGGAGGGGAGAGGGAGGAAGAGAAGGAAGGAAAGGAAAGGAATGAGGAAGGAAGAAAGGAAGGGAGGGAGGTAAAGAAATAGAGGTCTGAAAAGATGGTTCAGCACTTAAGAGCACTGGATCCTCCTCTCAAGAACCAGGGTTCAACTCCCAGCATTGTCTCACGGCAGCTTACAACCATCTAATTCTGGTCCCAGGGAATCTTATACCTTTTTCTGGTCACCTCAGGCACTGTACACATGTATATGTGGATATACATGCAGGCAAAACACCCAAACACAAAATAAAATCTAAAAAAAAATGTTAAATGAAATAATGGAATCTGTTGAAGATGGCTCAGTAAAATGCCTGCTGGGCAAGCCAGAGGACTTGAGTTCCGATCTTCAACGTTCACATAAAAAGACAGGCATGGTACCACACGTCTGTAACCCCAGCACTGGAGGGCTGAAACAAGCTGATATTGAGGGTTCACCTGCCAGCCAGTCTTACTGAAGCAGTGAGCTCTAGGGTCAGTGAGATGCTATCTTAAAAAATAAAGTGGAGAAGTGATGGAGGAAGACACCATGACGTCAACCTCTGGCATTTATGTGTGTCTTCATGGGTGAGCAAACATGTATACACACATGCACTCACATGTACCCAACACACACACACACAATGAAGAAAAGGGTGGCAAGGACTCAAGAAAAGGGGTCAGACTAACATGGTTTAGGCAAATACTGTGAGAGTTGAGGAAGCTTGACCTCAGGGGACAAAATGGCACATTATTATATTAGTGTCACATTTGGCTGGAAAGGGTGAATTTTTAATAGTTAGAACCAAAGAAATGTAAGGTCATTTTAGAATGGGACAGCTAATTACAGATAAAGCAAACAGCAATATAATAGCAAAGACGATACACTGAGAAGAAACCCTGACCACAGCCAGGAACAGTGCAGTCGCGAGAAGCTACACGCCAAATGGTTTTTACCAATGTCGATGTAGTGGGGCTTTGTAATGACTGGAAGTGTGTGTGTGTGTGTGTGTGTGTGTGTGTGTAGAAGACAATAGAAAAATTAAATCCTTATCTCCCACAACAGAATATCAATAATGACTAAAACTGTGGAGGTATTTGAGAAAATGCCATTGAAGTTCAGTTTTTAAAACTAAGCAAAGGAAGTGGTAATCAAAATTTAAAGTTGAGTTTTCCGAGCTCAAATCCTTTGCCTTGACTTCTCTAGAACAAACTATTCAGATAATTATTCCAAGTAATTATATATTCATAATGCTAGACACACACATTGTATGGAGCTAACTAACATCTACCCAGCTTGATATTTTGTTAATCATGATGCAATTTTCCATCACCAAAAGTTGATTAATATTGGCTCAGAAGTAAGGGAGCAAAAGGCATGCAGACTCAAAGAAGGACTTGGGCCGTGTTGTCTCCCATTACATAGAATCTGTTTCTACCACTTGTCCTGTGACTCCTTTGATCATGTCCATGGGTGGGTTTCTTCTCATTTGCTAAATGAAATGGTTAGTTACACTTAAACTGTCAAGTATTTCTGGCATTAACATTATGATCAAAATTTTACATCTGACACATGTTTCCCAAAAGCTGGGATACTGGGTTCCCCTCTGAAAATCCACAGGGGAAGTTTCACAGGCAAAAAATAAAAAATAACTAGCATATAATCACTCCACTTGAGACTTCCTCCTGCATATAGTTAGGAATTTTTGCTGTGTAGAGTGACCCAGAAGACTGATGCTGGCACAAATGTTTGGGGCCAAGCTGTAATATCTGGACAGGGTCTGCCAATGAAGTTGGAAGCAAGTGGAAATCTCCATCACCCTCCACGACACATGCTCTCAGTTACCTGTTGCCTCCCTCCTTTGCATGTCACGTGTTGTCATTCCACTTGGACCCAGCGCATAGCCATCACCTTAATTTTGACTGTCTATTAAATTCATGTTCTGGGTTGGTGACTTAGTTCACAGTCAGAGTCTATATTGTAGCTGGGGCTTTTTGTTTGTTTACCCATTCTCTAAGGCGGACTTCACAGAATGTCTTCCATCAAACTAACCCCACCAAGTATCAGCAGATGTCTTGGGAAAGGGTTCTGAGATAGCCAAGTTTGAAAAACACTGAACAGTTTCGTCCAAGGGACTGTCTTTCAGACACTGCACAGTCCAGATGCTCAGTGAGTCTCTGAGATGACACTGGCCTTTAATCTCCTTCCACTCACACAGCCAGGACGTCTTCCCTTCATGGACCAGCCACTTGGACACATTCCACAATATGCATTTGGAGCAACTGCCATAATAAAATCCTGCTTTTAAAAACCATAAACCATAATTGTCTTTATATTTTCCCAATGAGCCATGAAAGGCATGGGTATCATGTCAGAAAGCCAGGGGAAATGGGAATATTATGCACAGTAATAGCTATAATACGACTCAAAGTCACGGATCTTTAAGTTCTGCGTCAAAGAATCTGGTCAGGTTCTCATCTGAAATATGAAGCTGTGGGTAGGGAACAGAAGAGGTAATTAGTGGCTTTTTCCTCCTCATTCCAAAGCCAGAATTTAGCATTCGTTGTTCTCCAGAGACCAATGCTTCATGCCACCCTCCTCTGGCAGCAGAAAGGCCCACAAAATTAGGTTGTCATTTGTCCCATTTTAACTGGTGGTTTTCAGTCTGTTGAATCACAGATGAGTGGAAATAATTATATATTATATAATTATATAACTTGAAGACCTAGCCAAAAAAAAAAAGGACCAAAAATTTAATCGTACAGTTAGTTCTAGCTGGAATATTGAAGAAAAGTACACCAAACAGAAGCAATGTTAACTAATCAGTCCATTGTTTGGCTAAGACAATTTCCATCATTCAATGATATTGAACATAGTAAAATGCTAGGGATTGTCTCTGAGGCAAGCATTAGAGTCCGATACTCTATGAGCAGTGAGAAAGGTAGTTAATGGTTAAAAATAATGATTTTTTAATATTACTTACCTGGATAATTCAAAGCTTTTGGGGAGACTAACATGCTTCTCTTTCATAGCTGTTACCTAAAATGCCTAAGAATGTATGTGTATATGCAATCATGTGTGGATCATTTGTGTAGATATACATGCATGTGTGTGTGCATGTGTGTGTGTGCATGTGTGTGCATGAGAATGGTAATCAGTGCATGAGGTGCTTCCATAAATGAGATTTTTAAAAGCTCAGAAAATGGGAATGGGTTAAAAGGAAGAGTGTGGGAAGTTTAGGTTTAACACATATCAAAAATAGATGCTCGTTTATTGACTAATAGTGTTCCTTAGCATTCAAAACAACATCGCAGGCTAAAGTGTTGCTAAAATAATTAAAAATTCATTAAAAATGCTGTGAGGAGACAAGATTTTTCAATCTGGAAACAGACAACAAAAATTTTAACATATTCCAAACTATCCAGATGGAATTATCTGAAGCCAAATCTCTGGACCTTACCTTGGTCCAGAATATGTCTAATGACCAAAAGATCATCCTTGATTGGCTCAACCACAGTGAGATCGTGTTGGAAAAAGTGAGGGGGAGTGGCAAACTGAGATTTAGACATCATAGGTTTACCTAACAAAGAAAATAAACACAGCCAGTATAGATGCTGATGCTGAGTGCGAAGGGAACCAGCAACAAATGCTCTGCTCATATGACCTAACGATTCTAATTCCACTTTCTTCCTCTAGGGTCTAATGACCACATGCTCTCTGGCTTCCATCCCTCCCCCTCAAGGTTCCAGAATCTTCCCTCTGACCCCTCCCCCTCAGCATTCAGAGTCCAGCCTTGGAGAACTCAGCTTTGGTGCTCTTCTTGCTGGGCCTCAGCATCTCTCCAAGGCCTCAGCCCCAGGTGCTTCACAAAATCAGGTCTCCAGGCCAGATCTCTTCCCTGAGGGGTGTAGACAGAAATGTACAACACAATTTTGTTTATACACTGTGGAAAAATAAGGTCACAGGTAACCCGCTTGTCCAGGACACGCTTTTTCCTGACACTCCAAACATCCCAATACAAATGGTAGAGTCAATAAACATCTGATTAGTTAGAATGCTGCCCAAGTAATTGTTTTTGCTTAATTAAATCAAGGCCCAACCACTATGAAGAGCAAATGATCACATATTCCAACTTAGTATTACAGTATTGAGGCTGTAGTTTAATTTCTAACCATAAATAGCCACACTGAGTTTACTTAGGTTTGGATTATACAATGGATTTAAATAATATAAAAAACTGCGATCACTCCTTGCTGTGTCTAAGACTTATTTAGAATTTACTCACATTTCAATTTTAGTTATCCACATTTAAAATCAGCACCATTTAGTTGCTGCAGAAACGGCCCAGTGGTTAAGAACACTTGTTGATCTTGCAACAACCATGTCCAACTCCAGTCCCAGGGGATCCAGCACCCTCTTCAGGACTCAGGCACCAGGCATGTGCATAGTACCAGAAGCACATGCAGGTAAAACACCCAGACACATAAAATTGCTAATAAAATTTTTAAATAGGAAACATGTTTTAGATTAAAGCAAACTTACAAGGAAAAACCCAATAGTAGTAACGAGTAAATATTCATAATGGCTATTGAAGTAAAGAAGAATAAAGATGCAAGAGGAAGTAAAAGATGTGGAAAACATATATAATGCAAGCTGCAAGAACAAATGGCTAAACTCAGGGATTTTATCTGAAACCAAGGCTGTCACTGCTGGTTTTGAGAAAAGTTCTAGAATAATCTGTAGTCTGGCTGAAACAGTCCAACAAACCAAGGCAAGCTTTGAGACATATCAGCAAGGAGAGTATAAAGAAAGAACAGGCCCGCCCCCATTGCACTCTTCCAGGCTACCTTGCTGCCGCCTCCTCTGAGCTCCCCTCTGGGCTCCATTGGTTTGTCTAGCAACATCAGGATTCCTCTGGCTTCTCATCCGTCAGGCTGACACTCTGAGAACTTCATCATGGTTTCCACAATGCTCAAAACCCTGCACGTGTGCATTGCTCCCTGGTCCTCAGCAGCCAAGCTTGAATTCACAGCAGTCACAAGAGCCCAGGTAACTGTCTTCCCCAACCTGCGTCTTTGCCCACTTGTGCAAAGTGAATTAAACCATTGCTATTGATTGACATGTGCTAAGTCACTGATTGTTAGGAACACAGAAGTGCTGCACACTCTCTAATGACTCAACAAGGGTCACGATTAGTAAACAGTATTTTTTCTAGTTTGATCAGGCTGTGCAAGGTAAGAATTCCTTTATTTCACTGGATTCTATTTTGTTGAGCAGTTCGGAAAAGGTTAACCAAATCACACAAAATAAAACATTTCACTTATGGAGATAATATTCTTATTTCATCTTCTCCAATGTTTCCTCTCCATTTGAAACAAAATACAAGGGCTTTTGTAGAAGTGTGGTAAATGACGTTAGCTTTGTGAGGAGATTCTAAAATCTTCATGTTGATGATATAGGCTTTGGCTTAACGAAAGGTATTGTTTTAATGTTCACTTTTGTGGTTATCTAAAGTGATAATGGCATCTCAACCATAAATCAGAGAAACCAAACATCTCGTTTAGAAATAATAAAATTTAATAGACAAGAAAACATTAGCATAGGGAATACAACAGTTAAGGGTTGTCCTTTCCATTCAACAGCATGGAGAGTTGTGTAGCTTTGTGTTGCTATTGTCATACATTTAAAACAAACCAACACATTGGCATTAAGAAAAATATTGCCACCGCACACACAGACACAATTTCAGCACTGCAGACATCACACAAAGTAGCAAAACACAGAGCTGGTCCAGAGCCCTTCTAGAAAGCTCTTCCTGCAGTTACTCACCACCTCACTCAACATTACAGTTCACACCAAATGAGCATCTTTACAAAAGAAACCTTATAAATATATAAATCCAAACCACAAAACCTCTTAAACATTGTATTTCCTCAAAGTACAAATGGAATTCTGGAAACCGCATCCACAATACTACCTACCTAAAACTAGGGTTTCTGGAATCATAAATGTATTTAGCTCTAACTTGGGGTTTAAATTTCATTGGACCACATCCCACATATACTTTCTCATTATATGTACCCTGGGCATACATGTTCTCAAAGTCAGTTGTATAACTAAAGTGAAACTCCTATTCTAGATAAGCATCCATTTTTCCTTCTATGCAGTTTAGAACTGCCCCCCGTAACTATTTCACACAACAAATATTTCACCACAAACAAGTTAACAGAGTCTTGATAAAGCCCTTTGCTAAGCATTATGGGTATTTTATTGTTAGTATCAGTAACAAGTCTCAGACACTAAAAAGCTTTCTTTCCTCTTTTTGCCTAGTTTCTGTGAACATTCTATGCCCCCATCTAAAACCTATAAATATATACATTCAATGTCCCCCAGTCTGTTTCATGGAAAGGGGTCCATACTCAAATCATGTAGCTTATGCTTTTACAGAAAATAAATTCAAGGACTTGAATCTATCCCCAAACTGACTGAACAGCAGGTAGCCACAAGTGAGCTGCACCCAATCACCTCCACTTCACTCCTTGACCCATCTCTCCAAGGAGGGCATCGGCTTGGCATGGCTTCACCCTTTCCTTTGCCTGGTCTTCCACAGGACATAAGCCTGAGCCACTGCAGTCTGGTACCACTCAACAGAACATGGGGGTTCTCAGTGCCTAGGACACGAACAGTTAGTGGCCTGTTACTGGGCTTTCACCATCACAGCTTCCCCCAGAGTGTTGCAGGAGTCTGCGAAGTCAGCCCTAAGCAAATTTCTTAAAACAAGGGGAAGAAAACGAAACCTTCATAAGCTGATAACGACTAATTTAAATGGAACTTCGTTCAGGATATGGCTAGGAGCGGATTGAAGAATGTGGTTAGAAACCAAACAAAACCGAAATGTTATAAGAAATTACTCCAGGGAATTCTTCCACATGCAAAATCTGCTCAGATCTTCTCCCGGAAGCCTGGGAGAAAAATGGAAATGGCCATGCCCGGGCATGAGGTCTACTTCCATGCAAACTTCTCATTGTAGTCCATCTTCTGTAACAACATGCCAGAACAGGAATTCTGCAGGAACCACCAAAGGGGACGAGATTGCGGGACCCTGGGGCAGGGAGCACCACAAAAAAGAGAAAGGAATCTGAGCGGGGGGGTAGCAGACCTCAGAGAAGCAGTACCTCAGAAAGAAAGCACCTGAAGGTGATTAGGGGCTCCACTGCTCAGAGAATGGGGAAGCACACCAATCTGTTCTGGAGCAACCTGCCTCTGACACCAACATGGGATACCCCTAACTTGGCCTCCATTCATCCTGACCTTTTCACCAGGACGCTGCCACCTTGCCTGGTACCTGTCTGAAAGCACACTCATTGTGCCCACACCTTTGCTTCCGGACATCTCACAACTGTCAGAGCCCCTAAAAAGCTAGACACACACGATTTGCTTCCTGGCTAACCCCTGTGTAGAAATGAACATCTCTTAAACATTTTTCAGAATCCAGGAAAACCCATCAAGCCAACATCTGGACAGAAAATGAACCACAGACATATGGCCAAGGGCTTTGTTGAGGCTGTAGACACTAGTCGTAGAGAATACAAAAGAAAGCAAATCGCACTTAACATCATTTGAACGTAGCCGTATGCGCCAAATTTCCTATTTTGCCTATTGATTAAGAAGGAAGTGCCATACAGTCCAGAAATTCATGACAAACGCATTGGCAAAAACCATACACCATAAGGATGACAAGGCTAGAGGGGACGAGGCTAACAAAGACCACCCCAAGGGTGACTTTCTTAGACACCAGTAAATAGATCCCTAAGGGCAAGGAGCTGAAGTACAGCAAACCTAGCAGCCATACTAACACCCGGATGGACGTCTGAAACAGCAGGGAGGTGCAGTTCCACACCGTCCAGTTGTGGGACACTGTGGTGACAGAGTCGAAACTTGCCGGCCTGTAGAATTCTACCACCGGCGTTGAGCTAAGGGATGGGGAACTCTCCCTCTGCACCTCCATGATGGTGATGACCAAGCAGTTGGAGGACGTGTGGGAAGGGCTGACGAGGGAAGCCAGCCTCTTGGGGGTGAGCAGCAGCTCCGTGGGATTCTCGGGCAGGCATTTCTTCCCTTTGCTTCCACAAGTCAAGTTTACAAGGATGTTATTGTCATCGGGCAAGCTGCTCACTTCGTCATCTGGCAGGCACGTCTCGAACCTGCAGAAAGGACAGACGATGACACCTTGGGGAGAGTCTCCAAAGTCTATTATCTTATAGAGGCATTTGGCACAGACCCTGTGACAACACTCCAGAACCTTGGGCTTCCTCTGTTTCAGGTTGTACCGATTGTAACAAATCTTGCACTCCAGTTCATCCGAGACCTGAGACTCCACAGGCTCTTCCGGCGGCTGGCTCGCCATCTTGAATTAGGGATACAATCTTTTATAGATATGCCTGACTGAGGGGTGACTTGGATTAAGGAATCCCTCTGAACATCACATTATCTGAGTCGGGAATTAGGGCTGGAAGGGCTGGAAAAGTAGAGAGAGCACAGAAGTCTTCCGAACATTTTCCGCTCCTGCTTGGCACGCTCTGTCTCTGATGCTTATTTTAAAAGGCCACCCGAAGAATCTGCAAAGAAAAAACAGAGGGTAATAGAGCAAACAGTTCACTACAAAGGTGTTCTGAGAACTGTTCATGGCATTTTCTGAGCTCCAAGGAGCAGGAGCAATAGACCTAGCAGATTAAATCCCTTCCTATTTCAACTTTCCAGCCCTGGAACAGCAAGGTGCCGTGTTTATGCTTCCGTCCACAAACATCATAAGAAGGAATTAAATCCTAATGCGTGTGAAGTGCACTGACATACTCCTCAGCGTCACAGGCTCTTCAAAGGTGTATGCTGCAGCTAGGACAGATTATCTCTCAGAAATAAGTACCAAATTTTGGCCTCTTTGAATCATGGGGCTTATTCACAGCACTATTCTAGAAAACAGCTAAGTACCTTGCACAGTGCTCACAAACATGCCTAAGAATTTTCTTGTTGTTGCTTACTTGTTTTATTTGATTGATTGATTGATTGATTGATTGATTGATTGATTGAAACAGTTTTACTATATAGCACAGGCTGGCCCCAGGCTTACCCACATAGCCCAAGCTGACATTGAACTCAGTAAACCCCATGTCACAGGCTCACAAATCTTGGGACTGGGCGCCATGCCCCATCATGCCCAGCTCCCCAAGCACAGAGTCTTAAGGAGAAGCACTAGGACATGTTTCCAGGAAGCGTTTTGCTAGAGACAAGAGCATTTGTAAGTGAAGCAGATGGTTCTCATTTCTTTATCTGTTTTGCAGACGCCTTTAGTGTTTGACTATTTGAGTCCAATTTTTGTTTCAATGCCCAACTTGTGCATACACATCTACACAAAGTAAAATAAAACATAAAGCCTGTGACATAATCCCTATAAACACCTCTAATTCCTAAGAGAATGACGCAAACATGGAAAACACGCACAATTACACATAGACCCCATAAACACAGGAAAAGTCATTCCGAGGTGACTCAGGAAATGCTATTTGCCATCCCCCATGTGTCATGTAAATTCTGTCTGTGGTAGGCAAAAGGCACCGTGCAGCGTGCAGGCCTGATACTAGCAACAGCGAAGGTACTGGCACTAGTGTTGGACAAAGGACAGGGTTTATTTGTATGCACAATGTGTCATCTGTAGTGAGCATCAGCGGAAGAGAGCAGCACCGTGGGAAATCTCTAGATCGTCTCATTAGCACTAATATGTGTGATATTGGGGGTAGTAGGAATGGATGGAAATGGCTTTGCATTTCTGAGCACATCCCTCCAAGATATAATAGCAGGAGGCTGTCACAGCATTTCTAAGGAGACAGCAAACGTGCAGCAATTCAAAATTTGCTATGGCTCACATAGCCCTCAAGGAAAGGGGCAGTGAAGAGCTAAATTAAGCTTGAGCAGTTTTGAAATCAAGAGTACAGAATGTCTTCCTTCTTATTTATATGAATTTTGCAAATTTCCAAATGACTTCCTATTCTATGCATAATGGGCCTCAGTGGCCAGCAGTGTGCTGTGGCGACACCCGTCAATGTACACTCTGGTTAGGAGCCTAAACTTATAGACAGGCTTTTAATCTATGTTCAAAACTGCTCTCTAGGTGTTTTTTCTATCCTGTGTGGAGCCTGGGAAGCAAACGTGTGTTTTTTCTGAAGATGAACCAGGAGCTTTGAGGCTTCGGAACTAGCGTAAACATGAGTAAAATGTGTTCTTTAATTGCTAACATGAAACTCGGCTACAGGTCCAGAGCCTACCATTGCTGTCTTCAAATCTGCTCTCTGATCCATCTCCCACCTGTCTTTTGGTTACTACCCAATGCAAATTTTCTAGCTCTTGGGTCACACATATCTGACAAAGAAAAGCCTACTTCGTCTGGGTTCTCGGATTCTTGGTCAAAGAGTTGAATGAAGTTTCTCCTTTGTCTTCTCTAGATGATCACTGTACCTCCAAATATGCCCCTTTTCTCACTCCCACCTATTAGGTTTCTAATCACACACAGATTCTTATGCCAGCTTTACTGTGCCAACCAAAGAACTAGCTATATAACGCCTTTGCCTTATTGGGTTTGTTTCCTTTATTTCGACCTTTTCCTTGATTGTTTCCTCTAATTTACCTTAGGGTGTTTGTCATTCTTTTTCCTCATTTCATAATCAAAAACCATGCTACATCTTCATTTAAATGATGACGGTGTATCAAGGAGGTGGTGACCTCCCCTGCCCACGGTTTCACTTTCTAGAAGTTTCTGTGGACTTTTAAACAGTTTGACATTTGACCTTCTTATTCCTGGTTTTTGTAGGCACAGTCTCACTATGTAGCCCTCGGTTAGCCTGGAACTCACTATGTAGACCAGGCTAACCTCCCGTTCACAGAGTCCTCCTGCCGCTGCCTCCCCAGTGCTGGAATTAAAGGTGTGCACCACCATGCCCGGCTCATCTGACTTTTTATTTACCCATTGATACAAAGGTTATTTCAATCTTTTCTTTTATAAGTTTATAAATGATTTATAAAAATATTGTCCTTTAAATTTTTCTTTTATTTTCTTTTTTTAAAAAAGAAAACAAACTATCTTTTTTCATTTTACATACCAATCCCAGTTCTCACTTCCTCCCCTCCTCCCACTCTTTTCACCTCCCCTCCCCCCCACCTCCCATCCACTCCTCAGAGAGGGTAAGGCACATTGCTTTGGGGAAGGT
>LOEQ01000196.1:262736-279359 GCA_001685075.1 Bramus lutescens | reverse complement strand
ACACACACACACACACACCACACACAGAGGTGACTTTAGACTGCTCAGAATCTTTCCTACTTGGAGCTTCTTTCCTAGATTTCCATTATGTAACTCTTATATGCCATATTGTGACAGAATTCTTAGTAGATAAGTCATTTTGCCTAATTATTATTTACCCTGACCTTTAGCCTGAACAGTCCACACAGCAATTCTCCACAATGCTGCACCAACACCCTCTACAGCATTGTTTTCTCTTTAAACCACCAAGAGGTGGAGGAACCTGTTTCTTTACCCTTTAATCAACACAGTATGGGGCTCTCTCCGACCATCAGCCTGAAAGTGAAGCAACAACTGTGGGAGTTCAGGAGCCAACTTCAAGGTGCCTCCCACTTCTGCTCTTGCAGCCTTGAAGCCACCATGGAAGACCCTGGTAAGACTCCTGAAGAACAGAAGTCACGGAAGCCCAAACAAAATCCAGCAGTAAGACCAGTAGAGAACAAGACCATCACAGACCGTCCAGCACTGACTTACCGGGCTGAGTCAACCACCTCATTTAAATAAATGCCCCCGGAAAGACCTGCAGTGACCTCAGCATTCTGACTCACAGACTTCATGAGCAAAGAACATTCGGGTTGCTCTGAACCATTCCACTTTTAAAGTTGTGTGTTTTCTGACAACAGATAGACATAAGGAGCAAAACTACTTCCAATCTAATCCAAAGTCAGTTCTGTCCATTCAGGGCATTTCCCGTCATTTAAGAATACCATTCCTGCTTCTAGGCTCTGAGGTGCCCTGAGTTCCAGCCATTGTGATTGTTGTTAGAAATGATTGGTTAAACTATAGCTTCTATGTGTTCTTCTGGATATAAGCCTTTATCATTCTTATAACAATGCCCATTAATTAAGAGAATCTCTTTAAGGAACTCAAACGTTTTAAAGGCCTCTAGAGAGCTCCATGATACATAATATTTGGCAAGTGTAATTACCAAAGTAATGATACGAATGCCCATGGAAGGTAAGACACTTCCCCAGATGGCAGGAGTTCAAATCCAAGAGAACACACATGAGATAGAGATCAATATGGTCACCAGCTGACTATCCCAGCCTTGATTCAGTGCTGTTTGTACTACCTACTGTCCAAGTGAATTAATTGTTAGGGAGTGAGATGAGTTCTGTTGCTTCAAAATATCTCAAGTACAGGTTCCATATAGCCTGAGTCCTGCTCACAAAGGCCATCATCCATTTGAATTTGGCATTAATGGGCTAGATTATATGTTTCCCTGTATGAAACAATTACCAAGTTTCACCCTCTTCTCCTGGATACTCCTCCTATCCCAGAGAGTAAATATCATTAGCATTGCTGGAAGATGATGAGACAATATATTTCAAATGGATGCAAGTGCTGTGTTCATTGCCTGTGGCTGCTGCTGTTGGTGATGGCACCGAAGGCATGCTCCTCTCTGATTTCTTTTTGGGCCAAATGTAGCATTACTCTTCAGACATCTTCATTCCTTGATCATCAGTCTTCGTGACATCCTAAGTTCTTTTACTAATGACTCTATCCCTTTGCAGGCAGAGTGGCAGAGTATTGGTTTTTAATCTAAGCTATTACTACATCATACAGAGGTGATTTTCCTTGCTTCCATCTCTCAGTCATATGCTCCTAATCTTATTATGTATGGCACTTGGGCCTCAGATGAAGTTTAAGCCACAGATTTGTGACCTACCCCTGAGAAACTGCAGTCAGAGGTTGACTTCTAGGTAGAGCTTGAAGGAGCCATCTGACTGTGGCTTATCAATATCTGCTCAGCAGCCTCTGATATCAGTCCTAACTAATCAGAGTTCTCTCTTAAAGAACTTCAGTAGCATCTAACTCTCTACAGGTCATCACCACAGAGTTAAGATGCTTGCTATGCATTTCCATTTTGAGAACAATCCTTCTCAATGGCAGCAGGGTCTGACTTAGAACACTTTAAATGAATAGACTCAACAGATGCTAAGCTGTTGATCCTGAGGGATCAACAGCTGCTGCCTCTAAAAGAACTTAACCTGCCACACCATAACACCCCACTGATTGCCTAGCAACACAAGGAGCATTCCAGAAAGCCCCTCTCAAAGATTAAAACTTTAACTTCAACACTCACCCAAGACCAAGATAATTTAATATGATGGAGAGACATCATCTACTCATCAGGAAGTGCCAAGTAATCACAAATATGCGAAGCTGGGTTTGAGAGACTCCGCAGGGCAAACTGGCCAATGAGTCAAATCAGCAAGTGTAGTGGCATTTCACTTGTATTTTAACAAATAAAGGTTGCCTAAAGATCAGAGAGTAAAATAGCCCCACTGGTCAGCCTTATACCAGGCTGGGGTAACACATACCTTTAATCCCAGTGCCTTTAATGCCAGTGACCACAATGGTTGCCATAAAAATCAGGCAGTGCATGCCTTTAATCCCAGCCCTAGAGAGGAATATAAAATGGGAGGAGACAGCTCTCATGCACAGTCTCATTTTGAGATTTTTGAAGGCAGGATCACCATTTCGGACTGAGGTCGAGGTAAGAGCCAGAGGCTGGCTGCTTTGCTTTTTGGGTCTTCAGGTTGAACCCCAATTTCAGTCTCTGAGTTCTTATTAATCATGCTTCATTTGCTCTAGGTTCAAGTGAGAGACCCAGTCTCAACACATAAAGAAGAGAGAGATCAAGGAGGATAGCCAGTGTCAACCCTTGGTGCATGTACACGCGCAAACACACACACACACACACAGATGTAAGCACACATGCAAACTACACATACACATTCAAAAAATAGCTATACAAAGTGCTAGAAATTCAGAATATATTCATTTGACATTTTTAGAGCACTTCAACATTGTAAATGATAGTAGAAAGAATATGCACTGAACTCAGTGTAAGGGGTGTGGGTTTTCTGCCTATGAACAGAAGGCATAAAATACCATTCTGTAAAACTCTTCCACTCACTGCCTGATGAACTAAGACACAGTGGTGGTTTGAATGAGAATGGCCTCCATAGGTTCATATGTTTGGATCGTTGTTTCCCAGTTGGTGGAACTGCTTGGGAAGGATTAGGAGGTGTGGCCTTGTTGGAGAAGGTGTGTTGCTGGGGGCAGGTGTTGAGGTTTTAAAAGCCCATGCCAGGCCCAGGTAGTTCTCTCTCTTTCTGCCTCCTACTTTTGGATAAGTATTTAAGCTCTCAGCTGCTACTCCAGCACCATGCCTGACTGCCTGCTGTCACACTCTCCATGATGACGGCCATGGACTCTAATGCTTTGAAACCACGCGTCCCTAATTAAATGGTCTGGCTTTTTTATAAGTTGCCATGGTCTTGGTATTCCACCACAGCAACAAAAACGTAACTAAATCAGAAACAGACATCACAGATTTGTTGTTTTGTTTTTTGTTTTTTGGGTTTTTTTGCTTATAGCACCTATATCAGACACTAATTAATAATAAATAAGTCCTCTTAAGAGTTTGGCTTGGAACCCAGCGGTGGTGGCACATGACTTTAATCCCAGGAGGCAGAGGCAGGCAGATCTCTGTGAGTTCAGGGCCAACCTGGTCTACAAGAGCTAGTTCCAGAACAGGCCCCAAAGCTACAGAGAAACCTGGTCTTGAAAAACCAAAACAAAAAAGCAAAAGAGTTTGGCTTGGTTACTTGGTACTTTATTCTTTGTTTGAAAAGGCAAGCAAGATATAATTTAAGAAGGTTGGCCTGGAGCACAGCTCAATGTACTTCCCTTATATGCACGAGGCTCTGGATTGAACGGCCCCCCCACATACACGTTAGTAGGAACACAGCCTGAAAAAAATTACACTATTAAAATTGATTGATTGATTCCTGTCTCATTATTAATATCTTTCTTATTAAGTCCTTCCTCTACTAGCTCCCTGATCAGGATTTTAAAAATTCTGCAACCTTATCAAGAAAAAAGAAGAAAAAAGGAAGGAAAGGAAGAAAGGGAGGAAGGAAGGAAGGAAGGAAGGAAGGAAGGAAGGAAGNGGAGAAAGGGAGGAAATAGCTGCTACTATGTACTACTGAGTGCCTCCCCCAAAGGGAGCCCCCACCTGCTACTCACTCCATCTTCTTGGCAGCACTATTAGAAGGTAGTGGAGCCTTCAGGAGGTAGAACCCAGTAACAGGCCCTTAGGTCACTGGGGCATGACCTTGAAGAAGACTGTGACCCTAACCTGCTCCTTTCTCTCTTTGCTTCCCAGCTTGTGATCTGAGTGAGGCAACACCACCATAAGTTCCCACTGTGATGTTTGCCCCACTGAGGCCCAAATGCTAAGACCAGCCACCTATGGCTGGAACTTTAAGCACTGAGAGTAAAACCGAGCCCCCTCCCTTTATGCCAATGACCTGAGGAGTTTCGTGACAGCTGTAGGGCGCTGAGGAGCAGCAACGGTTCTTGACAGTATTTCTACAGTTTCCGACACAGATGGGTTAATTATTGAGATGCCTAGCCACTAAAAGAAAGCAATGCCGCACACAGCTTAGCTCCTCCTCCATGCCAGTAGAATCGGCCTTCTTTTGGAACCCAGAGATCAGTGGCTTATTAGTCAAATGAAGCACACAACTCAACTCTCTGAAGCTGTGACTAAAAATCCACAGATTGACCCCTCAAAGTGCTTTAGTGAGTGACAAGAAGGGCATCTCCAGCTGTTACAGACTTTATCTAAAAGAGCAATGTGGACAGGAATAAGCTCACATGGCCCTGACTGACCCCTAGAAGAAGGTCTAATAGGCAATTAATGGCTGCTAAGAGAGGAAGAATCAGGCTTCTCCAAGGACAAGACCCCTGGTAGACTAGATAATCCCCAATTGCCATACCTAGACACACACACACACACACCTGTGTATATGTAGACATACATATGCATATATACATAAGCAACACTAAATGGAGTCAGCAGATTGTATTGATGTGTGCATGTGTATATATACATACATGTTTATAAGTGTGCATGTGTATATACATACATGTACGTAGCAATGATAATTAAGAAGTCACAAAGATGGAGGGATGGAGGAGCCCAGGAGGAGCTGGAGGGGGAGAGTATGAGGTGGAAATGATGTAAATTCAGAACTTGATACATTGTTTTTCTCAGTTCCCATCATTTTAGAGAACATTTGCTCTCTTTCCATTACTAATGAAAACGGGTCCAGTACCCCATGAAATGGAGCAGATTTACACTACTGAGTCCAGCTATACCCTGACTCAGCAAACTGTGACAATCTAATTCATGCAGAGCTTCAATTAACACTGGGCAAAAACATTCTGAAAAGGAAAAAAAAAAAAAAGACCTTCTAAATCCTAGCACATCGAATCTCTGCCTACCCTGAGATGGCAGGGAGAAAATGAAATACCCAACACTAAATTGTATTGAATTCATTTGCCCCGAATGGCATTTCTCAACTGGCCTTTTAGAGTCAATCCCAGTGAATGTGTCACTTTGCAGTCAAGCCACATAATGTGGCAGTATTGACTGACACACATTCATTCAGCTGTGAACCTGAGGATAAAGTAAATGCTGTCATTTTTTAATGGAACAAAAATGATACTTGTATAAAAAAGACCAGAGAAAAGATGCTTTATTAAGGTTAAATTTTGCTATGTGACTGACATATTGAATTATCTCTTCCCAAAAGACAAGACCAGAGGAAAAAAAAAAAACTGCTTTTCTTTCTCATCAGCCCTGGAAATAAACAACCTTTTGAGCTAAGCTTTTAAGTTAAAAAAAAATCTTCCTAATTTTATAGTTGAGAGTAAACAGCTCTGCTGTTGGCATCCTCTGGCAACCAGGATTAGGCAGGAACTATATTCACTGAAACAAGGGAAAATGGCACAACTTCGTGGTGAACCGAGGCAGCTGGAGCGATGGCTCAGGCTCAAAGCCCAGGCTCACAACCAAGACCAAGACGAGCTGCGGTCCAGCAGGTGGAGAGCGAAGGCCCATGGAGCACAGGCACCAGCCCACTAATGACAGGTGCCTTCTGCAGACTGGGTCTTCGCCCAGCTCTGCCACTGCCTGAACAGCCTAAGTCAGAAGGTCCAGTCTGTCACTCGTGTGGCCTCTTCAAGCCATCAAGGGACACTGTAAACATGACATAGTAAAATTTTATACTGGCAGCAACACACTCTAAAATGATTAAGAGTTTAGTATAAGGGGGAAATGTATAGCTCAATAAAAACAATTTTTTTAATATTTATTTATTATGTATACAGTATTTTTAGTATTCTGCATGTATGCCTGCAGGCCAGAAGAGGGCACCATATCTCAGTACAGATGGTTGTGAGCCACCATGTGGTTGCTGGGAATTGAACTCAGGACCTTTGGAAGATCAAGCAGTGCTTTTAACCGCTGAGCCATCTCTCCAGCCCTAAAAACAATTTTTTATAAAAAAGAGTTTAGTATAAGTTTATAAGCTAGTAATGACGTCATTTATTACTAGCAAGGATAATGTGCTGTTGCTATACATTAAAGTACTTGCCTTGTTTTGTTATTTTGAGATAGGGTCTTACCACATAGTCTAGGCTGGCCTCACTCTCTCAGCCCTCCTGCCACCAACTCCTGTATGTTACCACCCCAAGCTTTGATGTACTATTACATACCTGCCACCATAGTGAGTTTGAGAATACCAGCATCGCCACAAACATGAGTGATGCATTATTAGGGCGTCAAGACGACTAGGATGTCACCATGAAATAGGAACTTCCCAGCTCCGTTAGCATCTTACAGGATATGGTCACTGTTGACCAAGACATCATGTTATTTATTTTACGGGGTGGCTGGGAGGTGTGCACACACCACAGAGCAAGTGTGGAAGTCAGAGGACAATTTACAGGAGTCGTTCTTATGCTACCGTGTGGGTTCTAGGACCAAGCTCGGTTCATCAGGATTAGCAGCAAATACCCTTACCTACTGAGACATACCACCAGCTTCAAGATACCATTTTCCACAGTGTATCACTATAGTCTAATGAAAAACATGGCCAGCAATTATTAGGACAAATTAGAGACGGCACAGAAGTTTTTTTTTTTTTAATGGAGGAGAGACATCGTTTTCGAAACCTTTAAAGCCATATTCAAAATTTTTGTTATTGATCAAACTAGCAACCAAGACTTCACGAGTGCCATGAACATTCTTACAGAGAAATCTGAAACATGTTCTCTTCTCTCAGCTTTTATGCCCAGACGCGTAAAATCATACACGTTTTGTAAGAAACAGAAATGAAAACATCAGAGCTGGAATTCATCAGCAGTTGGGGAATAGCTGAAAGCAGGATTATGGGAGCTGGGGAACCTTGAAGTGAGCGGAGCTGTGTTGAGGACACAGAGCTGGGAGATGCAGGATGGGAAAAGTGAAAACAAGCTACATGGGGAAAGAAAGTCACATCTCAACCCCAGGAAAGACAGGGAACCCGGGAGGCTTGAGACTGGCAGGCAGTCACTAGCATCAGTGGCCACAGGCAGACACAGACGTCTGAGAAGACAGTCAGCAGAAGGCCTACAGCTTTGGCCAGGGCAGAGACAAAGTGTCAATGATAAATCTGAGTAGACACAGCAACCAAGGCACTAGAGCAGCCTGGTGAGGTAAGTGAACTACGGGGGACAAAGCAGGAGAGAGCATTTTCATATGAATGACCATGTTAGACTTGGGATTTTGGAAAGAGCAATCTTCTCCACCAGGCACCAATGTAAAACGAAAGATCATTAATCCAAATGGCAGACAGCAAGACATAAACAACACAGCATCGTGAAATTAGGTGCCCGTGTTAGGCAATAGTGACGTTTACATTAACAGCATTTTAAAACTGGAGAAAGCTGCAATTTCCTTCATTCGTAAAACACATGTTTAATACCTAGTGAAACCAAACTGTTGCACCATTGATTTTCGGGCCACAGACAGAGGCCGCTGATTTATTGTATAAAAACAGTACAAGTGCAATGTGGAGATCATCCTGGCAGGGAGCACACAGCGCCTTGGAGGACCCAAGCGTCAGCTAGGTATCAGCCATAGTGTCGGAATGAAATGGAACCAGCCCACCACCCTTCAAGGATCACCTCTCAGGGTACAGCTCACTCTGAGAATGGAGAAGCAAAGTGAAAAGACTCAAGAATTTATTCTCTTCTTCCTTGCACAGTTTGCATTCCATGTATGCTCAGGGTAACCTGATTACTAATGATTCTTCCTTGCAGAGGACCAACTTAAATCAATAAACAAACAAAGAGGGTCAGGTAATGGCTCCACTGGCAACATACTTGGCACAGGAGCATGAGGGCCTGAGTTAAATCACTAGAACCCACAGGGAAAATTAAAAACAGGCATGGCAGCACACGCCTGTCAGCCCAGCTCTGCGATGACAGAGACAGGAGTATTATGGGGGCTCACTGGCCAACCAACCTAGCCAAATCAGTGAAGAGACCCTGTCTCTAAATATAAGGTAGGGAACAATAGAAGACACCTGATTATAAGGTAGGGAACAATAGAAGACACCTGATAGTTCCACAGCTCTGACTTCTGCACAGGCACGTGTACCCCTCTCACATACAATCATGTACACACATATATTCTGGCCTCCAAACAGTTGTGTGCCACACACGTGCATACACACACACATACAAATACATAGAAAATAAGCAAAAGGGGCAGGATTATAGTATCATACAAACTTTCCTAAAATACTTGGTTAGGTGGGCTGGTATGTCAGCACCAGGGCCTGCATCTGAACTCCTGTTTGGACACCCATCCAGCTCTCCCTTCCACCCGGTGCAAAGCGGGTGGAGAAGTGGGGCCATATACAAATCTGGCTGTGACACCTGTGTGAAATGGCGAGTCCCCCAGGACAAAGAAGGTGTCACCTGTCTCCTGGCACAAGAGATGGAAGTATCTAATGCCACCTCTGAAGTCTCCTGGCCAAGGCACTGAAAATCCATCAAACTCCATTCCTAATTGCCAGGTGAAGGGGGGGATGGGAGTAGGAGAACAAATTAAATTATGCCATGGGAGTACAAAGGGTTGAAATTCAGAATGGAGTGAATTCCACAGGACAGCGGACCTGGTTTTCTCAATTCAAACAGAACCAGACTGTAAGGAGGAAAAAAGAAATGGAGAACAGATGGATTGAGAGACCCCTGAGAAATAACCCACTATGTAGCCCTTGTTTGGATTCTGACTCTTACCCATCAAGTGGGGGAAGAGTTTACAAGACAACAAAGGAAATGTGAACGGTGGTCATACACTTGGGGAGATGAGGATTCTGTCCTTTTCTGCGGTGGTGATAGCGTTGTGTTTTTTAAACTGTTCTTCTCTTTGTTTTTCTTTAAAAAAAAAAAAACTACAGTGTTCGCAGATGAAATAATATGACATCCAGTCTTTGTTCCAAATATTCCAGTGGGGGAGGGGCAGATAAATGAAGCGAGATTGGCCACATGTTGATCATTGTTGAGGTTCCGTGGTTAGGATAAAGGGATTCATTACACTGTTTTCTCTACTTTTGAATGTGTTAAAATTATCCATCGTAAAAAGATAAAAATAAAAGCCATGAGCAAGGCTTTCTGCCTACTCTCTAACAGTTGTGTTCAAGGATGCTGTCTTCATCCCCGTTCCTTTCTCTGCCCGTTTGCCATGTATACATGCACAATGTTTATAGAATACTTTCTACAGCATGAGCCCTAGGCTAGGTGCTAGCAATGGCCTTAACCTTCAAGAAATGAGAATGGGAGAAGAGGGAGATAGGAGAGGGGTGAGGAGGGAGAGGGGTGTGGCTCATTATTACAGCTCTTGAAGGCAATGCTGCTGGACCTGGAGCCAGAGGACCTAAAGGAGCTGAAGAGTGGACACCTCCTGTGTTCCTTCATCACACACCTTAACAGTTGGTGACAGTGTGGTTAATCTCTCCTGATGTTCCTCTTTGTCTCCTCAGAGAGATCTCCCTTCCTCTGAGAGGTCCTGATTGACCCATTTTAAGACTGGAGGTTTCCTGTTGCCTGTGCCACGACAGTGAAGCACAGACTCTGCCTCTCTCAGTCCCCCACTGGGCCCATGGCTACTGTGATGCTCTAGCCTCACACAAACACACATGTGTTTGAACGCACATGTGTACATGTCTGTGAGCTTCCTCTGCTGTCCATATAACTGGGAGCTGGCTCCACATGACTGCAGGTAACAAGAGCCACCTGTTACCTCCACACTGCAGGATGCACCAGAGGAAAGGGACACCAACCAAGCAAAGGAAGCCATCAAAATGACACCCAGGCCTAGCTGTAAAAGGGGACTGGATGACAAGGGGAAGAAAAAGGCGACAGTCTGCTGTCTACCACCAAGAACGGCATCAATCAATAGGGTTTATATCAGTAACTGCAGGGCTAGACTTCAGTCTTCGCTGTCCCTAGCATAGTGACCACTCCTAGGCAGAAAACTTGAAAAGGCTCACTTGTTTGGGGCTAAGAAGATGGCTCAGTCAAGTGTTTACAGGGCAAAGAATTGAGAACTTGAGCTCAGTCCTCAGAACCCACATGAAAAATTGGGCACCCAGTTCTGGGGAAGTAGAGACAGGAGGGACTTGATGACCACCTGGCCTAGTCTAACGGGTGAGCTCTAGGCTGAGGGAAAGACCCTGACTCAAAAAACAAGGTTGAGAGTGACTGAGAAAGACAAATGACACCGACCTTTGACCTCCACATGCATACACCTGCACACATACATGTATACACACATGAATACACACACACCGGTGTCATGTTTTTTTCTATGTTGGCTCTTTCTTAGTGGTTGTCATGCTTTCATCTAATCTAGTATGAGGGGCACACCCATGTTCTGGTGAACTTTGACAGCCTTGAAGGAGGAAGCTCTGTGGAACACCTGTCCAGGCCGTTGGGAGCATTGCTGAGTTACCTCCAGCCACCAAAGGTGATTCCCATCATGACAGGATTTGTGGGAAGAACACTCAGTCAACACTGCGGCTGTTCAGCCCAGATGAATATGCTGTTCAATACTCTGGTGTGTGTGGGGGTGGGAGGGGTGGTCCAAAGTGGGCCATGGTAATTCTGTCTAAACAGAGCTCAGCTCTCTTTAATGAACAGGCTTTGGGTTCTTGAGTAAATCACTTGGGTAAATCACTTTACCTTTCTGGGTCACAGCTTTTCATCTGAGAAATTGAGACTCTGTGCTTGATAGCTACAGGCTTCCAAGCTCCCGAAGGCAGGGTTCTGTGAGCTCGGCCGTAGCTCAAGGAGGAGTGATAGCAGGTGCAGCCTAAGGAAGGAAACCATCGGTACCTCCTCCACCATCCTACCACTCGGTGCTTGCTAAGCCCCCACAAGTTTCCTCCTTTAAATCTGGCAGACAGTAAACAGCTTATCAGTGTTAGCTCTCATCAATAGAAATCACCTCTAAGGAAAACAAATCACTATGTAACAGCATTAGAATTCATGTTGAAGACCAGAAAATAGTGATTGGAAATTCAGAAGATCTGAGTTTGGATTCCACTCCCTCCAAGCACTCACTGCATGACTCTGAACATGCTACTTAAAACATTTGAGCCCGTGTCCCTTACTGGGAACATGTAGACAGTAGTAACCGGCAGGTTTGTGGGAAGAAAGAAATCAAAACAAGAGATACCTCATGACTGGCTCTAGACATTAAACTCTTCACAGTATGCCTGATGGCCACTCCATTTCAGTCCCTACCCTGGACTTTTCATTCATAAAATAACCATTATTGCCCTGTGTTATTAATGAACGTTCTGTCCTTGATCAAACTCTCAGGAGGCCCTCACAGCCTGTCTCCTCACTAGATCTCAAGGAACAGCAATTTCAGTATCAGCCCTTTCACCCACAATCACTTAGACGTATAAAAACACCAGCATCGTTTCTATTAGTTCAAGGCCATGTCTTCATCCCCCTTAAAATGCCTGCCTCAGAGAGCCAATGCTATCCAAACAATTCTCCACTGTACAGCTCACACCTGTTGGTAGGTCCCTAACCTTGCCTTTCTATAACATTGGGTTTTGTTTTTAATTATAAAATCTCCTTTACCCCCTTTCTAGACTGGAGATGCAACTCAGTAGTAGAGTGCTTGCCTGTCATTTGTGAAGCACTGAGTTCTGGCACACACACACACACACACACACACACACACTATACACACACCACACACACACCACACACACACCACACACATACCATGCACACACACCACACGCATGCACATACACACACCACACGCACACGCACACCACACACTACATACACACACACTCTACACACACCACACACACACACACCCAAAAAAAAGAAAAAAAGGAAAAAAAACAAAGCAACAAAAAACATGGCTGTACTACCATTTTCTGCCACCCATCAACACCTCTTAGCTCCTCCGAGCAGCTCACACACCTCAGGCAAAGTCTCTCCAGTCTCCCAGGTCTCTCCTCAGTGAGCAACGGCCCAGCTTTAGTGGGCAGTTTACTCTAATTTGAAATTTTCCTTTGCCCAAAGGTGGGAGAAGTTTGCTTCTCCTTCAGATGAGTACCAGTCAATAGCCCAGATCGCCTGACCACAAAGGCCTCCCTTGGCATCCTGCAGGGCCTCTCCTTTGCTCTCCCCAGCATTAAAAAGGCTCTTTGCTTAGGTGGAGAAGCAGGACTGATCTGATCCTTGGTGTTTTCTTCTGAGAGCCCTAAAAGGCAACACAAAACAGGCTGGAGACCCAGAAATGCAACATGTAGGAAGTTAAAACACTAAGTAGCACTTCCTGAAGACCTACAGAGATATAAGAAGAGACATGGTGGGGCTCAGCAAGGAGAAAGCACCTAAAGCGCCTCAGACTTTGAGTTGGAATCTCAGAAAGGCTATAGCCCATGAATAAAGCAAAGACAAAATAAAATATTCCTTAAAAAGAATGAAATGTGGAATTAAATCTTTTAAATCCATATTTGAAAATAACCCTTAACATTTGGAAGAAAATTCAACATTCTCTGAAAACAGGTGACATTCACAGGCCTGCAATGTTCTCAGGTGCCGCCCGGTGTTCTCTCAAAAATCCACAAACAGCCAGCCTGGTCTGCATAGTAAGTTCCAGGAGAGCCAAAGCTACATAATAGAGAAACTCTGTCTCCAAACAAACAAAAGTCCCAAATCGTCCAGGCATGGTGATGCAAGCCTGTAATCCCAGCAACTGGGAAGCTAAAACAGAAGAGTCACAGGTCTGGTGTCAGCCAGGGTCACATGGGGTCCCACACAAGACGCTGTCTCCAAAGGAAGAAAGAAGAGGGGGGGAAGGACGGAAGAAGGGAAGGGGGGAGAACAAAACCAAATGACCTAACTCAGCGGGAAGCAGACAACCAAGAGAACGTGGTCCAGACGCTGACATTATTTGACAGGGACCCTGCAAGAACTTTGGCATCATCAAGAGAAGGGATAGCAAGTGAAGAATCTCAGCAGAAAAGTGGAGTCTGTTTTTAAAGGACAGAGAGAGAGAACTGAATAAAAACTGTAGCACTCAAAAACATAATAACGTAAGCAGGCTGGCCTTGGCACAACAAACTAAGGCAGTTGTACACCCTCTCATCATGTACCACTATTATATACCTAGACAGGCCTGTCAAGGACAGCTGGTTGGAGATGTGGCTCGCTGGAGGCAATGTTCTTACAGCGTGTGTGAGGTCCTGGGCTCACTCCTCAGTAACATAAGGGAGGGAACACTTATCTCAGCACTCTGGAAAGTTCACGTGTAACAGACTGATCAAGCAGCACTCCCGTAAACTTCCTGAGTTTTAGGTAAGATTAGCACAAGGCATCGGTGGTTCTGCCTGGGGCCATAGCCATGAAGTCATGCTCCCCCTTGCCTTCACCACGGCATTCTACCCCAGCGTAACATCATCAGAACCAGCGGCCTCAGTGTCACTGACAAAGAAATTCTTTTGATATGAAGGGTCGGAGAGATGATGATTAGTCATAGGCTTCTGGAAAGGGACGGCAGCTTCTCTACCCTAACAATGCTCTTGTTTGAGCAAGTTGCAGACTAACCAGACACCAGACAGGGTATTCAGAGGAGGCTTGACACCTCCTTATGTAGCCACGGCTCACCAGACAGAGGGCATATGTGAAGCAGAGACCAGAGTGGGTCCAAGCCACTCACACATGCAAGGCAAATGCAGCCTGAGCATATGCACAGAGAATGCACACATGTGCTCAGTGTAAGACACTCCCCAGCTCACATTCTGATACGTTCACGGAGAGATAGAGACTCAGTGACTTAAGATATTTGAATCTATCCTCTAAGCAGTCAGGGAAGACTCGTAGGCAGCCTGGCTTTAATATTTTTTTAAATGAGAAAAATAACTGAGCAGAGACATCAACAGTGGATTATTATGAACGCTGATTATTGTGGATTTCAAAATTTAGAACAGAGCTGATGAGATGGATCAATAAATGAAAGTGCTTGCTGCCAAGCCTAAAGACCCAAGTTCAATCCCTGAGACCCACATAGTAGAAGGAGAGAACCAGCTCCTGCAACTTGTCTTTCAACTTCCTAACACTTATTATGGCATGTGTGTGCCCAACAAACCAAATTTAAATATAATAAAAAATGTCTCATAGGGAACTAAATCACAATATGGAGTTATTAAAATATAGATGCTCCATTTATGGCTGAGCACTTCACAGTCTCCTAGTCTCTGCATCTTAACCAACCATGGGTCTCTGTGTCTCCATCAACATTTGTTGCAAAAACAAGCTTCTCTCAATGAGGGCTAAGAAATGCGCTAATATATGGATATAATGATAAGTCATTCGGAACTGTTTTAATACCTTGTCCATTTATCTGAATAATAGCAGTAATATCTCCCATAGGGCCTATGATTTATCATGCCACAATTCTTAGCCCCCAGAATGGTACTGGGTAAGTGTTTTATCTCATGCAATAGGCCTCAACTCAGTCAGAAAGTAGCTGGCTACTCCCATGCTATTCATGCCACTGTTACACCAACGGCTTGTGTCTTGCCAGGCTAGTAGTGATTTTCATTCTCAGGGTTATTAGATATTGTGACCCCTACAGCAACCACTAAGAAAATAACAAAGAAACAAAATAGACTATTAAATTGTCTCTAGAATTATGTAGAATTATGTAGAAAACATAAAAGGAAGAAGGAAAAAAGTACAAAATAAACAGGAAATATATAGAAATATATAATAAATATATATTATATAATATATAAAATATAATAGAAATACCAGAATGGTAGGAATAAAATTTTATCAATGATTATATTAAATATGAATAACTAAGCATTCCACTCAAAAGATAGACATTGCCTAACTGGAAAAAGGAGCACACCAAACTAAACCCAATCTCCCAGAAGTTCATCTTAATTCTCACAGGAAAATGACACACCAGGAAAACAGCAAGCATAAGGAGCTAAAATATCTACACTAATGTCAGAATAAAACATGCTAGAAAGAAATATTACTAAAGGCAAAAGGAACTTCTTGTAAAATTAAATCAATAAATACATAAGAAAGATACAGTAATCATAAATGTATAAGCAATTAATAACAGAACCCTAAAAATCAGAAAGCAACATGTGACAAATGTAATAGAAAGAGGCCCACAACAACCAGGACAGAGACTTCAGTGCCCTGTTCTCAATAACTGACAGGATGTGCTTGAGCCAAAAAGTCAACAGATGCTCAAACTGCCAACCAAGCTGACCTGATGTTAGAAAACCCCTTACTCAATGACTGTAGGTACATGAAACATTCATAGATATAAAACACATACTGGACCACAAAAGTCTCAAGAAACTTTAAGTTTAAACTAACAAAATAGCCAGGTCTGGTGGTGTACACCTTTAATCTCAGCACTTGGAAGGCCAAGGTAGGTGGATCTCTGTAAGTTCTAGGCCAGCCTGGCCCACATAGAGAGTTCCAGGGCTACATGAGAGACCCTGTCTCAAAAAAATGAAACAAAAAATGATCAAAAATATATTTTCTTATCATAATATAATTATGTTAGAGACCCATACCAAAAGACATCTGGACAGATACCAAATGCTTGGAAAGTAAGTAACGCTCATTTTGTAAGTCCCAAGAATCAAAGGATAAATCAAATTGGGATTCTAAACACATTTTAACTGAATGCAAATACCATAAATTTAAGATATAAGGAAATGATGCCTGGATAACATTTTACTACTATATGCCTAATTAGAAAAAGGGCAGCCCAAGTCAGCAACCCATTTTCAGCTTTTAGGAGACAAGGAACAAATGTCACCCACAGAAAGCCCCAGGAAGGGGCTGGTAAGGAAGTACCAGGGGAGGGTGCCAAGGGGCAGAAAACAAACAATAGAGAAAACCATAAAACTGAAAGTTATAAAGAAAAATCCACAAACTCTTATTTAAACTGGCCAAGATAATAAAAGAATAGCGAATAAAGAGATGACCAAACACATATAAAGTTAGAACATCACTACTATTTATTAAATTAGATGGATAAAATGAACAGTTTCCTAAAAACCCACAAATTGAAAAAAAAAAGCTCTATATCTGAATAGACCTACCGAAAGGAAAAGGATGAGCCAATAAATAAAAATCTTCTTCAGAATAATCCCCATGGCCACA
>LOEQ01000196.1:244403-259241 GCA_001685075.1 Bramus lutescens | reverse complement strand
TGGTGCATGCCTTTAATCCCAGCACTCAGGAGGCAGAGGCAGGCAAATCTCTGAATTCGAGGCCAGCCTGGTCTACAAGACCTAGTTCCAGGACAGGTTCCAAAGCTACAGAGAAGCCCTGTCTCGAAAAACCAAAAAGAATTGTGTTGGGATTTTGATAGAGATTGCACTGAATCTGTAGATTGGTTTTGGTATGGTGGCCATTTTTACTGTTAATCCTACCAATCTAAGAGCATAGGAGCTCTTTCCATCTTCTGATATCTTCTCCAGTTTCTTTCTTTGAAGACCTGAAGTTCTTTTTTTTAAATATTTATTTGTTTGTTTGTTTATTATGTATACAACATTCAGTCTGTGTGTATGCCTGCAGGCCAGAAGAGGGCACCAGACCCCATTATAGATGGCTGTGAGCCACCATGTGGTTGCTGGGAATTAAACTCAGGACCTTTGGAAGAGCAAGCAATGCTCTTAACCTCTGAGCCATCTCTCCAGCCCCCTTGAAGTTCTTGTCATATAGGTTTTTCACTTGCTTGGTCAGAATGATCCCAAGATATTTTATATTATTTGTAGCTATTGTGGAGGGTGTTGTTTCCCTGATTTCTTTCTCAGCCTGTTGTGGGGATGGGAATATGAGGGATTAGACTGGGTGCAGGATAGAGGGGGAGCGTAATGACAGAGCTGTCTTGATGGGGGATCTTTTGGGGTCATGTAGAAATCTGGTGCAAGAGAAAACTCCCACGAATCTACAAGGATGACCTCAGCTAAGACTCCTAGCAATAGTGGATACATAGCCTGAACCAGCCATCTCCTGTAATCGAATTGATAACTACCCTAATCGTTATCAGAGAGCCTTCATCCAGTAACTGATGTAAGCAGATGCAGATTCATAGGCAAGCATTGGGCTGAACTCCAGGAATCCTGTTGAAGAGAGGGGAGGAAGGATTGTACAAGCCATGAGGGAGAGGGGTCAAGGCCATCACAAGTAAACCCACAGAGGCAACTAACCTGGGCTCATAGGAACTCATAGACACTCAACCAACAGCTAAGGAGCCCACATGGGGCCGACTTAAGCCCTCTATACGTGTGACAGTTGTATAGCTTGCTATACTTGTGGGACTCTTACCAGTGGTAGTGCAGTCTGTCCCTGACACTTTGGCAGGCTTTGGGGAACCTATTCCTCATGCTGAGTTGCCATACCAAACCTTAAAATGAGGGGAGGAGCTTAGTCCTAACTCAACTTGATACGCCATGCTTTGTTGACACCAATGGGGGGCCTGCCCCTTTCTGAACAGAAACAGAGGAGGAGTGAATCTGGGGGGTGATGGCAGAGGGGAGGTGGGGGAGGGAATGGGAGGAAAAAAGGAAGGGGAAACTGGTCAGGATGCAAAATAAATGAATAAATTTAATTAATAATAAAAATACATGAACAACATCACTAGCTCTTATACAAATGAAAATTAACTCACAAATTGAAATATATATACCAAGAGCTCAAAGATGGCTTAGAGAGTAAGAGTACTTGCTGTGAAAGCATGAATGTCTGAGTTCAAATCCCCAGGACCCACATAAAAAGGTGTGTGGTTTCACACACCTGTAACCCCAGAGCTGTGGGTCATTGGAGATATAGGAGAGTCCCTGGGGCTTGCTGGCTGCCAGCCTAGCTCCAGGTTAGAGAGAGACCCTGTCTCAAGCACTTGAGTCAGAGAACGGATAGGGTAGGTAGCTCTTCTGGCCTCTGCAAGCCCACACAGGCACCCTGACCTGCAAACTATACCCACATATAAAAATGAGTAAATACATTTACAAAGAAATATACAAACCTACTAGAATGGCTATAGTCAGCAGTTGTTAAAAAGGCTGTAAAGAAACTAAAACCTTCATACTCTGCTGATGGGAATATAAACCTGGAGCATAATTTGATGATTTCTTAAAATGTTAAATATACTTCCAGAATATGACATAGTAGTTTTATCTGTGGGGATTTTACCCCCCCCAAAAAAAATTAAAGGGCATATCTACACAATGACTTACATGGGTGCTAGTGAAATATTCTTCAAGGTGTGCAATGACTAGAAAGAATTTTCACTAATTGATGAATGGATGAACAGACTATGGTATATCCACATAGTCAGATACTGTTCAACAGCAAATAGAAGAATAATCTATGATGCACAAGTTTCAAAATCATTAACCTAAGTGAAAGAAGCTACAGGCAAAAGATCACATATTGCATGACATGTCATATCAACAGAAAAGGCAGTTGTAAATCAATCGCAATGCACTTGCCCAGCATTCATGAAGACCTAGATTCAACCCCTAGAATGAGAGAAACAAAACAGTAGAAGTCTAAGGGGTGGGAACAGAGGTTATGCAATCATGCAAAAGCATTCTATGGAAATGTCCTCACACTAGAAGATGATAAGGTTGCAGAACTCTACAAATTGAACTAATGTTACTGAATTCACTGCATCCTTACAAAGGATATGCCCTATGCTATGAAAGCCACACCCCCATAAACTGTAATGAATAAGACACTGAAGAGAAGATAAAAGCACTCACTCTGAGAGAGATCACTGGAAAGTCTCCATACCAAAAGCAAAAGGGAAAATGACAATGGAAAACACAGAAGAGAGTTTGTGCCAAAGAAGCCAAAGTAGAAAGGTCTGGCAGATGGGCAGTCATACATCCAGAAGGAGAGGAGGGAGATGGAACTAGACAAAGTACTGCTTGCTGAGATAATTGCCAAGAATAGTCCACAACTAACTCAAGTCTTCCATGGTTCTCCAAGCAGGAGACAGGAGGGGAATGTGCCTCGGAACATTCCAACAAAACACCGAGCCAAAAACCAAGGAAAACATGTGCACGGAGGAAACAGGCATACACCTTCAGAGGACCAACAATAAACTGACCGCTGACTTCTCTATCAAAAAGAAGAGAGGAGGGAAGGGAAGAAGGAAAGGAAACGATGACCGACGACAACCGAGGACAAGGAAGCCACATCTTTAAAACAGTAAAAGAAATTGGCAGCCCAGAGTTCTCCATGCGGTAAAAACATGATTCAAAAATGAAGACAAAACAAAGAAACTTTCAAAAATTAAAATTAGAAATATCATCCAAATGAGCTCATCCACTAGGGAGAAGATAAGCCGAGACAGAAGCACATACTCACATGCAGGAATGAAGAGACGTTTCAAGTGGAAATAAATTCTAGCTGCCACAATGACACACCCTGTGATTTCAGCCACCTGCGGGGGTGACACAAGCAACAGAAACGAAGGTGGGAGGAAGGTGAGAGGTCTGGAGGAGCACTAAACGTCGGGGGCGGGGTTAAATACTAGCCCAGAGGGACGCAAACAGGAAGGGATGCCGCAGTAGGCCCCTTGCACAACAGGTGAAATAATAAACTAACAAGTAAACATAGAAACAACCTTAACGAGACTTGATTAATCAAAAAGTACAAGGAGAAAAGGGGACAAAGGTGCGTGGGATGATTAAAGATCAAATAGACGGTAAGCTAAAACCCAAACATGCTGTTGGTTGCTGTCAACGTAAATGGGCCATCGGGTGCTCTGAGGACTGTCAAAAGAGGTGGACAGACAAACAAATACTATGCTGCTTATAAAAGAAGCAATGGTCAAAGACTTGACAGTACAGAAAACAGTCACACCACGCAAACACTGGACAAAGGAAGGAAGGAGAACACTGATCAGACACTGAGGCTTTTGAGTCAAGGACCACTAGAAGAATTGAAGACAGGCATTGTATAACAAGAGGCCAACACATGAGAAGCTATTGCAAATATGTATATATCTATAATAGATTCCTGACTATATATGAAAAATGATGGAATGAAAGGGAGAAATAGACACAGATTTCAAGAGAGAGATTTAGCTTAACTTTCTCAAAACCTGACAGAATAATCAGACAAAAAGATGTTTAGTTACATCAGAACCCAACAAATAGATCCTTAGACCACCTTCAAAACATTGAAAAGTAAGCAGTAAATGAGAAAACTGCCTCTAGGCCAAAAACAAAAGTGGAATGGCCATTTTAAAGCATACTGAGCAGAAAAAATAAAGACACAACATGAAAAAAGATGCTTCCTGATCCAGGCCCCAGAGGAAAGCACAGAGCTCTGAATATATGAATGGAAAAAGAAAAGAGAGTAACGGACAGGAGAAAATGGTGAGCAAGACACAGCAATTAACAAATCAGGGGAGAAGGCAGATAGTAGCAAGGCAAGAAAAGGCAAAATTTTTACAGGTGTGACTCAGAAAAAAAGAATCAATGTAATGAAAAATGTGCAGGAATGCTGCAAGGGAAATCTAATTAGATAGAAAGTTATACTGACTCCATTGGGAGAGGACTCAGTAATGCAAAGTCATCCACTCTTCTAGAGTACATGTTCAGAACAATCCCAATCCAAACTTCAGCTGGTGTGTGTGTGTGTGTGTGTGTGTGTGTGTGTGTGTAAACTAACACAGTGATTCTAAAATGTATATGTAAATGCTAGACATTAGAAATAGGTTAAAAGAAAACTAAGAAGAAAAAAATGTGTACTTAGCACTACAAAATGTGAGCAGTTTTATTAAGAAAATAGCCCAAACAGACCAAATATAGAGGTCAGAAACAATCTCACAAGCGTCCAATGGATCTATGAAAAGAAAGCTTTTGCAATTCGGTGGGGGATATATATATCACCCTAGCTCATAACTTCACACTACACACCAAAAAAATCAATTCTAAGGGTTATAGATGTGTGATAAAGCCAAATCCTAAAACTTGTTGATAACCCAGGAGAATACCTTTAAAACCTTGAGATAGTCAAAAGTTCTCAAGATACAGGAAACACTGGCCCTAATTGGAACTTGTAAAATTAAATACTGTGTGCTGTTCCAATTAATCAGTTTTTATTTTTTGCTGTGGGTATAATGCTCTTGTACACTGTAGAGATTTGTCATTCAAATTGGTTTAATAAAATACTGATTGGTTAGTAGCCAGGCAGGAAGTATAGGCAGGGCAACTAGACTAGAATTCTGGGAAGAGGAAAGGCAGAGACACAGTTACTGGCCAGATAAAGAGGAAGCAAGATGGGAATGCCTTGCTAAGAAAAGGTACCAAACCACATGGCCAAACATACTTAAAAATTATGGGTTAAGTTGTAAGAGCTAGTTAGTAATAAGCCTGAGCTAATAGGCCAAACAGTTTATAATTAATATAAGCCTCTGTGTGCTTCTTTGGACTGAATGACTGTGGGACTGGGTGGGACAGAAACTTCTGTCTACACTCATGCATATCAAAATAAGTATAAAATTAAGAAGCCAGTGTATAGAAGAAAAAATTTGTAACACACATATCTCCAAAGAATTTCCAACCAGAAAATATTAAGAATTTCATAAAACTTATTCAAAACAAAACAAAAATTGTTAAGGTAAAAACAAACTTTTTTCATGAACAACCAAAATCTTAACTAGCATTCCATAGAAGAGGTTATCCAAATGATCAATCAAATACATGAAAAATTATTCAACATCACTTATTGGAAAACCTCAATGAGATACTGACCCTCTTTTTACTCTCCACTGTGCATAGCAATCCAAAGTGTGAATGAGAAGAGCTCCCATACACAATACTGGGCCTGCAGGTGGCACAACTACTTTGGTCCAACTGTTCAGCATCAAGGCTAAATAGTGCCTAACCTATGACCTTTCCAGTACTAGCAGATGCTCATCCTATAACATGCATGTCTAAGTATAGGAAGGTTCACAGGCCACATGTGATACTGCTTGGCTTTAAGCCCAGAACTTTATTTATATGCTGAGACAAAAGGATCATGAGTCCAAGGCCTTTCTGGGCTCCATAATGGGACCCTGTCATGTGTGTGTGTGCATATGTGTGTGTGTGAAATATATATTCATAATAGCACTATTTATAATGAAAAACTAGAACTACCAGATGTGCATAATAGATTCGGAAATGGCAATATGCAAATATGAAAGTCTATAGAGAGATGATTCTATTTGTATAAAGTTCTAAAATGAGTAAGACTATTCTATAGTCTGGGGTCAGTGCTATTGACAATCTATTTTAAGATTTTTATTTTTATTTTATGTGTATGCACTTTTTGCCTGCACATATGTATGCACACCACCTTTGTGCCCAATGTCCAATGAGGCCAGAAGAGGATATCCAATGACACAGAACTGGAGTTATAGATGGTTGTGAGCCACCCTGTGGGTGAAGGAAACCAAACTCAGATCGTCTACAAGAGCATCAAGTGCTCTAAACTGATGAGCCACTTCTCCAGCCCTGGCTATGGTAATGTTTTAGGAGCAGATTATTATTGGAAAAGGCAAAGGAAGTATAAGGGGTATAGGTATTCCGGTATTTTGGGTGTGGAGAATGGTAACATAGAAATTCATTGTGTCAAAATACACTTCTCTGCATGTACATTAATTTTTAATGGTGAAATTTAGCTTAAAAACAAAAGCCTTGCTACCTTTGTACAACAGAATTGATACACAAAAGGCTTAAAATGTCATGACTTTGAAGAGATTTTTCTAAACTCAACTCTGAGCTTTTATCTCCTGTTTCAAGTATCTTGAGATCTTCCCAGCCTGGCCTTTACCTCCCACCGGCTACATCGGTTACCTCTGCCTTATTCCCCACCTAGGTCTACCCCTCCATCCACACGCTCTGGACTGACCCAAGGCAGTTCCCTTCTGAACTCCTCTGCCCACTTTCCCACTCCAACCACCCCACACCTCCTCTCCCCTGGGTTATCCTTCATTCAGCATAGATACCAATTATTCTCAAATCTTTAAAATGCCTCTCTTCTTGACTCCCACAACCATCATATACCCCATAAAGCCACATCCTAGTGCGAGGTGGAGGCACTTGTAACTCCTATTATCCCTTTAGATCAGGATGGTGGGGTTGTATATGATTTGTCCATTTGTTGGTCACCAGTGCCGGTCACAACCACACATGTGGATAAACTAGATGAATACAGTCAGAAGAATCCCTAACCACATCTATTTAAGAGTTCTCCTTGGCTCTACGGTGTGAGATTTTCACATGAGCTGAGTACATTTTCTCTTTTCTGAAGTCACTTTATCTGGCAGAGAAATTGGCCATGACCCAGAGTTAATAATCAAACCAGTGAAATTTACTGCAGACCAAAGAATAATGGAATCTCAGTCCAATTCTGAGCTTTAAAACATTTAAAGCATCTTCTAATTATGGCCCACTGTGGAAATTTTAAAAAGAAAAGTCATTGAATGTTTCGTGCTTTTCCATCACCAACCTGTAAAGACAAAGAAAATATTGAATTTTTCATGTTGCCAGTTCCTTAACCAAATGATATCAATTGACAGTGGGGTCCATTCCTAATCTCCATTATATAAGTAAGGTTTATCTCAAGTGATTCAAAGAAACATATCTTCTTTTTTTAATTAAATGTGTTAAATCATCTTTTATTTGTATTCAGTAGGATATGCTGAGTAACTTGCCCACCCATGCATTATCATGAGTGAGAGATCATGGCACTGTCAAGTTTCAGTGACTTCATGTAGCTCTAGTTAATATGTTGTCCTTCTTGATGATCCAATGTGCTGGTAGATTCCTCGAAAGTGTCTTCCTCCTAATAATATGTGCCTTGTGCTGGCTCTGCTTTCAGAATTGAGTGGGAAAATAGTCATCTGAATATCTGAATAAAGGCATTGGTTATTTGACTTTGAGAAATGCTTTGCCAGACAGAGAGATGGCTCATCCAGTAAAGAGCTTACCACACAAGCGTGAGGACCTGAGTTCAGATCCTTAGCCCCCACTGAATGAGCCAGGCCCCCATGGGGGTGTGTTTGTAGTTCCAGTGCTGGGAAAGTGGAGAGAGGAGTCTGGCACTCGCTAGTCAGCCAGCTTTTCCAAACTGCTATGCTCCAGGCTCAGTGAGAATTCCTGTCTTGAAAACTACAGTGGGAAGGGATTGAGGAAGACACGTGATGTCAATCTCTAGAAACCACAAGTGTGCACAAGCATACACATGTAGACACACATATATCACAAACAAAACAGTTAACTAAAATAAAGAGAAGTATTTCCTGGCTGAGACATAGCTCACCTACTATGTGTAAGGTCCCCATACGTTCCCCAGTACCACAGAGACAAGCAGTGCTTCCTCTTAGCACTTTTCCTTGGCCATGTTATATGCATCTATCTTCTATTTGTGATGTTAGGGACAACTCTGAATGGATAGCTAAATGCACAGACGAAGACTGCATCTTGTTCACTATTGTTTCTCATGATACTTAGTGAGTAATCCAAGTACCCAGTAACCAAGTGCCTTTCGGTGCCAGGCTATGGTACATACCAAAAATCATAAGCAAAAACAGACATTGTCTCTACCTTCTTGGAGTTCATAGTCCAGTGAAGATACTACCAATTTTTTAAGATGACATAAATGCAAAACTGTAATGCTAACAAATGCAGTATCTCTCACTTGGACCACTGCAATCGGCTGAGCAAGTCTCCCGCTACCACTCCAGCCCATTCACTATCTGTTCACTACATGGAAATTTACTTTCATGACCCCTGTCTCCATCTGTGCTTTCTTTGGGTCTTGAAGTCCTTTGAGAAAGGAAGCAATAGTACCAAACTTCAAATTCAAAGAACTTGTACGGAAAAGCAGACTGTAGGTATTACAGGAAGAACTGGGGTACCAATTAGAAGAGTCCTGAAAGAAAATAAAAGGAAGATGGCAGTCGAGGGTAGCAGAGTGGCAGTGGTGGGTGAGATGAAAATGACAAAGTCAGCAAAGCCAGGCTCCGTTTATTTGCATTCACTGTGAACCATCTGGGTAACCTGCCCATACATTATCATAGGAGACCATAACAATGTGCAGCGAGCCAGTGACTTCCAATGGTTCTAGCTAACATGTTACCATTTTGATCATCAACTGTCCCTGAAAATGGCTCTTATTTATTAACATGTGACTTACAGTGTCTCCACTGTCTGAGAAGGAATAAAGGTGGAAAGGAAGTTCTGAGTCAGCTGCAAAGTTATAGTCTAAAAACCTGAACAAATGAAGCAACCACTTACCTAAATGGGAGGAAAGGGTTGAATGTGCATCACTTCAGAGAATCGGCACTCAGTTTCCTATGCGGTGCACTGGAAATAGCAAGAGCAGCCACAAGGGTGTGGCGTAAAGGGCAGAGCTTTCAGCTAGAGACACAAATTAGGGATCTGCCAGTATATTAAAGCCATGAGGCAAAGAGGGAGCCTCTAAAAACTTGGGGTAAGATCAGAAAGGAAAGGATCCAAAGACTAGAGTTGAGGTAACTTCAGTGCTTTCAAGATCCGAAGAAAATCACAAAGGATGCTGCAGAGGGAGCAACAGTGTGGACAGAGAATCAAGACAGAGCACCAGAAGCCACCATGCAGCCTGGGATCGTTGTTCGGCCAATATTCACTCTCTTTTCTTGCCCTGTAGTTGGCAGAAGATGCCTCCATCTTGAGCCTGGTTGTGTGGATTTCATTGGCTAATAGACTGCAGGTGGGCACAATGAAAGAAGGAACCTCCAACGTGTACCCATGGTTTGCCTTTGACTCTTTTACCCCTATCAGTTGCCACAACAATGACAGTCTCAGGATGACTGCCTGCAGTCCCCTCAGCCTGAGTCCTAGAACCAACACCTAAGGAGCAGATCTAGCACAATCCATAACTCAGAGTCAATGCCAGATGAGTCACAGCCTGGAGCAAAGCCACCAACAAAGCTCCCCTTCCTTGGCGGAAATACTATTGGCCTATGCCAATGAGTCGAAGATTCAGTGCAAATGACTAGGCTTAAAGGGGGTTGGTACCACAGCAGTGCAAAGCAATAGCTAGTGTGCACACCAACTGAAGAAAATTTTTCATGGAGAAATCGACCCATTGTCAGATGGTATTGGCAAGTGGGATAAAATGAAGATTAGGAACTGATCCTGGGAGTGTCGAGAAGAGCGCATTCGGTAGCACTTCCAGCAGGGTGGGGGGTTGTGAATGCCTAACTGGAATAGGTTCAAGAATAGAGGGAGAAAAAGAGGAGGGAGCCATGGCTATACCTCTTCGTCGAGTTTTGTTATACATGAGAGCAGAGAAATGGTACAGAGGCTGAGGGAAAAAAATGTAATGTATGGGTCAGAAAAGACTTAAGATAGCAGTGTCACGGATCACAGTGTTGGAATTTGAAACTGATGGGCATGATTCTGAGTCAGAGATTGGGTGGTTTGTATGGACAGTGCCAGGTGACAGATGAGCGGCCGCGAAGGGTCATGTGAGCAAGATCATCTATAGAGATGAGAAGCGAGGAGAGGACCCAGGGAAGAGGAGAATAAAGGGAGACACGAGATGTTTGTTTATCTAGGGCAGCCAGGTATGAGCAAATGGGGAAATGGGGCAGGATGGCCCACTGTGTTTGACCTCACACAGAGACTGTATTTAGTCTTCTAAATTCCATCAACCTGCACTTGATGAGATGTGGACAACATAAGCTTACTGTACTGTACCTCCTCTGGAACTGATACAGATGTTAGAAACGAGCCAAAACGACTGGAGCCATCTCTTAGGAAAATGAGCAAAATCATGGAATATTTAGGTCTAATGAGATGGCTTTAAGCAGCTGATCACGTCATGAAAACTGCTTTAGAACTGTTAACTAGAGAAGAACAGACTCAGCTGAATGAGAGATATCTGAAATAGTGGGGCCATAACCTGAATCCGGAGTAGAATTGTGAGGTTAAACGTGAACACTACATCCAGGGATACATCATCCAACACAGCCTACCCTAACTGGGCCACGGAGCTCCTGGCAGGTGGTATGTACAACTAAGAAGCCAAAAATTTTGTTTTGTTCTATTCAATCAATTTACATTTAGACACTGGAGCCATGTAAAGTGTCTGCTCTACAAATATAACTTTACCGTGTGAGGAGTACATTTAATTTTAACTCCTGAAATACATATCCAGATGTTCTAGAAATGTAAACTACGCACCAGATTTTAAAATTGTAAAAGAACAGCTTTCATTATCTCATTAATCACATCTATATTGACTCCATTTGAAATTATGATGAATCTTTGGGTAGGCTGTCTTTAAAATCTGTTATGAAAATGACCTTTTAAAATATGGCTATCTGAAACTTGAAATCACATTTTGGACCGTGCCGTTCAATGACACAGGAAGAGTTATCCATGGCGGATGCAACCCAGGTGCAACACTGAACATTCAACCTTTAAATCTGTACGAGCAGGTCTGTTTTAGGGGAGAGAGGTTACACAGCAGCTCCAGCATGGAGCAGTTTAATAACTAAAGCTTACCTAGGAAAGACACCTTCTGTTCACTTCTAAGTGAGCAATCAACTTTACAATCTAGAGAGAGTTTAGAATTGGACATACACTGAAAGCAACAGGTCCCAGGGCTAGTGAGATGGCTCAGTGGTTAAGAGTACGTGTTGTTCTTGCAGAGGGCCTGGGTTCAATTCTGAGTGCCCATCAAGAAGCTCACAACCATCTATAACTTCAGTGCCAGGATATCCAATTCCTCTTCTGCCATACTCAGGCACCAGCCATACATGTGGTGCACAGACATGCACAGACAGACATGCAGGCAAAACACTAATACATATAAAATAAAAACAAATAAATCTTTCATTTAAAAAAGAAACAGGTTTCTGTTAACACTTTTGGTACAATCTATGAATGACTGTCATATTTTTAATGTTTAAAAGTATCTGACAAAGTGGCAGCTTAATCTTGTGATTCTAATTTAAGATGTGTGATAGATTTTAGACATGAGACTTATTTAGATTGAAATGTTTAAGAATATTTGATTAAGTCTAGACAATATTAATTTTGTAAGTGATAGAATATTCAAATAAACTTGAGCTACTGTTTGGGAAGACTTTACTTAATAGAGTCAGAAATTTGCCCAACAATTATCTGATTTCTTAAAATAAAAATTCGGGTATATTAAATTTACATATAAATGTAAAACAGTTAAGGTTTAAAATGAAGCTGATAATTTGAAGAATTCAGTCTGTTCAATTTGAATGGGAGAGATGTCAAAGAAAGTGAATGTGGTTTGTTTACATTTACCAGCTATATGAACAGAGTAAGGTACATAAGCTGACCTTACAGGTCTAAAGAAAACTGCTTCTATACTATTACCTGTGATGGATCACGGAGTAAATTTCTGTACATAAAAAACTCACTTTTAATAATAGTATTAACTAGGTACTATCCAAACATGAATTCAATTAATCCTTACAACTAAACATCACATGGTAGTGGTGCCCCCCCCCATTTTGCAAGTTAGTTATCTGAGTACATTCAGATTGCTATAAAAAATTTCCATAAAACTGTCTGGTTTATACACAAGCAAAAGAAGTCTTCCTGTCACAGTCCTGGAAGTTGGAAGCCCAGGATCAAGGCATTGGAGCTTGAATGTCTGATGAGAACCCTTTGCTGATGTTCCCTTCAAATTGGATCCTTAGTTAGGGAAATCTGAGAACCAATTCTATTCTATATGATATTTATGCTAATCATGTCCCAAAGGCCCCACCCTCCAATGCCATCATCACTCTAGGAGTCAGGATGTCAACATAAGCAGTTGTAGGGGGGACAAGAGCACTGGGGCCATTGCAACAAGGAATGGCAGCACATGCAGGGGCTATCCCAAGGTCACGAAGCCACAAAAGTGGCACAGTAAGGGTTCAAATTCAAACCATCTTCTCCGATTGCTCTTGAGCAAGAAAAAAAATGAATTTAATAAGCAGTATACCCAAGTTTCTGGTTCATCTCTTTCTCCATAATTATAAAGTTTCCACGAGCAATTCTAAGAAAACCCCATTGTGTACTGGAATGACCCAAACAGAAATTGTTTTTAAGACTACTAGCTTCAACCTTGATCTTCAACATCCTAAAACAAGGACTGCCCTCATTGCAGCACTGAGAACAATGTTCTGGCATCCTTCAGAAGGTCCCAGCCTGGAATACACAGCAGTTATGGAATAGTTTTCATTAACTTCCTTTTTCTAATATTTTAGATTTATTTGCTTTGTTTTGTGTTTTGCCTGAGTGTGTGTCTGTGTGCCACATTCATGCCTAGAGTCTTTGGAAGTCAAAAGAGGGCATCAAATTCCCTATAAATGGAGTTACAGTCATGAGCTACAATGCAGATGCTGGGAACTAAACCCAGCTCTCTGAAAGAGCAGCCAGTGCTCCCAACTCTCTAGTCCCAGTTTTCTCTTTCTTTCGAGAGAGAGAGAGAGAGAGAGAGAGAGAGAGAGAGAGAGATTCTGTGCTATTCCATATAACCCTTTCCAAATTAATTCCCAATCTGGGGCCCAGTATAAAGGGAAACAAACTCAGAGGATTTCGAGTCTACTTAATTTTGCCTTTGATTCTAAAAACATAAGTCCTCCCCCTCTTTCTGTTCACAGACCCCTGTCATCTGTAGCTCACTCAACAATGATACCCTTTCCCTTGCCTGGCTCCTGAGGACTGCCTAACCCAAGATGAGTGTGCCTGCCATTTCCAGTCTGCCCACTAGGCTGCCCCGAGCTCGAGCTCTTTCCAGAGCATGCATAGCTGCACTGCACCCTCCCTGTAGCAGGAAGACATTCTTGGACTGCTGATAATTAGCAGAGTCATGCCGGGTCTTCAGATGGAGAGTTAGCCACACACGTTCCGTCTTTCCACTTACCAACTCTGTGTACTGCCAGATAAACCGTGCTCAGTTTATAGTTAGGAAAGCAAGGATTGATTGTGGAGATCAAGAGAGAAGGCTCCTATACAATGTTTGGTAGGGTTCCCTGCACCAAGTAAGTGCTTAGGAAATAAAAGCTAATGTAGCATTTACTGTTAAAAGAATCTGAAAAGCTGCGGATGATTTCTGTTTGTATAGAAACCTGTCTCTTCTTCAGCCCCACTGTGCATACAGCTTAAAGAAAGAGACCCTGGATTTGGAACTGCTCATCAGTCATCTATGGAAAACAAGAGAACATGTGTTATGGGTGGGGGAGCAGATGGGAGGCAGTGGCTAAAACATAACACTCAAAAGACAAAAGTTGTGGAAGATCCATTTTCTGTTCTCTTTGTCTAGAGTAACCAGAGGCTTAACCATAACCGATGCCGTCAAACTAAGCTAACAACTGCTTTCTGTCTTTTACGTAGTCTTGTGAGACATTGGCCTCAGAACCCCAACAAGTTCAAAATGGAATTGTAATATTTGATTTCTAGTGATATAATTCGAATAACTAAAACTTCAAATGTTATAATGCCCTTGTAATACATTTCAAACTTCAGAAAATCGAACTATCACTACAAGGAACCCAAGGAAGCTCTTTCAAGCCTTAAAACAATGCTGACTTTGGAACTAGATCCAAACACCATAGTTTTACATGGTACGAAATGTCTTTGAAGTATCTAATTAAGAATAGCAAAAAAAAAAGGCAAAAAAATAGCAAAAAAAAAAAAGAATAGCAGACTTCTGCCTGCTTTACAGTTGATACTGGAAATTAGTAAGGGCCAGTTCTGTTGACAGTATACTGGGGGGATGGGGGCGCTCAAGGGAAGGTTTCTGTGTCAGACTTTCTTTGGGGCCACCAATCAGCTCCCAAACCATGACACAAAAACTTATTGCTAGTTATGAGTGCTTGGCCTTATGCTCATTTCTTGCCAGCTCATATAACTTCTATCAACCTGTTTCTCTTCATCTACGTTTTGCCTAAGGGCTTTTTACCTTTCTTTCATTCTGTATGTCCTGCTCTGTAACTGCTGGCAGCTGCCTGGCTGGCTGGCCCTGGG
>LOEQ01000196.1:204543-223432 GCA_001685075.1 Bramus lutescens | reverse complement strand
GAGAGAGAGAGAGAGAGAGAGAGAGAGTTGTCTTCAATCAATCAATTTGACTCTCAAGATGAACCGTCACAGATCTCAATTATCCTAATTTGGGTTTTCGCCAATTCCTGTTTTGCGTATTAACCTCCTACTACAAGTTCTCTATGGACTCGCTACATCTTTTGTAATATACATAATGCAGTAAGCCAGGTTGAAGTCTTACTGCATCCGCCCTGGTAAGACAGAAGAGAGACACCTGTGCTATCAATCAGATCAATGAATCCTTAAGAACTAAAATCTCAGGCTGGAGAGATGGCTCTTCTAAAAGACATGGGTTCAATTCCCAGCACCCACACAACAGTTCACAACCATCTGTACGCTCCATTCCCAAGGGATCCAACACTCTCTTCTGACCTCTGTGGGCACCAGGCACACACATAGTACACCGACACTGGGATGGCCAGGTCTGCTGAGTTATGCAGACTTCTTGCCTTCTCTCTAACCCTAAACTTCACATCAGTGCCCCCAAACCATCTTGAAAGGTCACTGAATCCCTTTATTTGTTTTCTCCTCAGTGTGATCTCAGTGACTAAATCTTTTTTTTCCCCTCTGCCTTTCACTATTCCTTGTTTCTTTAACTGAAATAACGGGGACACGCAGCTGAGCCCAGATTCCTGGGGCTGCCAGATGCCAGGTTTTGACCCTAAAAACTCTAGTAACCTTCTTACAGAGAGAGAGAGAGAGAGAGAGAGAGAGATTCCAAAGTAATTTGGAATTTGGATGCCTGACCTGCAGGTGAGACTGGCCAGAAGGCTGGTGACTCATCAGAGTGGTCATTTGCTGCCATCTATGGGTAGCACATTAAAAGTGACCTAAGGAGAAATTTGATTTCACATGGCTTCAGTGGTTTGCTCCTGTAATGAAATTCTTGAAAAGTACCAAGCAAACTTGGGTTTGTTCACTGTTATCTCAACATGCAGAAAAAAAGATTATTTAGGATATCTAACAATGCTATAATAAATAGCATCAACTCTCATGAGGAGTAATTCAGACTGTGGCATTTGATTTAAAAAGGTAGATTTGAAGTTGTCTAGCACAACATTCTTTAACTGAGAGCAGTTTTTAAAAAGAGATCAAATTAGGTTAAAAGACATTTTAATAACAAAATTTGTCATTGTCTTGACTAAAATGAAGCTCACCCAAACCTATTATGGCAGGAAAGAGTCCGTCTGTCACAGTTGCCATGGAATTAGGAGCTGCACAGTGATTTGATGACGCTCTTTCTCCTCAGCTAGAAACTTCCACGCACAGAGGCAGGAGAATAGATGTTAATGAGAAAAGCTCAATTGTATCCTGAAATATTTATGCCTGCTCTGCAAACAAGTATAAAACATTTACCAGATCTGCCTCCAAACAGTCTTGAAAAGGATAATAATTCACTCCCTGATTCACCAAGTGTGTGTGTGTGTGTGTGTGCATGTGCGTGCATGCAAGTACATGTGTACTTATTACCAATTTTATGTGAATTTAAAAGTTCAACTGGATACATGCCTGTAATCTCAACACTTGAAAGACAGAGATCAAAAGAACACTGCAAGTTCAAAGACAACCGGAGTCATGTAGTTGACTCAATGTATGTATGTATGTATGCATGGATGGATGGATGGATGGATGTATGAAAATTAAAATTTAAAAATAAAAGTCCATGATGAGTATGGTGATGCTCGCCTTTAATGCCAGCACTCAGGAGGCAGAGGCAGGCAGATCTCTATGAGTTCCAGGCCAGCCTGGTCTACATAGTGATTTATAAGCCATCCAGGCCTACATAGTGAGACCCTGCCTAAAAAATCAAATAAGAAGAGTACTGAATAAGTAGAATATAAAAAAATTGAAGAGTGGCAACTCTTCATTCAGAGATATGGAGATACATATTGTACGCATGATTCTTAAAGTATCTGCCATGTATCTGGATGGCATGCCTGTCTCTTAATGAGATATAAAATCTGAGAAATTAGAAATAAATAATATTTCTTTTGATTTTAATTAATTTTATCTACTCTTTGAAATTTTCATATATATATATATGCACTGTATCTTGATCATACCCACCTATTATTAATCCCCTCCAATTCCACCTAGAGTTCCCCATACATATATACTGCACTCAGTAGATTATATATATATATATCAAATGGCAGTTAGTGCTGCCTTATGCACATGGGCATGGAGTCACAGGGAACCTACCAATGGCCTCACTCCTAAAGAAAAGCAACTCTTCCTCCCCCAGCAGCTATCAACCACCTATAGCTCCTCGGGTACTGGTGAGGCTTGGAGGCCCCCTCCCCACTCCATTCTGGACTTTTTAACTGGTGTGATCTTGTGTAGGTCCTATGTAGTCACCATTGCTGCTGTGGGTTCACGCATGCCACAGACACATTGTGTCCAAGGGACAGCATCTAATGTACACTTCCTCATCCTCTAGTTCTTACATGCTCTCAGGGGGTTCTGCAAGATAGTCCTTGGGCTTGGGGTGGGTATTGATATAGATGCTCCCTCTGTAGCTGAGCACTTTGATCAGAAATGTGTCTCTACACTAGCCACTATCCACTGTAATAAGAGTGTCTCTGAGCAAGCGCAAACCTAAGGATATAAACATACCCATATAGAAGGCAATTTGACAATATGATCATTTATAAAAATAACATCAAGAGGTTCTCCCCTAGGACCTGTGATTTCCCTAACCATATCTTTGCTTGTTGCTTGTTGATTTTGTTTTTAACCATGTTTACAGCATCCCTCAAGAATTCCCTCCTGTGGAGCAGGCCTCAAAACCCATCAAGAAAGCCAGTAGCTACCCCCATAAACAGCCTTGCCTCCATTGCAGGAGTGGGCTCATCTGGCCTGCTGGATCATTACTGGAGCATGCAGCGGCCAACACAACACTGGATAAGACTATTAATGTGCCCACTCCTGCAGTTTGCATAACCCTTTTCACCAGTTAGCCAACAGGGATTGACGGGTCAGGCCAGTAGGTGAGTTTTCTGTATCTGCAACTAAAGACTGAAGTTTAATAACGAGTCACCAATATCATTTAGTTTATACCTACTATGTGATCATTTCTATTCTAGATGTTTGGTCCTCATAGTCTAAGCAGGTTGGAAGGAAGGAGAGAGGGAGGGAAGGAGGGAGGGAGGGAGGAAGGAGAAAGAAAGTGGAGGACAGAGGACAGAGAACAAGAGGAATGGTGGATTTCAATGTGTATTGAAATTGATAATACTAACTTGAGCAATGAAGCCAAGAGGCAGGAGGCAAGAGAAATAACACCCCTTTGAGTGGATAAGCTCTGATGAGGACCTTTGATTTGGTTAATACATTTATTCTGGTGTCAGCCCCCATTACCAGGAAGATGGTACATCGAGGTGTGAGCTTTGATGAGGTGTGACTCGGTTCAGGTAGATCAGTTGATTACTTTCAGCTGAAGAACAAAACACCGTCACTTTTGATAAATAAAAGGAGAGTCTCATCTATTTTATTTGTACCCAGGCCCCTAACCCTTAAATTCTTGACACACAGCATTCAATAAATAGCTATTGAGTGACTACAGTACCCTGTACTTGAGCACTGTCAGGCACATTTGTAAAACTTAGACTTCTAGAGGTGGCATGACCTTCTCCAACCTCACTGCCAAGGCGATTTAAGAAGAAAGCATGTGAATTTACAAGCTCCCCAAGACAACACTGCATTGCTGATATCCCAGATCCAGTGTATCGACTAGCAAACATACACACACGGAGTGCATGCTGTGAGAAGCCACAGCCTTGTCACCTGCCTTTCTCACAGAGCCTTCCTCTGTCCACCTTTTGTCTGATGCCATCTGAAGGGCTCCGCGATAATCGCTGACTTACATAACCGCCCAAGTGAGATTGTCTTTCCATCTGTTAAGGCCCAACAGAGCCCCCGTGCAATGAATTTCAGTTTAAGGAGCTTTGTACTCCATCTGGAGTAAGAGGATTCGTTCCTATAAAAGGGGAAAACATCCCTGTGAGTTTAGCCTGGTTCTAATGGAAGAGACTTGTTTCTAATTTAAATTTTTAGAGCCGTTTAAGGATTGTACACTTCAGCACTCTGCAACAGAATCATGTAGCCAGCAGTTATAACCCGAGTCACATTTCACAGCCATAAATGTGCATTAAACATAAGCCACAAACACAAGAACTCTCATGGCAGCCTTGTTTGAGACAGGAGAAAAGCTTGGAAGTATCCCAAATGCCAATCAAAAGAGAAGAAATAATGCCATTGTATTATGTTCATCCCATGGAGCTATTAGATTGAATAAAGCAGTTCTACATGTACCAGAGGGACAAAGTGTCACAGACAAATCAGTCAATGCAGGAAAGAGAGGTGCACAAGGTTGTGCATGCTTTTAATCCTTCCATACCGCAGCATTGTATCAGCCTCCACACGCAATAAAGATCAGCTCATCCACACTGAAAACTCTGGAAGTTGACAGAGCAAACTATAAGCAATAATTATTCTGGAAAAAGAGATTTTGCTTCTAAGCTTACGCATTTCTGTATTATACAGTGTTTACAATGATCATGGACTACTTCTGCAATTTAAAAGATTGGTTTTATTTCTTTTCATTGCTTTTATTTGGTGTGGGTGATGGTGCGTGTGTTGTGTGTATACGGTGCATGCATGTCAGTGTATAAGGATGCATACCTGTACACATGCATGCAGAGCCCAGAGCAGGACATGCAGTATCTTCCTCTATCACTCCCAGCCTCATTGCCTCAAGGCATGCTCTCTCATTGAATCAGAAGCTCAACATTTGTGGTAATGAGGAGAAAGCCCAGAACCTTGCTTATAAAAACAATATATATTGGTTACAGGAAAATTGAGGAAATAAAACTGTACAGCAGTCATCTACCATTCCGTTAGCCAGTCAAGACCACCGATAACACTGCTGTGTCTTTCTTTTAAGATTGTCTGTAGTGTGTATTACATGGGATTTGTGTATGTTACACAGTGTGTGCATGTGCGTGTGTGTGTGTGTGTGTGTGTGTGTTTGCACATGCCTTACATGGAATTGGGATTATACTATAAACTACTAGTCATCTTCTCATTATTATTATGTAGTGAACATACTTCCTCGTGATTAACTATTTATTTAAGGCATGACTTTTAATAATGGCAAAATATTTCACCCACCTGGCTCTCAACCCCTCTCGCTTTTTCTGCTTCTCAGGTCTAGCAAGATGTGAGCAGGCAACTGCCATTCATTTCTGCTGCACCCACCAGCATGATGTCCTGCTGCCATAACGGGGTGTATCCCTTCAACCATGATGCAAACTGAATCCCCCTCCCTTTTGTCAGGTACCTGGGTACAATGACAAGGGAAGTAACAACCAGAGGCCCATATGAAAAGTTCACCACTCCCAGCCTAGGAGAGGCAAATTGCCTTCTCAATGTTTGGTCCCCGGTTCAAGATCAAGATCAAGTTCAGTGCCAGAAACAAACTCAACATGCATTAACTGACAAGTGTTTGCATTAATGAACCCAACATAGACTTAATTAAGTGTGCGCATGTGTGTGTGTGGATGCGCACACACGCATCTGCGCACGTGTGTGGTTTTTTTTTTTTTCAGAATACTTCTGTTTCCAACCTGTGCTTCAGAGTACTAGAGCTCTGGCAATTCCTGGGTTTCATATGTTTTTACTTCAATAAATATATTTTGGCTAAAGTCATATCTGGCACAGTCTATCAACCCAAACTTGGATGTATAATTTAAATGACTGCAAGGCTCCTCAAATTTCTGGCTCAGTGCACACAGGGCCAGCTATGATTAGCCAATGCCTCGTGACAGAACAGCTGGTGGCCTCTATAAGTGAAAAAAAAATCACCTAGAGGGAAAGCAGGGTAAGATGCTAGAAGTGCTGGAAACTTCCATGAGTACTGGAATGTCTATGTCGTGGCTACCCAACCGACCCTCGATCCAGAGTCCACCTAGAAACGTGGTAAGAATTTTAACTTGTTTTCAAATCTATTGATTACTATATTCTTCATGTCCTCTTTGGGAAACCATAATTAAGCTACCACCTAAGTGCACTGAGCTACTACTCCTCAACCTACAATAAAGTACCAGTCAAGCATAATCCTCCTTGTCTTCAAAGAGCTGCCAGGTAAAATGAGATTTTAAACATACGCTCAACACCGAATATGCCCTTGGGCTGTGTGGCAAGCAGAGGGACTCCGGTTGGTGGATAAAAAGTCAACAACAACAACAAAATAGGCGCCTGCTGGAAAGGAAGCCGTGGAGTTAAAAGAGGTTCCAGATATTTTCAGTAATGTAAAGACTCCAGAAATGAACTCAAAGAAAGAGAAAAGAGGTATATAAAATGGGTCACTGTGGCTGAACGTCACCTGATAGTCTCTTCTGTGAGGTTTCTCAACTACAAAGGATTATAAAAACATCACCCTTCTGGCTGGAATGTCATCCCATCTTTTCTTCATGAGGCATTCTGTTCCCCAGAGAGTAGCTTCTTCAGCCACATTTAGTTCTAAATCCCCTAAGAAAGACCAGAATGTTTACTATGTGGAGATGTAACAAATGACCCATGTTTCCTGTCCTTTGAGGGTCACAGAGAAGCTCTTTCAAAATGAATCGTAAGGATGGAATGAAGATGGTTTGTTTGCAAATGAAAGAAAATGAGGAAGGTGAAGGCTGAGAAAGAGTGGGCTCTTTCCCTCTGCAACCTTAGCAGAGACCTCAAGGAGTGTGGAGCCAGCATGGCTGTCCCCAGGGAAGTGAGAGGATAATGGGCAAGATTGAGTCTGTGGTGGTTTGGATCAGAATGGCCTCCATAGTGTCACATATTTGAATACTTGGTCCCCAGTTGGTGGAACTGTTTGGGAAGCACTGGGAGTGTGGCCTTATTGCAGGAGGTGTGGCTCTGGGGCAGGCTTTGAGCTTTCAGAAGATTCATGCTATTCCTAGTTAGCTTTCTTTGCCTCGAGGCTGTAGAGTGGATCAATATGTGAGCTCGCAACTGTTCCTTTGCTCCACCATCATGGACGCTAACCCTCTGAAACTGCAAGACAAATTAAACTCTTTCTTTTATAAGTTACCTCGGTCATGGCATTTTATCACAGCAACAGAAAAGTAACCAAGATAGAGCTAACCAAAGTACCTCAGAATGTGACTATATTTGAAAATGGGACTATTAAATAGGTAATTGGGTTTAAAATGAGGCCATTTAAATGGGGCTGGTATACCCTGAATTCTAATAGGAAGAGGCAGAGTGCTGCGGATTGAATGCCCCCACAGCCTCGTGTGCTGGAACACTTGGTTCCCAGCTGGTGGCACAATTTGGGGAGGTTGTAGAGCCTTTGGGACAAATAGCCTTGTTAGCAGTTGCAGGTCACCAGGGCACTGTTGCAAGGATGGGCTGCTTGTTCATTCCTAGCCAGCAGGCTATCTTAGACTTGAAATAATCATGCAGAAACTATATTATTTAAAACACTGTTTGGCCTACTAGCTCTAGCTTCTTATTCCTTAACTCTTACATCTTAATTTAACCCATCTCTATTAATCTGTGCATCACCACGAGATCGTGGCCTACCAACAAAGTTTCAGCATGTCTATCTCCAGCAGCTCCATGGTGTCTCTCTGACTCTGCCCTTCTTCCTCCCAGCATTCAGCCTAGCTTTCCCTGCCTACCTAAGTTCTGTCTTGCTATAGGTCTAAAGCAGTTTCTTTATTCATTAATATAATCACAGCACACAGAGGGCACTCCCACATCAGGGCACATCTTAAATGTTGGATTTGATTCTGGTCAACCCAGGTTTTCTACTTCCTGACCAGGCAAAATGTGAGAGGGACAGCCCCAAAGTCTCACCCCCATGGGTGGAAACACTACTCTGTGCCTTCATGCGGGTGCTGAAAATCTAACCCATGTCTTCTAGACGAGCAGCCAGAGTGCTTAACTGCTGACCCATCTCTCCAGCCCTGACCTCAATCTTCTAACCACACAACTGTGACAGGACAGACACATTTCTGCTGTCTAAGCCACCCAGTGGGTGTCATTTTGCTATGGAAACCCCAGCAAATGAATACCATGCAGAGATGGCCTTTGTCAGTCTAAGCAGGTCCATTACGCCTGTCTGAAATGCGATCATTGTTCATCCCTCCATACCGGCAACAAGCCACAGAGAGAGACTGCATTACTCACAATGCCAAAGCAAATGGCACAGAAGTGAACACGCCCTCTTGAAAGACATAGACTCACAAGTAACTACAACAGCAGCGGAGTAAAGAGGAGGAGCCATTAGCACAGAGTGGCCAGAAAGGGCTTCTGAGTGAGGAGATGATCAGGACGGACAAGGAGATGGATGATCTGGGAGTAAAAGAACTCAGGTCGGGACGCAAAAACAAATGGCACAAAAAGTCAAAGACTAGAATGTTGGGTGAGAGGGAACCATGACCAGAGAAGAGACTGGACCCTCAAGGGCTTCAGATGTTGCGCAAAGAGCTCTGGGAAGCCTGGAGTCTAAAGCACAGGGAAGAAACGGCGTCTGTGTCCCAGAATGTCGGCTGGCTGCAGAACTGCCTTGGTGGCAGGTGGATTGCAAATGGGGACTGTGGTGAAGCTGTGTGACTGCCTCTGTAAACCATCTGAGGGAGGACAGCGGCCTCTCAGGAGGACACAGGTGACCTAGCGATGTGAGGTAGTAATCAACGGGCTGACCCAAGATGACCCTGCGGACCGAAGGCTCATTTGAGTGTCCGGAGGTGCCATTCTCAGAGAAAGGGGTGACGCCCAGAGCAGCCACCACGCCCTTAGTTATCATCACTTACGAGGCTTGCCTGTCATCTGTACCCTGTGGAGTCTGTTTGAGGATGGGGTAATGTTTCAGTTTCCTGGGCACAACACTCCTAATTCTTGATGTAAGTCTCTAGAAGAAACTTGGGCTCTGTAGTTCAACTTCAGAACAAGGCTCAAAGTCCACTAACTCAATGGCTTTGGGGCAAAAAAATACTGATCTGATCTTCAGTTTCTTCTTGTATAAAACAGGGAGAATAGCATCCATCCTACTAGGTTGCTATGGAGATGAAGTTAAAAATCAAGAGTCAAGCATGGTGGCAGTACATGTCTGTAATCTCAATGCTTGGGAAATGGAGAGAAGATAATCAGGCATCTAAAGTTAGCCTCTGCTGCATACCAAGTTCAAGACCAACCTGGGCTATAAAGGACTTTGAATCAAAAGAACAAAAATAAGATCACGAGTACGATGCACCCACTATATTTCATTTGCCTCTGAGCACCCGCTATATTTCATTCGCCTCTGAGCACCCGCTGTCTCTCAGGCATTCTCCAAGGCTTGAGCATTCGGGAAGTGCATTCCAAACGTGGACAAGCAACCATTGCTGATAAGTGTACAACGGGAATCATTTCAGACAGATTAGAATCACGAAGGCACGATGAAACCCCCACTCCTTAAAGATTCTACTTGAACAGGAAGGGATCCTAGCCTTGTACTTTCCTGGTAAGATCTTCATCTGACTAAAGTTTGACAACTATGGTGTTACAGATGGTACTACACGTCTCAATTTTAAAAAAACAATAACAACACTATGTCCCTTATAAATCAACCTTCCTGGATTCTGAGATTTGACTCTGTCTTCTTCACAGCAAAACCAGCTATACTCAGAGAAAGACCGGCTCACTTATGAAGTAAATTAACTTCGCTCTGAGCCAGGGGAAGAAATGTGGCCATGTTTTTTGGCACCTGTTAATTGGAAAGAAATGTTACCATGTTGGAGAAAAACCAAAGAGCAATTAAGAGGAGGAAAGCACTAGAAACTTCTAGAACTAGTTAAAGATCATTTCCAAAAGCCAAGCATGCTCAAACTCCAGTAAGGATGGGGTGTCCAAAGCGGTTTGTGAAGACCAGAGAGATTTCCAGAGGAGGAGAGCTTCTGGATCTCAGCAGGAAAAATTGAAGGAAGAGCAGAGAAAAGCACTTGTGTAGGCTTTATATAATGGATAAAGAGCATGATTTGTTACATCGAGGGGACTGTGCACATGCTGCTCAGAGGAACGTGGCGTTTTTAAAGAGCCGTGATTCTAGCCAGCTGACGAGGCAGCAGCTGACTTGGACTACGGGGAGCTCTAGTAACACCTCCTTGACAATGATGCCAGGCCACCATGGAGGGTGACAAAGATGTGGGGGAAGCAGGTGTGCAGCACCAGAGTCCTGTGAGAAAACCCTCCAGTGTAGAGCCTGGGTCATGGGTTCCAGAGGCTGCAGAGGGACAGGGCTTGAGCAGGGGCAGGCTCCACAGTGATACACACATTCAGGATCTGAGGGTGGGGAGCACCAGGAAGGAGGGGAGATTCGTGCCATTGCGTTACACACACACACACACGCACGCACACACACGCACACACGCACATGTGCTCATGCATCCTTCACACTCAAACATATATTCATGCATACAGAAACCATGTGTTCACAGACACTCAAATACATTCTCACACACATATGCACATATCCCCACATACTCACAAATATTCACATACTCTACATTTTTATAAATGCACCCACACTCATGCACATGTAGGACTCAGGCTCACGTATGTTTCTATATGCGTACATCCAGGCTACACTCACACATTCATTCAGTCAGAAGGAATTCAAAGCAGCCTTTGGAAGTGCTACAATAGAGATGCTGACAGTTTGGATGTGGTAAAGAGAAGTCATCCAGTGATTCCTCTAAACAGAAAAATGCGAGTTCCAACTGGTATATAGATATAGATATAGATTAGATATATATAAAGATTAGATATAGATATAGATGATATAGATGTGTATATAGATGATATAAATATAGATATAGATGGTATGGATATAGATTAGATTAGATATAGTTATAGATAAGATATGGATATAGGTGATATAGGTATAGATTAGATAAGATATAGATATGGGTGTAGATATAGATAGATATAGATTAGATTAGATTAGATTAGATATGTTATTCCTCATTTATAAGGTAAATTTTACCATCCTATGTATTACAGGGGACACATACATAGTATGCACAAAGGCAGGTGCTCTCATGGCTTCAGGCATCTACAGAGGGTCTCAGTACACAGACCTCACAAGTGAGGGGGGCTTCTGTTTTATCGACCACTCTCATGTTGGCATCTTCTGAGCCTGCTTGTCTTCCTGCAGTGTGACTTTTAGAAATTCTTTTAGTAAGAGCCTACTGTAAAAAAATCAACTTGTATTTGTTAAAATTGTCTGTGGTTTGAGTTTGTTTTTTAAAGACAAGTCTTCTCTCACTGTCCCCGGATGGACTCAAACATGGCTCTCCTTCTGCCTCTGAGTGCTGGAATTAGCTTGTGCCACCACACGGGTCTTCTAAAAAGCAAGTTAACTGGAAAAGCAACTCTAGGTGGAGAATTACCCTCCCTCGTCTCTCTGAATGTATTGTTTCCTTCGTTTCTGGCTCCTATTTGATTCTCTTGATTTTGTTATTGTTGTTGTTGTTTTGCTTTGTTTCTTAGTTTTACTGAGAAATGGTCTCACACTGCAGCCCAGGCAATCACCCTGCCTCAGCTTCCAGAGTACTGGAATTACAGGTATGAGCTGATACATCTGGCTATTTTTGTTCTTGACCCTATCATAGACAGTACAATTTGTTCCTTGTTGGGCTGTAGGTTTTTAAGATTTTTGTTTTGTCTTTGATGCTTTGTGATGTCACACCTGTCTGTTGAAGATTACCTTTTATTTAGCAATGCCAGAAATTCAATGTTCCAATAAATCAGCTTTTATTTTTTGCTGTGGGACAATGTTCTTGTACCCTGTAAAGATTTGTTACTCTTATTGGTTTAATAAAATGCTGATTGGCCAGCAGAGTGACCAGACTAGGAAAATTCTAGGAAGAGAAAAGTCTCAGTCTGCAGTCACCAACCAGAAGAAGAAGAAGCAAGATGAGAATGCCTCATTGATAAAAGGTACCAAGCCACATGGCTAAACATAGACAAGAATTATGGGTTAGTTTAAGTTGTAAGAGCTAGTTAATAATAAGTCTGAGCTAAAAGGCCAAACAGTTTATAAGCCTCTGTGTGTTTCTTTGGAACTGAACAGCTACAGAACTGTAAGGGACAGAACTTTCCATCTATAATATTTGTTCATACTCTGTTGTTTCTTCACTTTTTTGCTTCATTACTTTTCTGCTTTTCCTAATTACTGTTGTATTCCTGTGAAGAGACACCATGACCAAAGCAAAACTTATAAAAGAATGCATATAACTGGGGGCTTGCTTACGGTTTCAGAGGGTTATTCTATTATCATCATGGCAGGAAGCAGACAGACATGGAGAGCTTTACATCCTGATCCACAAGTTGCAAGCAGAGAGATAGAGAAACTGGGTCTGGCATGAGCTTTTGAAATCTTAAATCCGATCCTCAATGTCATACCTCCTCCAACAAGGCCACACCTCCTAGTCCTTCCCTAAACAATCCATCTACTAGGGACTAAACATTCAAATATATGAGCGTATGGGGACAATTCTCATTCAAACTACCACGCCACTCTTTATTTGCTACCTCAAATTTTAATTTTCCTTTTTAAGACTAAAAATTCTCACAAGTATTCTTTGGTTGCTTTTTTAAATTTTGATGGGTCATATTATTATATTTATAGTGGTTTTAAATTTCTATTCTTCTACATACACACACACACACACACACACACACACACACACACACACCTTGGAAGCAGTATCTCTCTATGTAGCCCTGACTGTCCTGGAACTTGCTCTGTAGACCAGGCTGGCCCTAACTGACAGAGATATCCCAGCCTCTGCCTTGCGAGTGCTGGGATTAAAGGTGCGTGCCCCATGCCCTGCAGGCTTTCTGACTTAAAGCTACCAGGTATTTAGAAATGTGCTCTCTGCTACGTAAACAGGAAAGATCTGCCCTTTTCCTGTTGACATTTGCTTTCATTGCTCTATAGCTAGAATGTGGTCTCTGAAGTTTGTTGAGATGGGCTTTAGAGCCATACAATCAACCTTGTAGTGAGTTGCCTGGCCTGAATGCCAGGGTCTGAATTCAGTCCTCTGAAAGAGCAGCAATTTTGATCACTGAATCATTTTTCCAGCCCTGGAACGGGATTTTAGAATGCATTGAATTGATACATTGCAAGTATATGTGGCAATGTCGACGTCTTCCATGGGTCATGATTTATAATACGTCATCAATGATCAGGAAAAATGCATTCAAAGTACTTCCCTATGACAGTGAATTTGCCTATTTTTCTTAATTCTCTCAGTTCTCTTGGAAGCATATCAAGGCTCTTTTGGTGTTTACATGCATTATTTCTTTCCTGTTATGTTAAAACCTTGTGATATGAAGTGACCCTCTGTATATCTGATAATGCCTTCTTCTGGAGTTTTTAATAATATCCTCCCACACAGCGGTTCCCAGCTTAGTCCTGCTTAGAGTCCAGGTACTCACGGGCACAGCCATGGTTAGCACCGCTTTGTGTGTCAAGGGAGTACATGATAGTTGTCTGGAGATGGTCCCTCAGCGAACTCTTATTCAAGGCTCAGGCTTATCAGCTCAATGGGAGGCAATTTCCTCTTCTTGGCAACTGATGATGACTTTGTCTTGTGGAAGCGTGCCCACACTCGCTTTTTGGCAGAGTGGAGCAGAAGAAAATTGAAAAGCTAGTAATTAAGTGTTGTAATCTCTTAGGGTCATTTCAATCCTGTTGAGTACACTGTGGTTTCACCTGGACGAGAAAATGTGTCCTGAGGGAGTTTCATTGGCTACAGTTACTGTCCAGCGTACTTCTGTCAGCAAGCAACATTGTACATCCTCCGCTCCTCTTGCCGGCCTCACCTGCTCTTAGATTTCTTCCCTTTAGGCCTCGGTTCTGGCGGCCTCTAGCGGCCGCTTCTTGCTCTGCACTGTGACAGCAGAATTGGCATCGTGAGCCCAGTGGCCCTGGTTCTGGAGTTCTCCTGCCTGGCCTGCAGGGCTGGTGTCCCAAGTGTCTGGCGGAGATCCTAACTCTTGGAAACAGAGAGAAACGCTCTTCCTTGCCTTCTAACCACCGTGCGTCTTTCAGAAACCCTGACCATCTCACGCTTCGCGGTGCCCAGGCAGTCTACCTAACCCAGGTTCTCCCCAGCCTGGGAAATACTTTTGAAGGTTCATGATTTCTGTGCGAGTGTGACCACTAATTCCTTGCATAAGATGGGAGGGACAGGTAAACATTCTGCTATGCATAGGAAGAAATATCAGGACTTGAGGTTATAGCTCAGTTGTCGAGAATTCTTAGCTTGCATTCAGGAAGCCTTAGGTTCAGTCCCAGTACTGCATAAATCAGTCGTGGTGGCCTGTGAGCCAGGGAGGGGATAGAGGCAAGAGGATCAGAAATTTAAGGGTGACAGTTCCCTCAGTAAACTTCGACATAAGCATGAGGACTCACATTTGATACCAAGAACGCACATAAAAAGTCCAGCCTGTTGATAGGACTTTATAACCCCAGTGCTGGGGAAGCAGAGCCAGATGGATCTCTGGGGCTCTCTGTCCTAGCTTAATGTGGGAAAACTCAAGACCCAGTGAGAGACCTTGTCTCAGAAACAGGAAGTGAGGGTTGAAGACAGGCTCAGTTGGAAGAGTGTTTGCCCAGCATGAGGAAGCCCTGGGTTGGTGGCACCGGCTTGCAATCCCAGTTCTTGGAAAAGAGATCAGAAAGAGGACTGAGGTTTGGGGGCTGGAGAGAGATGGCTCAATGTCTAAGAGAACCAGCTGCTTTTCCAGAGGACCAAGGCTCAGTTCCTGCATCAACATGGAAGCTCGCAGCCAGCTGAAACTCCAGTCCCAGGTGATCCAACTCCCTTTTCCGGCCTCTGAGACCACTACACACATATACAAGATTCATAGACATGCATTCAGGCAAACATCCATATACATAAACATGATTTTAAGTTCAAAGTTATCCTCAGCTACATAGTCAGTTTGAGGCCAACCTGATCTTCCCGAGACACTGTCTGGAAAAAAAAATAGAAAAGAAAAAGTTTGGTGGTGGCTGAGGAACACTTGGGGCTGACCTTTGACCTGTGACCTACATAGGCACACAAATAAAAAAGTTCAAGGTCATGTTCAGCTAAGACCACATTCAAGACCACATCTCACGTTCAAGACCAAGTTGGCTACATGAAAGACTGCATAAATAAGTAAACCCAGAGCTAAAGCTCCTCGAATCATCCTCACAGAAGCAAAAGGGATAAAGAATGTGGAAGCCAGCAATGCCAGAGATGACTGAGTTCCAAGCCCCCGCATCACCAGGTTGGACCAGTCTCTTCCACTGCCTTAAACTTCCATAGTGAGCATTAATGAAAACGGTCACGGATTGTCCAAAGGAAGGATGACACCAAAGTACGCCTTGCACCCACTTTGTCTGTACTTCCCCAGACGCCACGCCCAGCATTCCCAACATTCCTCCTGCCTGCACACCACTTCCCCAGACGCCACGCCCAGCATCCCTCCTGTGCACACCACTTTCTACTTCTCACAGGAACTCTGAAACAAAACGACCGCGCGCAGCTTCCCTTCATACTTCACACAGCACCATAGCCGAGGAGCTTTTGTTTCCCTGTTATCCTGCCCGCGTCTATTAAAGTACAATAAATGGTTGTGATGAGCCATTTTCTGTGATCCCAATTAACTTCTGTGTGGCAAAGCATTTTCTAGCTCAATATATCTTGTGCCCCATTTCCATAATCACTGCCAAGAGCTACTGGCTCCCTTTACCCAGAAACTGCAGCAATGGATCCCGTGTAATTAGAGCCCTCCAGCCTTTGTACCAATTAACGGAGAACAGGCACGCCAAAGCTGGCTTGCTAAACCAGGCAAATGGGAGAGCTTTGGGTTTAGATGAAAGAGCCTATCTCAACATTAAGGTGGAGAGAGAACAGGAAGGCAAGCAACATCGACTCTGGCCTCCACATACACACACATACACCCATGTACACTCATATTCACACATGCATTCACACATAAAAATAAGCAAATAAAGAAAAATAAATTGATAAAAAGAGAAGGGGTGTTCCGAACCCATCAGGATACCTAGAGTCTGAGAAATGAAAGTAATGATTGATAAGTAAGTGTTGATAGGGAATGGGGACACAGGGGTCCTTGGGCACTATGGGTGAGTGTAGCCACTGAGGAAAATAGTCTGACAGTTCCTCCAAGTACTAAAACTGAGATTATTGAGGATGGAGAGATGGCTCAGAGGTTAAGAGCACTGGCTCTTCCTCCAGAGGAGCCAGGTTTGATTCTCAGCACCCATGTGGTGTGGCTCCAGTTGGAGGTGGGGTTGCTGATACCCTCTTCTGGCCTCTGTGGACACTGCACTAGCAGGGTACACAGATATGAATTCAGGTAAAACACCCATACCCATAAAATAAAAATAAATACACCTTTTCTAAAGGTGAAATTATTATGTGACCTAGCAATTCCATTTCTGAGTATATACCTCCTGAAACTGAAAGCAGGTGTTTGTCCATCCTTGTTCATGACATTCCATTCGCCATAGCCAAAAGGTGAGAATAGTCGAGTGCCCATCAAAAGATGGATAAACAAGACATGCAAACAGTTTGCTAGGACAGGGCATTCTAAGTGTTGCAGACAGACAGACAGACAGACAGACAGACAGACAGACAGAACAGCTGTCCATCTAAAATGATTAAATAATGGGTGGTACTGATTTACTTGACTATAGTTATCAATTCACCAGGTACCACTGACCCCTGTGTCAGTGGGTTCTGCCTCCTCAGGCCTCCACATCTGGCATCCAACCAACCGCAGGTTGGAAATATTTTTCTAGGGCAGATGAAACTGCACAGCGGGTAAAGGGACTTACTGCCAAACCTGACCACGTGAGCTTAATCCCTACAGTCCACAAGGTGGGAGGAGAGAGGTGACTCCTACGGATTGTCCTCTGACCTCCATACTGGAGTGTGTGCATCCTCACACCTTCCCTTTCTCTCTCTAGGTCTCTCCTCACCCCACACATCCCAGTTATCTCTCTCTCTCTCTCTCTCTCTCTCTCTCTCACTCACTCATGCTTTCATTCTCTCCCTGTCTTTCTTGCACTCACACCATCTGTAATCTGACTCAGGAAGATGAGGCCAGAGGATCTAGATTTGAACAGCCTAAGCTATGTAATGAGACCCTGTCTCAAGCATCAAAACAACACCACAAAAATAATGCAAATCTTGAAACAATGCAACGTCACAACTACTTGTATAACATTTACACTATATTGGGGACTGTAAGTAATCTAGACATGATTTAAAGCCTACAGGAGAATTTATATGGCTTTATGTAAATACAAGGCCGCTTTGTACAAGAAACTTGAATTGTTTCTTGGATAAGTTCCTGGAGCCAGTTCCCCAAGGGCACTGAATGATATAAATACAGATACATAGTTATGTCAAGACTAATATACCAAGACATCATATCATATACCTTAAATATAAATATATATTTATAAATGTGTAAATACTACTTAGTTCAAATCCCTTAAACATTTCAATTCTTTTCTGTCCAACTAGAAGGGACCCGTTTGTACTGCTGGCCAGAACAAGTATTTTCCACAGCAGTGAAGAGATGATATCCCGAGAGCCTTTGTCAATTGTGTGTAAGCAAGCACAGCATTGAAATGCAGAAACATTACCTTTTAGAGTCTACTAACATGTCAACAAACTTCCTCATGATGCACACCCTAGAGCAGTGGTTCTCAATCTGTGGATCGAGACCCCCTTAGGGATCAAATGACCCTTTCACAGGGATCACATATAAGATATCCTGAATATTTACATTGTGATTCTTAACAGTAACAAAATTACAATTGTAAAGTAGCAACAAAAAAATGTTATGATTGGGGAAGTCACCACAACATGGGGAACTGCATTAAAGTGTCACGGCTTTAACAAGGTTGAGAACCACTGCCCTAGAATGTGTTGGATGTTGTCTATAGATGCTACTGGTGTTATCTCAGTACAAATCAATTTCTTGTTTTCATCATTTAGACACTGCTTTCTTAGTTTCTGTAATCAAACTCACATAGCTGTGCTCTTTAGACAGTCTGTTACCCCTATACAAATGGGGAAGGAGGCTAAGTTTTAACATTTTTAAACCAATATGGTTGCTAATTTCTGTGATACCAACTCAATATAGTAAACTGGGACACTCTTTTCAAAAGAGGACAGCCTTCAAAAATTCAGATGTGTGTGTGTGTGTGTGTGTGTGTGTGTTTGTGTGTAGAGAGAGAAAGAGAAAGGGCACACAGCAATGTAGTATGTTTACATCCGTAGCAGTGTGTGTGTGTGTGTGTGTGTGTGGGTGTGTGTGTGTGGGTGTGTGTAGAGAGAGAGAAAGTGGGCACACAGTAATGTAGTATGTAATGCATCTGTAGCAGTGTATTGTGTGTGTGTGTATCCATAGCAGCAACATTTTTTCCAAGTTCTACAGTCATTGAGCAAAATTGTAGAGACATTCAAGATACTGTGTTGGAAAATTATTATTAATAATAATAAAAGCAAAGTCTTAGATAAGAGCACAGTTCTGGTTTAGCTGAAATGCCAGATACCATTTTTTTAAATTAGTTTCTTAATCACCATCTGGAGAGAAAGGATTCTGAGGAGCATCATTAAAACCGGCTCTGGAAAGTACGGTCAGTACTGTGCATCTTAAAGCAGGGTCACAGTACTGCACATCCTAAAGCAGGGTCACAGTACAGCACATCCTAAAGCAGGGTCACAGTACTGTACATCTTAAAGCAGGGTCACAGTACTGTACATCTTAAAGCAGGGTCACAGTACTG
>LOEQ01000196.1:185215-200330 GCA_001685075.1 Bramus lutescens | reverse complement strand
GAACGCTGGGTCCCCATTGGTGGTGCTAACATCTTTACAGGCTGCTGTGTTGAATACTGGGTCCCCATGGGTGGTGGTGCTATCTTGAGAGGTTCTGAAAAGGTCAGAAGGTAGGACATAGCTGCTGGTCACTGGGGACATGCCTATGAATATTATGCCTATCCTGTCCCTTTCCATCTGTCACAAGGTGAAGAAGAATCTCTTTCCCTTGTCCCTGCCACTATAATGCTCTGCCCAGGAGCATGGAGCCCAACAACCGAGGACTGGCCTGCTGAAACCTTGAAGCAAAGTAAATCCTTCCTTCTCTAAGCTGGCTCTGTCAGATGTTTGAACACAGAAATAGAAACTGATTATCACACAAAGCAAAATGCTACAGAAAATGTGTTCTTCAACTTCACTAGGATCAAGTAATTGGTAATGGCTCTACTCCACATCAATCATTTTCCAACTCAATACAGGAAAAAATGACTATATTAATGAAAGGAGTTTCTATAGCTTATGAAGTACAATACTGCAACTGTTGAAGAGCCATAGAACGATGGAGGCCTTATTCTGCTCTTCAATGCTAATTTCCTGGCAAATAAAAATATCTCCCCTCCTTATATAAGATGCTAATCAAGAACCAGTATTTTTGCTCTAAAACCTAAAAATAAAATCTATTGAGAATGTTAACATACAGATATACAGAGGAACCTGGCCCGGCAGCTTGAGGACCTGATAGGTGCCCTGCATCACACCTGTGTGCAGGGCAGGCAGTGTCCTGTCTCTTTAAAAAGCGAAACTCCACCTATTTCCCTCTCTTCTTCCTCTTCCCCTCTCGGAATCTTCTGTCTCTCTTTCTCTCTGTCTCTTCCCTCCCCTTTCCTTTATCTCAATAAAAACTCTTCACTTAAGCTTTGCCTGCATGACCTATTTGTCTCTCTTCTTCCTCTTCCCCTCTCGGAACCTTTCTGTGAGGCCTATGGCTCTCACCCGCCAAGGTCTCTTGCAGGCAGAATCACCAGTGGGCTCTCACCTGCAACTGTTTGGCTCCACCCGTGGCCAAGGTCCCTCTCTCAAGCAGAAATCATTACAGGGAGAACAACACAACTGATTTAGTCAAAAGAATTCTTCCAAAAAGAAAAATGTTTATCATCACAGTGGTAGATGTGAAAATAGATATAACACCTTTATTTTAATACCTGACAATTTTTTTTTATGTTCAAATCACTGTTGGCTGCAGCAATAACCATCCCATATCTTAGCAGCGACAGATTTCAGTTCTAGGAGGGTCACAAATGCGAAGAAAACACACCAGCAAACAACGTACATGGATGCTGGGGGTTAAATTTGGGTCCTCATGCTTGTATGGCGGACTCTTTACCTATCAAGCCATCTCCCTAGTGCTCTCTCTCTCTTTGTTTGGGTTTGGGTTTTTTGCCTTTTATTTTTTTCTTTCTTTCTTTTTTTCCTTTAGACAGGGTCTCAGGATGTAACCTCAGCTAGCCTGGAACTTGCTAGATAAACCGAGCATGCTGACCTTGATCTCACAGAGAATTGCCAGCCTCTGCCGCCGCCTGAATGATGGGATTAAAGGTGCGCGCCACCACACCCAACTTCGGGCTCCTTTTTAAACAGTTCTTTAGGAGATTGTAAAATAGCTCTGGACAGAATGGTAAGACTTTTGGGATATTTTTTCCAAACCCATCGATGAGGAAGGTAAGAGGTAGTAGAGATTAAAGAGGCTGATTTCAGGCGGTATTTGATGCTCAAAGGCAGTAGCATGGGAGTTCACCACCCACCCTCCTAAATGTTTCTGTAATAGAAGCCAGAAATTGCATTTATTTCACCCTTTTCTTTCCTGTGGCTCTAATGCTTTGACCTTTAGGACCAAGTTGACCCTGGAGAGATGGACCCTCCTAGGGGTAACAAACTCCAGTAAATAGTAAGTGTGACCCTTAAACTTTAAATGTCGACCAAGGCTTTTGCGGTCCAGGTGTGGTATCCTACGCAGCTGAGTTTAAAGGTGGGCCTTTGGGTAGTGACTGGATCATGAAGGCTCTGGTACAGACACAGTTTAACAGGTCACTGAAAGGTGACGGAAACTTCAGGAGAGTCCTAACTACCGGAAGTAGGCCACTGAGGAAGTGTTTTGGGGGGCAGGTTTTGCCCACAGCTCCATTTCTTGCACCTCCTGGCTACCCTGAGTTAAACACCTCTTCAGGCATAAGCTCCCATCATGAGGTGAACACCTCAGCTCCACCATGACGCTCACACAGGACAGTCCCATAGGGAGGGGCCAGAATCTCCATGAAGTGAAACCTCTTGAATTTTGAATCAAAATGAATGCCTCCTTCTCTGACATGGTTTATCTTGGCTGTCTGTCAAGGAGAGAGAAAGCTGGTTAACGGGATAGAGAGATGATCCAGCCAGGGAGGGCACTTGCTGTGAACCTGACTACAATCCCTAAAACCTGCATGGGAGAAGGAAAAAAAAATGCTCTAGTTGTTTTCGGACCACCGCACACATACCTGGCACACATACACACAAAGACACGGCATAAATAGGTATTTAAATTTTTAAAGAAAGCTAACTAAAGGCTGGCACACCAGAGAGCACACTTGTCATGTACAAACCAATCCACCCAGACTCCACGCGCTCCAGGGTTCTCTGTCCCACTTAAGACAAAATCCCCCTGCACTAACCATCCCAAGGCCCATGCAGATAAAAGGAAAGACCTAGGTCTCTAAAACATGCTGAACACCTTCAAACCAGCCAGTCCCAAGCCTGCCACGTCCACCTTGCTACTCCTTCCCTGGCTTCTTTCCTCCACGCCCCCTGCACTCTCCCAGCCCTATATAGTTGCTCCTTCCTCCAGGGTCAGGGAGGATTTAACAAGCATCTTTTCTTTGCTTTTTTTCTTCCTTTTTCCTTTTATTTATGTGTGTGTGTGTGTGTACCTACATGAATTTACGTTCACCATGTGCCTGCAGTACCCAAAAAGGCCAGAAGAGGCCGTTGGATGTCCTAGAACTGGAGTTGCAGACAATTTGAGCTACCTTATCTGGGTGCTGGCAACCAAACCAAGGTCTTCTGCAAGGGCAGTGTTCCAATTGCATTTAGTTACTGTGATGAACCCAATGACCAAAAACGACTTGAGAAGGAAGGGGTTTATTTCAGCTCACAGGCTACAGTCCATTATCTAGGGAAACCAAGGCAGAAACTGAAGCAGAGAGCATGGAAGAGTTCTGCTTACTGGCTTGCTTCTCCTGGCTTTCTCAGGCTGCTTTCTCATACAACCCACGTCCACTCACCTAGGGATGGACCTGCCCACAGTGGGATGGGCCTTCTCACATCCACTAGCAATTAAGAAAATACCTCACAGACATGGCTACATGCCAACCCGATCTGGGAGAGTCCTTAGTTGAGGTCCACTCAGTGACTCTAGCCTCCTCCAGGTTGATGAAAATCAGGCCGCACAAACAGAAAATGATCTGAATCTCTGCGCCGTCTCTCCAGCCCCAGACTCGATTTGTTAACGGTAAGTGCCTCCTCCCGCCTCACCTGAGCAATGACAGAAACTGTTTTAAAACTAAAGCCTGTCTTGAAACCCAAAAGCTAAGATTGACTTCTCATTTCTGTCTACTGCTGTATCAAAACTCCTCCCTGAGTACTGAGTGCGTAAGGCCCTTCTGCCTGAGCTGTGAGCCAAGTTTAAAAGGGCAGTAGGGGAGTGTCAGTACTGACCCCATGATGGGTGTAAGGATGACTTGCTTTCTGCTCCTTCTCTTCTTGTTTTCCTTCTCCTTCTCCTTCTATATTTTAAGACAAAGCCTCCTGTATCCAGGCCTTGAACTCCTAATTTTCCAACCTCTGCCCCCAGGACTGTGAGGACAGAAATACACTACCATGCCCAGCTGGGATGACCATTGTTTTCTCAGAATCACAGATTCATTCACTCAAAATGTTGCTCATGGTCTCCTAGTGCCTCTATGTCTCCTCCTGCAAACCAGTTCAAAGGCCTAAGAGCCCCAAGTGGGGATTTACCACAGAAACTCCATACTTCCAGTATAGAGTGTAGGAGCTGCTTCTCTCGCTGCTGCTACTGAGAATCCAGCAAATGCAACTTAAGCAGAGAAGGATTCTCCACCAATACCACTCACAAAAACAATTTTGCTGTTAGCCTAGCAACTCCAGTAGACTTTTCTTCTCTGGTGAATAAAAGGATATACACCCTTATTTTACATGCATGCACTGATGGTTTGACTTTTGTTCTCCACTTGACTGGATTTGGAATCACCTAGGAGATACACCCTTGGGAATGTCTGTGGGAATGTCAGTTAAATATTCAAAAACAGTTAACGGAAGTCGGAGGTCCCACCTTGAAAGTGAGTGGAACAATTCTGTTGGGTGGGGGTCATCTCCTGCATAAAAGGGGAAGACAAGAAAAGGCCTAGCTGAGTACCAGCATCCATCCATCTCTGCTTCTGTCCTCTGCAGGCGGCTCCACCGGGTTCACAGAAGAGAAAATATATACACTGCACTTGGCTGGTTGTACACTTACTGGAGTTGCATCCTGCTGTTGACTCCAAACAATACAAACAATAATGCTTCGATTCCAATTAGCCACACAGCTATGATCATACGAAATCATTGGCTCAGTAATTTCTTTGTAACTCCAAATAAACCCACTAGAAGTGTTTACTTAGAGTTAAGATCTGCATACAAGAACAAAATCCAATGGAAACGTTAAGTCAACTTGCATAGACAAATATGGAGGTGTCACTAGAGAAATTCTGAGATGCTTGCCTGTCTTCTAGAAGTGGGAAAACATTGAACATCTTCATAGTATAAGATACTCAGAATTAGCATATTGGTGTTTTCACACTTCTCTGGTGACATGCCACAAGGGTGAAAGACTTCAGAAAGCCATTCCCTCAGAACATGGTTTACAGTATTCTAGGGCCTCCCTGTTCTACCTGGAAACCCATTCCAAAGGCCTAGAGCCGCACTGTTCAGTTTATCAGAATCACTTGCGGTATCAATTGTTTGCACGTGTCACTTCTCTTGTGGCTGTGGCAAGATTTCATGTGACTCAGGGTTCGAGGGATGTCACCCATTGTAATAGAGGAGGCAAGATAAAATAGTGGGCTGCTGGTTTCGTTCCAGGAACTTTGAAGAAGCAGAGAGCTTGCATGTCAAGCGGAGCCTACCTATATAACCCTCAGACCTCATCCCAAAGAACCCAAGTCAGCCATCTAGGCCACATTATCCAAAAGGCTCCACAAGTTCACAAAACAGCAGCAACATCGGGGCCCAAGTGCTCGGCCGCACGAGTCTGTTGTGTACACTTCACATTCAAACTCTGTGGGCATGAACCGTGTTGCTGTGTGAATAGCTTAGGCAGACAGAGCCGCTCCAAGCCAGTGATGAAAATCTTCCTGAAATCTGTTCTAAGCAGCAGATCTTTCCAAGGGCAGCACTGAAATCTTGCTATCAGTTCTGTCCTATTCTGTAGGATTCAGCAAGCTGGATACAGGGTCAGCCAGTTGGTGGGGTTGAGGATGGCATTCTCCTCGAAGTCATGTCTATCTCCCTATACAGTCATCTTTAGCTCCTAAGAGGCCCTGTGCTCACCTCAGAAGAGCAGCAGTGGCCCTGGAGAAGGTACCTCAGTGGCAGAGTGCTCACCCAACAAACTCAAGGCCCTACCTTTCATTCCCGGAAACGTACACACGTGCGCATGGGAGCACACACACTCACACAAGCCAGCAGTAAACCAGGAGAGAACAGAGTCCTCGTTCTGAACCCGGTGTGAGAGGAGTTGATGAGTCATGACAAGATGGGAAGTGGGTGACAGAGTCCAGGATGTTCTGCCATGCCAGCTGTGTGGGACCACTCTGGGCTAGTCATGAGGAATATGACATTGCTTGAGTCTTAAGCAGGTCAGAACGAAGCACGTTAAATATAATTTTCAATATGCAGAGACTGGTCATTTTGATTAAGTACAGTCATTAAAACAATATAGCTAAGTGGTACCAATGCAATTATAAGAAATGGCCCCTGAGGTTGGAGAGATGGTTCAGTACTTAAGAGTACTAGCTACACTTCCAAAGGACCCAGGTTCAATTCCAGCACCTACATAATGGCTCGCAACCATCCCATAATGCCAGTTCCATGCAGTGATGTTTTATCTGTAATCTAACAAATAAAGCTTACCTGAAGATCAGAGTGCATAGCTAAGCCACTAGTTAGCTATAGAGGCCAGGGAGTAGTGGTATACACCTTTAATCCCAGCACTCAGGAGATAGAGGCAGACGGATCTCTGTGAGTTCAAAGTCACCCTGGGCTACACAAGATTGGATCTGTCTAAAAGAGCAACAGAGCTCTCACAAAGGTGATCCCAGCACTTAGAATCACACACCTTTAGTCCCAGCACTAAGGAGGTGGAGACAGGAGTGATATGGCTGGGCGGAGAGAAGAATATAAGATGGGAGGAGACAGGAGCTCAGATGCAGTCTGAGGGTTCAGTCTGAGCATGCAATCTGAGGCTTGGTAGAGAGCATTTAGTCTGAGGATTCATAGACAGCACTGCCCCTTTGGTCTGAGCATTGGGAGAGGTAAGAACTCTCTAGTGGCTGGCTGCTCTGCTTCTCCAATCCTTCAGTTTTCACCCCTCATAGGTAACTCCAAATTTATTATTAAGACCAATTAGATTTCGTGCTACAGTTCCAGGGGATCTGACACCTCTTCTGGCCTCCAAAGGCACTAAACATGCATATGGTAAATAGACATGTATAAAATAAAATTAAAAATTTAAAAGAAGTGGTTCCTGAAATCTAAATCTTAGGTCAACATGATGCGGGATGCAATCTAAAAAATGTGGTTTTTATCAGAATTTCAGGGTGACATGGTTCAGGTGTTGGGGGCTTGGAAAATTCCCGGAAGTGCTTCCCACAACTAGAAGGAGCAGGTTCTCATGAGGCAGAATATTAAACTGAGTCTCACACATGCCCTGCAGTCACTAACAGGTGAAGAAGCTGGGTTTAGGCACTGGGTTTATTCCACCGCATAGGAACCTCCTGAGCTAAACACATAGACTGTGAACCTGCCAATCAATAGCACTATGATGCATGGTGGGTGCTCATTTTCTCCAAGTCTCAAAAGTGACAGCGCTTGGAAGGTTGGGGTCCTGGCTGGCTGTGTCTGGCGTGCAGCAATAGGCCTGTCAGGAAGTGAAGCAGCATTTGTGAGCAGCATTTGTGAGCAGCAGTGGCATTCCTCAATTGGTCTCAGATCGTTGGAATTGTGTAGGCATGCACATGTGTATGTTCCTTTTTCTGACATACAGAAAGACCTCACATGCATGCAAACATGCATGCAAAAAAGGCACACAGACACTCCTAAGAAGAGTAGAATTTTCTTTCCAGTCAGTACCCTTCACGACTGCACAGAAGGCAAAGCATTTGTAAAGCAGTAGTAAGGCAGGGAGGAGGGAGCGAGAGGATTAAGAGCGTAAGGTCAGCCTCAGCTACACAAGGCCCTGTCTCAAAACTGACGACAACCAGTTGAACGAAAGGTTTGGGAAGCCAAAATGTCAGTGTGTGTCTTAGTTACTTTTCTCTGCTGAGAGTAAAACACGGTGACAAAGAGCAACTTGGGGAAGAACGAGCTTATTTTATTTTACATTTTCCACATTACATTCCATCATTGAAAGGGTTCAGGGCAGGAGCCTAGAAGCAGGAGCCCAGGCAGAAGCCATAGAGGAATACTGCTTTCTGGCTTGCTCCTCGTTGTTTGCTCAGCCTGTTTTCTTATAGCACCCAGGCCCACCAGCCCAGGAGTGGTACCTCCTACAGTGAACTAGAAAATCTCCCCCCAACATCAGTCATCAGTCAAGAAAAGCCTCACAGGTTTGTCCACAGGCCAATAAGGTGGGGATTTTTCTCATTTGAGGTTCCCTCTCCCCACATAACTCGAGCTTGTGCCAAATTGACCAAAGACCAGCCAGCACAGGACACAATCAATGAAATCACTAGTTTACCATGAGAACTTGTTAATAATCATTCTCATTTTTCTAAAGTGAGGTCATAAAGTAAACCTGAATAAATTTCAGAAGGTAACAGAATGATCGGCACCAGATCCATGCATCAATTCAAAGTTTGCCTCCCAGGAAACTCGGTTCACCATGGGTTCTCAGGTCCCATCCGTCACCCACAGCAACCCTGAGAACCATGCTTAGCCAGCTGTAAGGCAAGGGGGCGGGAGTTTACATATGCCCTAGAAAAGACGAGATGTAGAAATTCTTAGTAGTCCTAGAAGAGCTAGAATGAAAAATAATTTCACAGAATGAGTCTGAGCTCTGTGTTCTCATTCACTTAACAGGAAGGGCATTGTTTCTGGCCAAGCCAGGATGGAATAATCATTATTTAGCATGAATAATTCACAGATTTAACTAACATATGGAAATTAATCAGAAATGACTAAGCAAGGACAGACTAGTTGTGTTACAGCAATCATTTATTTATGAAATGATAATAAGTACAAAATGTCAGCAGGCGTTAAACTCATCAGCTTGTTACTCTTTGTGCTGTTACCTCAAGGTGTGATGAATTCTGACATGAAATGCTCAGCTATTTAATTATTCTTCTGTATTGAAAAAACAAAGCATCTCAAAATTAAAAATTATGTAAAATCTGTTGATGGTTTCCTATCTCAAATCAAGGTTATGAAATCAAAGGTCACTTCTATGGAAAGTGAAATATTGAAAGCTGGGTGTGTTGGTGATCACAGCACTCCAGAGGCCGAGGAAATATTATTTCTCAGTTATCTCTAGTTGTGTAACTCCCACCAAGCAGCCTAGCGGCTTAAAGCAGTTTACATAAATTCTTCTTGAATGTGAGTCGGGATCAGGGAGTATTTGGCCTGGCCACTCTGTGCAGGGTCTCTCACAACTCAGGTGTTAGCCAGGGCCACTGACAGCTGAAGGGTCCTCTAAGACAGGGTCATCATCATCCAACGTGGTGCCCTCACAGGGCTGGCCACAGGAGGCCGACAGTCCTCTCTACGTGGGTCTCTCTTCGGAATGTGGACAGAGTTTCTCTGTGTCTCAGCAGTTGCTCCCAAATAACCACAAAGGAGCTTAATGTTAATTACATATGCTCAACCAATATCTCTGGCTTATTACTAACCAGCTCTTAACTTAAATTAGCCCATATTTCTTATCTAAATTCTGCCACATAGCTCATGGCTTACCACCTCATTTTCTACATGTCCTGCTTCCTCTGCATCTAGCTTGAGATTCCTCAGACTCCACCCAGAATTCTCTCTGTCCCGAAAATACTGCCTAGCTACCAACCAATCAGTTTTTTTTTTTAATTAACAATGAGAGGAACACATTTTCACAGTGTACAGGATTATTCCACAGCATTGGAACTCTCATGACACAAGAAAGCTATGGGAGGAAACACCAGACTGTGGAGACCATCTCACAGCTTGCCTTTTATACTAGCTACTCTGAATGACAACCCCTAGACTTGTTTTTTTAAGTACTTTCTAAAATTTGATTTGTCGTCCTAATACAATATATATAATACAATATATATACAATAAGATATGAACATCTATCCCCAAAGGAATACTTTAAAAAATAATAAATATACAACATTTTAAAAATCGGTTTGTAGAGTTTATGTGGACTGACTTCATGGTTACTTTACTGAGAGTCAATACACTCACTTGCAAAACATTTTTTTGCAAGGGTTGCTTCAACATTGCAACCCGGGACTGTGCAAGCTCTGTGATGTACCCTGAACAGGCCGGCCCACATCATTTTAGAGCCTACAGACATTATTTATTTGCCGATCAAACACCAGTGCCTCCTGCCCAGATAACAGTTCTTTTAATTTTTTTTTTTCCTTTTTGTGGTACTGGATCTGGAACCTGGGATGTTACATAAGCTAAGCAAGTGGTCTAACTACTGCCCTGTGTTCCCAGCACTCCAGGCTGCAATGCTGGCTTGTGGCTCCAGGATGTTTCCTATGCATATGCCTGCCATGCAAATGTTCTGGGAGAGCCTCAAACTCAGCACAGAGGAGCCAAACTCACCAACTTTCCTCAGAGCTGACCTTGGTCCTCCTTGGAATTGTCTTGTTTGTAAAGATGTGGTCTCAGGTATTTATTCCCTCAAGCTGCAAGCCCAAACAAACCACTCTAGTCCCATCCAGTCAGGGATTCGGTCACAGCAATTGGAAAAGTAGCTAAGGGAAAGCCTCAACAGATGTCACATAACACAGTGTGACAAACATTTGTTCCACCACCCTTGAACACAAAGGTTGCTGCATCAACATTATTCAGCTGAGTTCTCGTTTGCTTTACAGTTAGTAGGTGTGTTGCTTTGTGCTGTTTGGTTGTTTTGTTTTGTTTTGTTTTAGAATAGAGTTTCACTCTGCTCTTGCTGTCCTGGAACTCACTACGTAGAGCAGGCTGCCCTTGAATTTAGAAATCTACCCACCTCTGCCCCTCCCTCTGCCTCTGGAGTGGTGCTGGGATTAATAGCTTGAATCACTATTCTGGGCTCGCTCAGTGTTAATGAAGAGGTTCATACATGACTGAAATCCTAGCACTTGGGAAGCTGAGACAAGAGGACTGAAACTTTGAAATCAGCCTGGTTTACATAGCTAGACTTTGCCTCAAAAAGCAAAAACAAGCAAACAAAAAAAGCCAAGAAAATTGAAGTAGGAGGGGCAGACCACCTTTTCCTTTCCCACGCACGCTCCTGAGTGAGTTTGCCTAGGCTCCGGGAATAGGAAAGCGAGGCAAACCTACAAAGCTGGCCTTGTCTGCGCCCTGAGCTACGCCAACTCTTTGTGACAGAGTATAAGGGTTTGTCAATCTCAATTTCCCATCCTTTACGAGCAGAAGGCCCACCCTGAGGATGTCTCCTTCTCTGAAAGGAAAAGCAAATCCTAAATTGGAAAAAAAGCTTCTGGCCATTTTGACCTGCTGTGTTCTCCCAATCTGGAATGTGGCTGTGAGACGCGGTGGTACAGCAGCCATCCTGTGACCACGAATCCTACAGCCTGAGGTTGAAAAGCTGCAGAGATGGGTCCGCAGTAGAGCAGACGTGTTGCCCTTGCAGAGGACCTGACTGTTCCCAGGACCCATGTCAGGTGGCTTACCACTGTCTGTAACTCCAGCACTACATTGACCCAACACATCTGGCCTCTTCAGGCACCAACACGCCACACATTAAGAATAAAATGTTTGGGCTGGAGAGATGATGGCTCAGAGGTTAAGAGCATTGCCTGCTCTTCCAAAGGTCCTGAGTTCAATTCCCAGCAACCACATGTTGGCTCACAACCATCTGTAATGGGGTCTGGTGCCCTTTTCTGGCCTGAAGGTATACACACAGACAGAATATTGTATACATAATAAATTTTAAAAAATTAAAGATTTTTTAAAAAAGAATAAAATGTTTTTAAAAGAAAAGTGAACACTAAATAAAACAAATGAGAAGGACAGGAATAGAGTCTTCTCAGGACACTGCTGAACACTGAATCAGGCCTGAATTGGCAGTACCCAACCATACCTTGAAAGAGAAACTAAATCCCTACTTATTTAAGCTAGCGTAGCTCAAGTTCACTGTTATTTCAACCTAAGTTCTAAGGGAAAATTCTAGCAGCTGGGGAGATGGTTGTCAGTAAAACTCGTGCTTTGCAAACATGAGGACTTAAGTTCAAGCCCAGAACTCTTGTAAAATGCATGGTTATACCATGGCGTATAACCCTATTAACAGTGGGATGTAAGGCAGAGGCAGCTAGATCCCTGGAGTTCACTGACCGTGGAGTCTAGCCCACTTGGTGAAGCTGCAGGCCAATGAGAGACCTTGTCCCAAACAAGACATGTATAGCTTCACACTCACACACACACACACACACACACACACACACACGCATGCATATTACCAACACATATGTGCACCCCCAAAGAAACACACATATGCACAAAGCCATTTCTGAAGGCCATATTACCCTGTAGAGGTACAGTTCCGTCCTCGGGCTCTGTGAATTCCTAGGCAGTATAAATAACCAAGCAGGCCTTAGTCATGGAGCACACGCTACAGGAGCAATGGTTCATGGCCTCATTGTCATTGTCTAAGATATAGCTGGCATCACTCTGGCAGAGTTCAAGAGTGGAAGGAAGCATGCGGGAAGGACGCAGTGGGGGCGGTGCAGGTGCTGAGCACTCAACCACAGTTCGCTCTGCAAATAACACCAGCCGTTTCATCTTAACTTTTAGAAGGTCGTCAGCTCCCACAACGTAAAGCCTTCCCGTTACCTGAAAACTGTGAACGCAACGGGGCTCGGCTTGATAATGAGAATTCTTGCACCTGCCCACAAACAAAACCGGCAAAAGATGAAATGGTGTTCTCTATGTTCAGCAAGTTTATCTTTCCCTCTTGAGGAAACCTGAGCAGGCATGGCCCTCTGGAAACAGCAAGATATTTGTCTTTTAAGTTCAAAATAGCTTAAGCAGGGAAGCACGGAAAATGTTTAAGCAAAATGAATTCTTGAGAAAATTTGGAGTTATCATTCGGCGCTGTGGAAGGAACCTGAAGGGAGCTCACAGAAAACAGGGGACTAGGCCTCATGGAAAGTAGGGAAAGCTCCCCCTAGTGGAGATTTACAGGATTGCAGGGAGAGTGAGGGATGGATCGGACCTTCTTTTGGTTATGCTATAATTATCCCCCAAACTTTAAAAGCTTCTGGTGCCCAAAATACCCTGTGTAAGTGATGTTTTGGGGAAAGAAGAAAATAGAGGAACATCCTAGAAATCCACTTGAGTGGCCAGCGGCAGAAATGAGCACAGGTCTCCAGATGAAAAACGCAGTTTCCAGCGGTTTGTGGATTAACTCTTGCTTTTCCAAAATGTTGTCAGCTTTATGACTTTATCTGCAGGTTTCACACGGAGGAAACCAAGCAACCTCACTTGGAAAATTATTAAGGGTAAAAATTGCATGTGTACTGTCATGTCCATTGTCAACTAGACTGATTTAGAACAACCTCAACCTTCCTAAAGCTGTAACCTTTTAATACAGTTCCTCATGTTGTTGTGACCCTAAACCACAAAATTACTTTTGTTGCTAGCCGTGCTGTGGTGGTGGTACTGGCCTTTAATCCTAGCACTCAGGAGGCGGAGGCAGTAGGATCTCTGTGAGTTTGAGGCCAGCCTGGTCTACAGGGTGAGTTCCTGGACAGTCAGAGCTACACAGAGAAATCCTGTCTGGAAAAACAACAAAAAAAATTTTTTTCATTGCTACTTCATAACTGTAACGTTGCTACTGTTATGAATCGTAGTGTAAATATCTGATATGCAGGATATCACAGACCCCTGTGAAATGCTCATTTGACCCCTAAGAGCTACACTTTTGGATGTGTCTATAAGGACATTTCTAGGATAGAGTAACTGTGTTAAAGAGATGGCTCAGAGGTTGAGTTATTGCAGAAGACTCAAGTTCAGGTCCTAGGACACACACAGTGGCTCACAAACATCTGTAACTCCAATTCCAGAGGATCTGATGCCTTCTTCAGGCCTTCACAGACACCAGGCATTTGTATAATATACAGACATACATGAAGGCAAAACACCCATGCATACTACATACTAATACAATATTAAAAATAATAAAGATAAAATTAATAATGATGATAATAAATAACATACAATAAAATTTTATAAACAAATGTTCCTTGTCATTATCTGCTCCCAAGCATGTCTGTGATAAGCAAAGAAAGGCCAGTCAATAGACCAGTAGACAGAGCAATAGATTCTTGCCTAACAAAGTATTGATTCCTAGAGTTTTATTTACAGGTGTGACACAGTGTGGGAAACTTTTTACTATCTTCTAAGTTCCCAGCCTAAGAACTGATTATTCTGATTTATTAACCTTCTGATATTACTAGCAGTCCTTCTTTCTGACTAATTGCTAAAGACATCTGTCTCCTTGCAATTAGTGACTTTCGCTGCAATCTCCTCTGGAAGATTTTTCATGATAGCTGCCTAGTACCCCATCGGTGTAAGAACCCACTTGCTCTTTCCCATTGCCTGTATCTACCCTGTTTATTCCCCTAATAAACGAGACTTGATCAGAATCATTTCCTGTCTCCATCTTTTGTGTCTCTTGTCCCTTCTAATTCTCACTCCCCCACCTAGGATCTCGTTGGCTAACCCGCGGATCAGGCAACACATAACATGTCAGCCACATCTCACAGTGTTTAGTGAGACATAGCACAGGTAAATCATGAACCCAATTCTTTATCTTATATAAGACTAGATAGGCAGTGAGCACTGAATGCTGAACTACAGATAGCATTTTAATATCAAAACATTCACTAAGGATGCATGTAATTTTTTAAATGTTAAACAGAAATATCAACTTGGAATCATTTTGATCATTGCAAGTTTGGTCTTTCAATAAAAATTTTCAAAATTTTAATAGAAATATGTATAAATCATTAAAACAATTTAAATTTAAACATTTTTTTACATTTACTTAATGCTTTTGATGTAGATATTTCAAATTTTGTTCATTTTCCCCCCACACAGGGCTTCTCTGTGTAACAGCCCTGGCTGTCCTGGAACTCACTTCATAGACCAGGCTGGCTTCAAGCTCACAGAGATCCGCCTGCCTCTGCCTCCTGTGTGCTGGGATTAAAGGTGTGTGACACCACCACCCAGCATTTCGTTCAATTTTTGTGCCATAATCTGTTAAGTACTCTCTAGTCTAAAATAACAAATTATGTGAAATTCTTCATAATATAACATAAGTAGTGCTTTTGCTGAAATAAAGGAAAGAAAATTAATTTATGGCATAGACACAAATATATGAAATATTTTTGCTAACGTACTATATAAAACACATGGGCTGTAGAAAGCATTGCTGCCTGCCCCATGCCTGTGACCAAAGCACCAAATGTCTTCTCCTCCTTATTATCATACCCACTATTGTTAACACTGTGCTACATTTTAGTCATAGAGAAGTCAGAGGGATGTAGGAGTGTCTTCTATCTATCTGTTGCTTTCATTGGTTAATTAATAAAGAAAACTGCTTGGCCTGATAGGTCAGAACATAGGT
>LOEQ01000196.1:159517-171078 GCA_001685075.1 Bramus lutescens | reverse complement strand
AGGACCTTTGGAAGAGCAGGCAATGCTCTTAACCACTGAGCCATCTCTCCAGCCCTTGGGATTTTTTTTTAAAGCAGAGTTTTATTATATAACTCAGACTGGTGTTCCACTCAGTATATAGCTAGGCTGTCCTCAAATTCATTGCACAATCCTCCTGCTTCAGTGTCCCCAGTGCTGAGGCTGCACCTCCACAGCCATCTCAGGGAGCTTTGTGTCCTGAGCATGGTCGCGTGTGGCAAATGAAGGGCCTGTCCGCTGTGATGTTTGTTCTCTGTTTTCCTCCTTACCTGTCACACGTCCCTGACTCTTTTCCCTTTACTCTGTTTTTAGAAAATAAAACTTGAACTCCACCAGTTAAAACAGCAAGTGATGGTAAGTTCTCTCCTGCCCTCAGGCGTGTATGTAATCCCGTACATTCATTAATAGATAAAATGTCACAGGTACGTCATGTGTGCTGGAGAATGCAGTGCTGTGGAATTTGTGTAATATATTTCAAAGCACATATCAGGTGATGTATCAGTTACCCTTGTCTGTGGCCACAATCATTAAGGAAATTGTGTTGTAGGAGGGTGCATTTTTCTTTCTTGAGATAGGGTCTCAGTATGTGTAAAGTTACAGACCCCAGCTCTCCACCTCCCTCTGTGTCTTCTGAGTGCTGGGGTTGATATCCTCTGCCACCACACCTGGCTGAGTCATTGTAAATCAGAACTGGGTCCCTGAGACTGTTCTAGAAGAGGGCAGCTACATAGTCTTCCACGTGGGTTTACATGGTTGCTCACCCAGCAGCTGGTCACTTTGTAAAGTCGGAAAGAACGGTTAGAAAAGATGTTGGTGCATCTTAGCGAGAAAGCTTAATGTAACCAGAGTTGATTATTTGTCCTTTGGTCTGTCTTTGCTTTCAAAAACGGTTGAAGGAATTTTATTCAGATTCCATGAAGGAGGTCTGAGCCCTCCCAGGCTAATGGGGATTATCTGTGCAGATACCTGGGAGGGCCAGACACTGAGCTGACCTAAGAGTCCTGAGTCCCAGTCTCAAGGCCTCACTGGCAGTCCCTGCTGGGCTGGCTCCCTTGGGATAGTCCATGGTGTAAACCCTCAGTAGGTTCAGATTTCTTCTTACGCTGGCACTGGCTCATTCATTCTCTTTGTCCTCTGCCCTCTGCCCAGGATGAAGTACTCAAAGTCCGGACAGACACCAAATTAAACTTCAATCTAGAGAAGAGCAGAGTAAAAGAACTGGTATGTTCCTTTATTAAAAGTAAATCATTAATTTATTTCTTTTTAGAATGGAATGCTTGTTGAAGTCTTAGTCTTATATGCAAGATACAAATACCATTAGACACTTGTCCATTTATCAATAGAGTTCACAATTTGATTTTAAATTTTAATTACATTTTACATCAGACTTAAATTTGATTTCAGAAGTAACATTTAAGTTAAAAAGTTGTTCAAATTGAATTTAAATCTTTCGTTTCAAAGATAGTAGATTTTGCTACATAGATGTGAGTAAGGAAGTTAAACTCAATCTATTTAATACTGATTTAATCCCCTACAACCCCTAACTTTTCAAAAGTCCCTGATTTTCTGACATAGCTAATATTGTTATTATATTAAATTCTACACTGAACTTTGGTGAAGCGTATTTCCGTATCATCTTTTCAATACGATGAATAGTAGTGTGTTTCAGTGGATGTATGTTGGGTTGCTCTGGCGGGTTTTTCTTTTTCATATTTTTAGCAGTTCTGAGACTCAGACTCTGGGCCTCCCACTTTCCGATGTCCTACTGTAAACCACAGGAACCCATCCCATGCTCCTCCTGGGCTCTAATCCTTTCCACGCCCTGTTGACTTTTTATCCTGTCCAAATTCTCCCATCTTCTTGCTCCCATTCCCTTCTGTGGTCTCCGACAGCTCCCTTCTTTAGCTTGAGTAACCTCCTTGGGGCATAAGAAAGCTGGGGCACATGGAGCATTTTTGCACTTAGTGAGAACCGGATCCACACATTGGGGCCCACGTAGCCCTTGATGCTCATCACTTTTCAGTCGGTCTTCGGTCAGATTGTGTCACAGTAGTGGATGAAGCTAGTCAAGGAGCTCAGACCAGCGCAGCCTTACGCCTGGAGCTGCGTAAGCTGAGCTTTGTTATGCAAAGTAATTGCTGCGCCCATTGGCTGTCTTTAAAATACCTTTGAGTCACAAAGGCCCGTCTCCTGCACAGGGAGCCCTTTGTGGCCTCCACAGCTAGGTTTTGCTGCAGTTCACTTAGTTTAGAAAGGTAACTATGTGCTTGTGCATAACCAAGCTGGAAAGAAATATATCTCAGAGACTGGAGCTGCAGGGCATGGATACAGATGAAAACCTGTGACTGTATTGGATTTGTTGAGGGAGGAAGTCGGGTTTGGGTCTCTGAAGCAACAGGCAGAACTGCATGCCTGGTGCCTAAATGTGTGACAGCGAATGAGTGCAAATGAAGGGTTTGACTTTCTTCTTGATAAAATTAAAATGCTAATTTCAAATTTAAATTAGGACTGAGGTTGTAACTCACTGGCTGAGCTCTTGTGTAGCGTGTGCGAAGCCCTGAGTTTGATACAGCCAACAAAAATTAGTTGTGGTGATATTACAGCCATTTCCATAGTAGTATAGAATACTGCTGTTCTGGAGTTCCAGGAGTGAGGGCCACCTGAGCGTCATTTTAATAAGCATGACAGTGTCGAGATGTAGGCCTTTCTTATCTCTGGAATATTTAATGCTGTGAGCTTAAAGGTGTGCAGACCATCCAGCTCCACTCTGCCCTCTGGTGGTGATATGAATGGCACAGATCTGAAACCCTTCCGGTTTATGTAACAGGGTCCTGAGTCACCAGCCTGGTCCTTAGTTCAGGATTCCGGAGTTTGGGGATGCATTTTTATTCCTGACCTCTGCTTTACTACATTCTGTTGCTCCAGGGGCTTGACTAGGACATTTTATAGCGAGAAATTTTGTAGGTACTCTAAGGCATTGCTATTTTTCCTGTTAGCAATGTTAGTTCTTTAAAATGTTCGTTTAAACTACAGGTTGCCATTTGATTGATTAAATACTAATGCTCGTTATTATGGAAACATGTCTGATTTTTATTTTATTGTCAAAAGAGCCATAGTAAGTCTTTTTACTACCATTAATAGCTGAGGACCTTCAGAAACACTGGGCTGTGGCTTCCCACAGCAGGGTTCTTTTGGTCACCGTTGTTAGGAGAGTTTGTGATGCTTTGCTGTATTTCTTGTTATGTATTCTATGTTATGCTTTATAGCAATAGTATATCATGTTACAGGATCGTATTTCTTGAACAGTTTTTTCCCAATATTATGTTGTTCCTATAATTCCTCTGTCAGTAATGTCTGTCAGGCTTGTAATTATGGGAGCGTCATTCCTGAATTAAATTGACGCCCCTCCTCTTCATTAGTTCTCTCAAACCCATCTAAATGGGACTCAAGCTATGCAGTTCTAACAGTGGGCAGGACCCAGCTATATCACAGTCAAGACACAGAATGAGAAGCAGCAGAGAGAAGTGGAGGGGGCCACACATCAGCAGTGTCTTGGTTTCCTTTCTGTTGCTGGGGGAAACACTGCGACCAAAAGCAGCTTGGGGAGGACAGGGTTTATTTCAGCTCACAACGTGTAGTCCCTCGTTTAGGCAAGTCAGGGCATGGAGGCATGGAGGAGTGCTACTTACTGGCCTGTTCCCCACAGCTTATTCAGCCAGCTTAGAGCCCTTGGACCATCAGCATAGTAAGTGGTGCCCCCCCCCACACACACATCAAATCAAGGCGATGCTCTGAGGTCAGTCTGGTGGACTATTTTTTCAACTGAGGTTCCATCTTCCCAAATGACTCAAGTTGATATTAAAACAGCCGGCACAGCCAGTGGATATAAGTCAGAAGGCTCAGAGAAGGAGCTGCGGGCTGCAGGGGTGCAGTCTCCTGTCAGATGTTCTGGGAAGCAGTGAGAACAAAAGGTTTGGGCCGCAGAAAGACAGTGGACCAGACTATAACCCCTGCTGCATGTTTGTTTCAGTACTCATTGAACGAGAAGAAGATGCTGCAGCTGAGGACAGAAATGGTGTCCCTGGTAAGGACCCGGGGCTGACTTGACTGCCATCTGTTCAGCTTTGCTTCTCCCCATGCATGGCTTTGGGGTTAACCATGTCTGACGTGTTGCAGGAAGATGTGCACATTTACTCTGGGATCCTTTTTCATTGTGGCAAAATGTATGCAAGAATTATCTATCACTGAAAGAAGTTTAGTGCGTAATTCAATAGCATGTTTTGAAGATTTGCTTTATTTTTAATTGTGTATCTGTCTGTCTGTATGGTGTCTGTCTGTCTGTGGGTATGTGCCTGTGAGTGCAAGTGCCTGTAGAAGCCAGAGGAGGTCATTAGATCCCTGGAGCTGCAGTTATAGGAAGTTGTAAGCTGTCCAACATGAGTGCTGGGAACAAACTCTAAACCTTTGGAAGAACAAGTCCTCTTAACTACTGAGCCATGTCTCCATCCCAATGTCATTTATTCTGCAGAGTTGAAACTGTTTTTTCCTTGGGTGGGGTGCACAACTGTGCATGCTTCTGTAGGGGTCAGAGGTCAGTATCAAGTGTCTGCCTGAATAGCTCTCCCCCTACTGTTAGGTCTCTCACTGTAGTCAGAACTTGGTGACTGGCTAAACTGGCTGACCCAAGAGCTCCAGGGTCCACCTGTCCACCTCTCGGCCCTGGAGTCACAGGCACACACCTGAGCCATCTCTCTGGCCCCCAGCCATGCCCCATAAAGCCTAGTTCGCTCCCCCTCCTCCCAGTCCCACAGCCTCCTTCCTGCTTTCTCTAGGTCTGCTCCTCCAGCTGACCTGTGTCAGTGCAGTCAGAGCACATCAGTCTCCCTTGGCTGGTTGGCTCCAGTGAGTACCGTTCCTCTCATCCGTCCATACTGCACATGGCGCAGCTTCCGTTTTCAGACGGTGCTGTTCTGTCCTGTTATCACAGCTCATTCATTCGTCTGTTGACACACACGTGGGTTCCTTCTGTCACTCAGCTGCTCTGTAAAGTGTGACAAGCATGGATACATAGACGTTTAGATTTTTTTTTTTTGGCTTGCGTTATTTGGGATAAAAACCCAGTAGTTGAAATACCATAAAACTTTCAAACTTAACAAAACAAAATTATGTTTCTGAATTACCGTTAAGTCTCAGTAATTGACAAATGACAAAACATAAGACACTATTTGTATTTTCAGTTTAAGACATGAATTAACTGGTGTGTGTGTGTGTTTCTGTATACATTACATACATGCATACATACCTTAGTGGTTGAGTGGCACAATTGTAGCTTACAGGGTAGATCCCTATAATAATTTATATTGTGTTGCCTGGAACCTGTGCTGCAGGACCTTCATGGGATACAAGGATCTTTCTCTGGAATGGCTTCATTTTCTTATTATTTACCCACATTGATGTTGTTAAAAAGCTACTTGGCAGGCAAATCTCTGTGAGTTTGAGGCCAGCCTGGTCTATAGGGTGAGTTCCAGAACTGTCAGGGCTACACAGAGAAACCCTGCCTTGAAAAACCAAAAAGAACCTTCTCGTCCTTGGACTTTTAGTAGAACGCTCTCAGTGTTTTCATGCATTAACATGACAGCCAGAGTCATTGTCCACTGAAGGTTAAATGTGTGGTCTGGAGTTTTCTCACATAAGGACATAAATCGGTCCCTGGTCGCTGAGCCGTGTGTTAATAGAACACTTGACATTTGACCTGTGAGAGAAGATAGCCTGAAAAGGCGTGGCTAGAAGTAGTATTGAGTCAGCTCTGTTGCTGTCAGATCTAAGGCTGTGTTTGTCTCTCAGCGGAACTTCCGTGTCTACTGTCCCCTGCAGGGGCTAGACAGGGACTACCGCCACTACCATCACTACCGTCGAGAGCTGATAGTGCAAAGCAGTCTGGTTCTCAACAACTTTGCTGTATAGATTATTATCGATTCTCTCAATAGCTCTTCTGGAGGCAAGACCAGTGGTGGGTTGTTGGTTTGTTTCTGTTTTTAATCCCTTTTCCAAACAGAGAGAAACTGAGGCAGAGGATGTTAAGGGCCCTGAACAGTGCAGTGTAGCCGGAGGATGGCAGAGCCAAGACTAAACCCAGCTCCAGCTCTCGATCCAGGACTACACCATGCTAAGAGCTCTGGGTCAGAGCACCGGGGCGCAGATCAGCACACGCAGACTCTAATGTTCTCAACCTCTTTGCCTTCAAAGCATGCCCAGCAAGACAGAGCCCTGACCCAGACAGACAGGAAGATAGAAACCGAGGTGGCTGGCCTCAAGACTTTGCTGGAGGCGCACAAGCTTGACACGATCAAATACTTAGCAGGTGAGCTGCTTCACACCCAAGCATTTAAAACAGCTGGAAAGAATGAAGTGAGCATCATAGACCAGTCAGGGGCGGGCAGCTCATGTCGCTGACCCACGCCTCTCTCCTGCTCTAACATCTTTGTGTTGTAGCACATCCTGCCGTTTCCAGTAGATGGAGTAGCTCCTTTGATTTGCATTTTTCTTCCTTAGTAATAAAGGTACTTTATTATAGTATCTTTATATGATACTATACTAACCTTATAATGAGACCTTAAATTTGATAGGATGCTATCCTTTATGGTTTAGGGAATTCAGTGAAGCTCAGTACAGAAAATAGCTCATAAATAGAATAGAAGACCTTCAATTTGTGACCCTCTTACTCCATTGGTGACACTTGGAGGGGGGGTACCCATGTGTGTACCTGAAGAAGCCAGAGGAGGGCATGGCTTCCCTGCTCTGTCACTCTTTCCCTTGTTCCCTTGAGGCAGGGTCTCTCTCTGAACCTGGAGCTAAGCTGGCAGCCTGCAGTCCTGTATCTCCCCTCCCCACNCCCCCCACAGCTGTAGCACAATAAAAGCCCAGAGACAGAAATTGCCGTTCAACTTGAAGGTCAGAAAAGCAAAACAGCCAGCCACTGGCTCTTACCTCAACTCAGTCTGAGGTGGCAATCCTGCCTCCAAGAATCTCAGAATGAGACTGAGAGCTATATCCTCCTGTTTTATATTTCTCTCTAGTGCTGGGATTAAAGGTGTGCACCACTACTGCCCAGTTTCTGTGGCAAATTAGTGTGGCTACTGGCTTCAAGGGTGTGTGTGTCACCACTGGCTGGTCTGTAAGGCTGAGCAGTGGGGCCGTTTTACTCTCTGAACTTCAGGCAAGCTTTAGTTATCAAAATACAAATGAAATCTCACTACCCACAGCTGGATTATTGGCATGCACAGCTTTCTAGCTGGAGTCTAGAGATTCAGACTCAAGGTGCTGTCACTGAACCATCTCTCCAGCCACAGGGCAATCCTGCAAAGACGTTATTTTTGCTTTTGTAATGTTTCAGCCAAAGAAGGAATATTTTGGCATCAAAAAAAAAATTCACCAGGGGTTTGAAAAGATGACTCAGTGCTTAACATCACTTGCTCATGAGAAGGACCTGGCACCCACATGGTGGCCTGCAATCAACTGTAACTTCAGTCCCAGGGGATCTGATGCCTTCTGGTCTCCATGGGCACCAGGCATGTACACATTGCACATACACACATACAGGCAAAACACTCATTCGCACATGATAAAAAAATAAATATTTTTTTTAAATCACTATTTCAAGTCAGTGCTAACATTTCAGATTAATCGAATATTTTAAAGTTATAGCAGCATTTAGTAGTGAAATGTTGCTCCTTTTATGGAAGTGGATTGCACACGTGCATGCCCTTTGACCCCAATTGTGGTGATTCTAGCTGGCAGTGGAAGGTCTTCCTGACCCCTGAACACATCTGTACTGGGAAGATGCTGGTGCTGGCTGCCGGGTGGAGATGTGTTCTTTAACAGTGTTTCATGAAGGACACCCCTTTGGCACACTGTTTTCAGGTCTTGACTGGTGCAAGGAGAGGGAAGAAGTACCTGTAGTCAGCTGCCCTTCCTCACTCAGCCCTCTAACTGGCTCCTGACACCTGGTCCGGCACATAAGAAAATCCCTGAGCATGACTTCGGGGCTAACAGCTCTCTCGGTTGTTTCTCTTGCAGGGTCTGTGTTTACGTGCCTAACAGTAGCTCTGGGATTTTATCGCCTGTGGATATAATAAAGTGCCTATTTAAAGAAATTTCTATTGTTTTGCCTTAAGAGTACAAGATTGTTGTCCCATCTACCCCATCCTATTTTTTGCTTCTTGTTTCAAGTTTTAATCCTAATTTGACTTCATGCATATTGCTTATTTCTGTGCAAACCGTGGATCTGTAACCAAGATGACGAAGTCAGGATTTCTGTAATTCTTCTTCAGCACTCCCCTCTTTAGTTGACTTTCTGACAATATGGACCACGCTTTCAAGACTCCGTTCAGCCAAAGCAGTGGACTTGGTCTAAACCTGCAGTATATGGCAAAAATAAATACTGGTGTCATCCTCGGCTGCTTTAAGTAGTTTGTAAGGTGGAGAACTCGGGAACTCATTTTGAAGACAAAATAGCTTTAAATCTGAAGAATCCTTGGAGTCCAACCCAGAATACCATCCATCTCTTCTCATCAACAGCTGCTCCCCGCATGGCCTAGCTTCCAGTTGGGGGAGCTGCAGGGTCAAGAAACTGGGCTCGTGCACCTTAGGGGCCTTTGTTTTCATTGTCTTTGTAAAAATGCGCTGCTTGTTGTTAATGCGCCTGCAGCTGGGAGTCCTGGTGCCTAATGCAGCTTTGTGATTCCAGCACAAGTTTTTTCACTACTGCCAATCATGTGTTTCTGGTATTGAGACAAGAGCTTGCTATTTAACCCAGGCTGGCTTTGAACTAAGGCCCGCATCAGTGCCACCACGCCTAGCCTCTATCTTTCAGAACGCTAGCTTTCCCCTCTTCATCCTCTTACTTTCCATGTGGGAGCTCACCACACTCATGGCGTTACCTCCCTAGAAAACGTAGAATTTTTAGAATGAAACCCTGCTTCAGTTTGGGGTTTCGAGTAAACGTCCTTCTGGTTGTCCACCTATTTTTTTTTTTCATAAAATGGCACACTGCACTTTCCCCCTGTGGGCTGTCGAGATGGTGTGCACAGCGCTCAGAGTGAGTGTGCCTGTGCCTGTGCACAGCTCAGGCTGTCGCTCGCCCAGGGAAAGCCGCCATGCTTGCCATTGGCCTTCCGTGCATTGATTTCTTTGTGGCTGGAGATGATCTCACATCCACCTTTCCTCTGTCTTTAAAACAAACAGATCCTGGTGCAGCAGGGTTTTTCTGGAGAAGCACGTTCTCCTCTTATTTAAGGTGTCACATGGATGAGAGTGAGCATTTGGGAAGCGGTGACACCAAGGAGCCCTTCCTGGCTTTCTCCCATGCAGGCACAAATGTACAAGCTGGTGCACAATGTAGAAACCCCTAGCGACATCACCATTAGATTTGGGGAATAAATCAGCCCTTGTCACAGTTCCAACCACATTGCTAAAAATAAAGGCTACCTTTTGTTCCTTGAATGTAATTTCCAAGTTTTAGAAATCATTAAGTTCTTGCCTCTTTAGAAAACATTTGCGTAAGAAGATTCTGAGCCTCACATATTGTGGAAGTCAAGTGCTTTTGTATTAGAAGAGTATCAGGGTGAAATAGAAGTTTATCCTTTTAAAATAGACAAAAAAAAAAGTCTTAACCACCCAATAAAACACTTTGTTGATGTATGCTCTCCCCTTTTCAAAAAAGAGTCCCCAAAGACTTTCCGTCCAGCAGTCCCCATACACTCTGCAGGCCTCCGAGATTGCTTTCCCACAGTTAGTTAACCACAGCACAGCTTTGGAGAAAGGCCTCGAAACCCAGATGCTTGTATCATCTCCTAGAGGAAAAAGCATGGTGTGCAGTTGTCCATTTCCCCTTATCCTGATCGGGTATGCTAAGGATCACATCCTGTGTCTGCTTAAAGCATTCCGCAGCCCTCCTGGTCTCTGCGGGCTATGCTGATTGTGCTCTAGAGTTCTTTATCGAACATTACAGTTTTGTTTGGGCCTGAGAAACTCTGCTGTCATTGAGGGTGTGGGTGTCGTGCACATCTCAAATTTAGGAGAGTTCGGGACTGTGTTCCCTTTATTTCCTAATAAAGTTGAAAAGCACTGAGCTATAAATAACTATGCATGGTTCTCCCGTCGCTGCCTTGGACACACAGTGTGTGGGTGCCATGACCACACACTAACTGAACTTTCTTCGCTGAGGCTTCAGAGCCCTTGGGAAACGTCTGGCAGTTTTCCAGACGTCAGCCTTGGGTCGAGCCTGTGAGGACATTTAGNTAGAAGAGCCCCGTGGGCAGCGTGCTTCACCCTCTTCTTTCTTAAAGTGTTCCTCTGCCATCCTGCTGGGTATGGTGTTTTCTGTCCCCTCTTTTTTTCCCCTGTGGCACCTGCTGAGGACCAAACCACAGGTCTTGAATATTCTATCCTGCCTCAACCTCCCAAGTGCTGGGTTTATAAGCATTGGTCAGCATGTCTGGCTCCCTCTGGCTTTTTTCCCTGCATTCGTATGCAAAGCCCCTTTGGGGCTCTTCACTGGAGACATTTGCTTTGATTTCTGTACTGCTTTTCTTGCTTAAAGTCTGCCAACATGATTTTCCCTTCAAGTGTGCCACGCACCTCAGTAAGTCACATTCAGGAACAAAGGCCTGACTCAAAGCCGAAGTCTAGCTGGCTAGACTTCTGAGTCTCTCAGAAGGCTTCAGGCACCAGATCCTGAGCCACAGCAAGCCTGTGCTTGGCCTGACCTGTCTAGTGTCTCGGCGGCGGCGTCTTCCCTCTGGTTTTCCTGTCCCTCCTTCCAAGCCTTTCTGCCTGCTAATTAACCGTGTCATTATTGTGAGCATTTCCTCCCCCAACCCGCGTGTGCCCAGTGCCAAAACTGGCAGAACCTACCCTAGAAAATTTGAGACTTTAGGTGTTCAAAATTTGTTACAGCTTTTATGGCCCTAAGGCAAAACTGTGTTAACCAGGAATAATTTATTATTTGTGTATGTAAGATATTTGGAAATGTTAAACCTTGTAGCAATTGTTCTCAGAAAATATCTTGTTACAGATTTGTACTTACATTCCTTCAGTGATAATCCAGATCATTTTGTAACCCTTTTAAGTATTGCAGCAAATATTCAATTATATTTTATTATTGTATGGAATGAATATATTTTATTAATTAAGCTAAAAGATTTTTGCTTGTGTAGTTAATGTACCTTTCTGGTTCAGACTGTGTATGAAAATAGAATATACCTTCTATCTGGAACAACTGCATCTACACTCTTAATTCCGCCCGTTGTAAAACGATACCATTCAGTTGCCTCTAGTGAATTACAAGTAAATATAATACCTTAAAAAATTGGATTTACAGAGAAACTATTTGAAAGTGAATGTCTGATTTGCAGAATAAATATTTATTTGAAAGAATTTTTAGCAACTCTATGTAAAGTGTTTTAACTCCCTTTGTGAGGGGAAATGGTGCAGTTAACACGGGGTTAAGGTATCAGAGCTGTGGGAAAGCAGTGGCGCATTGC